>JAYESA010000018.1:23140092-23340092 GCA_036927795.1 Iris macrosiphon | reverse complement strand
TTACCCTAATTTGGGTTGTACGAAAATGGTCGAGATTGTGTCTCCAATTTTGATTGAAACGCACAACGATACAAAGTTGGATTTTATTTAGAAATTAAATAAACGTCCGCGACGAATATTGTGCGGCTAAAATAAAGCACAAAAGAGCATAATTACGAGTTACAAAAGGTCAGAATGGAAGGCGGGCACGTCTAGGGCAAGGTTATAAAATTTGTTGGAAGGCAAAAGCTAGGGTAGCGCTCCAAATATCGAAGCAACGGCAAGGCACAAAAATTAAATAAATTACGGTAATTAATTACTACCTCAAATAATTAAATCATGAATAATACAAATTAAATTTGTAACCCTATCATTCGGTCAGATGTTCATCTAGTGGGCTTCTACGTCAAGTCTACTAACTCAACATTAAGAACATTGTATATATAATATAAATACACATCCCATACAATTATTTAAATTAAATACACGCAATATCAAATATATATGAAAAGTCAAAAATATTCCTGTTTTTGGAACGTGGTAGTGACAAGTGTACACGCCGGAGACCGACCACCTCGTGCAGCGGACCCCCCCGAAAACCATCATCGACTAGGTATATTCCTATTATTTTGTCATGTACGTATATGTCGACGTAATATTGTATAGACACGTGTAGTGTATGTGAACCTTGTGTTTGAGTTTAAGTGTTAATATTTTAGAATAGGTATTTATGTTAGTAATTACCTTATAATAAACTATTACTATTTTTTTATAAGGAGCACTGTGTTGACAAAGGTTTAGACACTGGTTTCATGCACACTAATATGTTGGCTAGGATTTATAATTTAGTATTATACGTCATTTAGTTTGTAACGTATGTTTATAACATGATAGTTAGGACAGGGTATTTTTTGTATTATACGCGACCCAGCTAGATGACCAGTTGTGACCCCTGCATTAGTTCGTAATTGCAACATAGTATTTTCTGTGCGTACTATTGTAGTGAATGATGATCGTATTATTATATTATATATATATGGTCGCTGGACCGTTCAGGCGAGACTTCAGGAGAAGGTTATTGGCACTCGCAGCTTGAGGACCCAGGCAAGTATGCCTTGCCTTGTTATACTATTTAAATTCAAATATTATTTAGCTGCATATTTTATTGTTTTAATATTAACTGTGCGCGTTCGAGAAAGACTCGGGTGCAGTCAACGATTGACGTTAGGACTTGTGTCTGACCTAGTATCTAGTGGACTCACATAAAGCTGTGGAGTTATCAGTATGACTCCCTAGGCCTTGACACGTATCATTACACGTCACAGAGTGAGTTCATGTAGGGACGCGTTGTCACGACCCGCACCCGAAATTTGGATATGAGTCGTGGGTACATCCAGCCTACGCCGCAGCATCGGCGGTAGAACGCTGTCTAGGTCACAATAAATACTAAACACCTCACATCCTGTCAATGATATCAACTCCATAAGGAGGACAACATACATCTCACAATATCTCATAATGTAAACTCAAATAAGTCTCAGTGCATAAGATAAATACTGTCTAGATAGCTACAGGTAATGTAAAACCCCTCCCCAGAAAATCGTATATGCCCTTTATTTATTTATTATTAATTAAATTATAGTAATTGGAGCTAAATAGGAGAAATAGATTTTTTAATAATTTTTATGTTAGGTGTTCGGGCACTTAGAGGACTTATGGGACCTTCAGGAATTTTTCGGAATTTATTCCATGTAGGAGACCCCTTGAGCAGTTGCTAGCCTAACGATGTGCAATACCCTATCCTATAAATTTTCTTATGAGTATGTATATATATATACAAATATATATGTATATATATTTTAATTAAAGAAAGGAAAAGAAAAGAAAAAAAAAAAGAATTAATTTAAATAGGTAAATAATATAATAATAATAATAATATTAATATGAATAGTAATACAAAATCACTGTTTCTCTTTATCCTTACAATTCCTTGCTGCAAGCCTATTTCCTTAGCATTTGCTAAAGCCATCCAACCCGCCAGCAGGTTTCATTCGCATTAAGCTCAGCGTCCAAAGCCCATCCAACCCGCGACTATCCCCTCTCTCCTATCCTAATATATTACATATATATATATATCAATAGCTCTCCAAAACCCTAATCTAAAACTCCAGACTTCTCCTTCCCATCTAGAGCCGTCACCACAGCCAGGGAAGCCTCCCCAAGCCATCCAACCATCCCGTCGACGCCGACATCGCGAACTGCAGTCTCCCACTCGAGGCGCCTTCGCTCCGGCGTCATTTTCCGTTGACTCGCTCGACCAAACGCAGATCCGTTTTCATAGGTATGATCTTCCCTTAACCCTCTAAAATATTTGTTTTATAGTCAACCTCGGAAAACGTGTGCCCCTAGGTGAAAAACAGCGCCCAAGTCAGCGCGAGCGGACAGAATTCTGCAATCGCAGAAACTTGCGATGACCACCTATATTGTCGAGTTCGTATCTCCCACCACAGAGATCCGAATTCGACGATTCTTTTTGATACCTGTAGATTACATGACCTAGTTTAATTTCTGTATTATAACTTTGTGATATTAGTTGCTGTGGACAAAATTGTAGTCGTTACAAAACTGCGCGCACCCACTTTTTTCCGGTTTTCTAAAAGTGGGAGATCGGAGCGCGCCCCGCCAAACGGGACCGCCCCGCCGTATGCCAAGTGTACCGAATGGTGCACGCAGCATAACGGGATACGTGAAAATTCGTGGGGACTGATTTGGACGCGTGTGCGCGCCGGAATCAGGCCGTATCCGCGAACACAATCCGTGTCGCCACTTTTGTGGAACTCGCGAGTATTTTGTGCACGCTTGTCAGATTGCGACGAAACTTGCGCCACTGGACTCGTGGTAACACGCTGGTCCTGTGACCCAATTTTCACGCATTTCTGAGACGGTTGACCAGATCGCCAATTGGCGGGCCCCACAGTTGACTTTTTGGACCAAATTAGGTTCGGCTCATCGGAATCCAAATTTGGACATACCGTTGGGATCGTATTGACATTTAGAGTTGTTTGACCCATAGTTTGTCCTATTTAGAGACTGTTACCCTCGGCACGCTTTTCGGTGCAAAGTGGGCCCACCTATGGAACCCGCTTTGGCCCAAAAATGACCTTTTTGCCCCTGTGTCCAAATTGGACGTAAGGACAGGCATTTTCAGCTATTTGATACCTTCTGAGACTGTTGGTGATATTTATTACAGCTTTCGGAGTAGTACCTACCGGATCCACCGATACCAGGACGACAGTTGATATTCAAACATCAGGCAAGTGTACCTTGCCAAACTCTACAGTATTGTTATATATATTCCTTGCTTTATTATAATGCTGTGCATGCTCAACCTAGGACCGTGTGACGTACTTAGCGTCCGATTATCAGTCGGGTGCCGACACTGTACGCAGTGTTGGGTACGGTCATCTAGAGATGGACATTCATGACACTTTATTCTCGTACTTGTCTTATCAAGTACCATATGACCCAGGACACTTGACACTATTCATGAGACAGGATTTTCCCGAGATATTCGTGGTGATCCTGTATAGGATACATGACATGGACATTATACTCTTAGATACTTATGACTTGTTGCATTAGCTATGATCACGCTTGACATGGGCATGAGACGTTGTGGTCATGATGTGCGTGGTTACATTGGGTGGGGAGAGTCACACAGGCTACAGGCTGTTTCATATATCTATCTACTACTATTGTGAGGCCTCAGACTCTCGTAGCAGAGCTAGGCACATTACGTGTTTATTACCGCTACCGGCTCCCCGACACAGAGCTTGTAGTGGCTTCAGCCTGAGTTTTAGTGTTACTCTCACTTGCATTTCACTTAGATGGTTACATATTTACCCATTGATCATTTAGTTATTTATTTGCTGCACTGCTTATCTGTATTTATTTGGCATGAGCTTTCTTGTACCTTGCTATGTCCCCTGAGGACCTGGATCCGGATTTTGTCCCCAGATTTTGCAGACGTGGTTTATCCCGAGGTTTACGGGACCGGAGCAGGAGCTGATCCAGGAGCTGTACCACCATCTGAGGACGAGGTCTTAGCTGAAGACTTCTCTTGAGCATCCATGTTCATGCTCAGCTTTTAGCATTTATTTCAGTCATTTACTTTCTGGTCTGTTGAACCATTGTACTAGATTTTTATCGGGTTGTTCCCCGAAGTACTTTATGAGACTTGCTGATGATTTACATTCCTTATTTATTCTGTGGATCATATTTTATATCTTGTGTGGATGAGATTAGTTGTGCCATGATTGTCGTAGACTTGTTTTACAGCTTAAGTATGCCCTGATGGATCCATTATATTGAGTTGGTCCATCGGTGCGTACTGCTGGCCATTGACACGCGTTCGGTCCCTCGGTATTTTGGGACTGGGGCGTGACATGGTTTTTGTGGTGGCCCATGCAGGTCTACGACTCAATTGTTCGGTTTCAACTTAGGGACCGGACCAGCCTGCCCTAAGGATAGTATAAACTATAGGATCTCATCCATCATTTAACCATTTGTTGAACTCTATATCGAACTCGAAATTTGTTACTTGAACTGCATCCTGTATTGATTCCTCTGAGCGTTCTCATAGTTTATCTTTTGATTTCAGAGCAATGGATTCCGGGAACAGAGATGATATTCCTTTGGAGACACCACACGACGCTGTGGTTACTTATGGAGACGAAGTGACACCAGGGGATGGTGGACAAGCATCACAGGGTGATCAAACCGGACAGCCTAATCCAAGGTTCCGGAGAGATGACATTCCACCACCACCACAGTTCACTCCCCAGATGCCAGTATTTTCGCCAGGACAAGCCATGGACGGGCAACAAATGTTCCAGATGATGTATGCTATGATGCAAGCACAGCAACAGATTCAGCAAGAGGCCCATCGGCAGGAGGCCGAGTATCTGAGGACCAGCCTGGTATCCGCATTGGAGCAGGCTAATCCAGCAGCGAGGCGAACATCGACGGGATCTATCACCGACTTCCGTCATCTCAAGCCTCGCACATTTTCTGGTAAAGAAGGGCCAACGGAAGTTCATGAGTGGCTCACAAACATTCAGCATCAGCTGGAAGCCGCTGAACTTCCAAGAGAGAAGTGGATGACTGCAGTCAGAATGCAGTTAACTGATAATGCGCATCACTGGTGGCTAGCAGAGGAAAGGAGACTTGGACAGGACAGAGTCACATGGGAAGAGTTCTCCAGACTCTTCCAAGAGATGTACATCCCGGCAGTTGCACGGTCAGAGCTCAGGGACAAGTTCAACCGCCTCATCCAGGGCAGCATGACAGTGGAAGAATATAATTCTGAATTTATTCGCCTGAGCCGCTTTGCCCCAACACTGATTTCAACGGAGGAAGAAAAAGCAGAGAAGTTCTTTGACGGCTTGAAGTTCGAGCTTCAGAAAGTGATTGGAACGGTAGCACCTACCTCTTATACCGATGTCCTTGCAGCAGCCCGACGCTTGGAGCGCATCACCAGGAGGGAATCTAATCTGAAGAGGCCTATCACATCAGCACCATCCAGGCCAGCACATGGAGATTCTGCAAAACGATTCCAGAGGAGTACGCCAGATAGAGCAGCTCACAGGGCCATATCCCTTCCTACTTGTCATCACTGCGGCAAGGTAGGACACATTGAGAGAGAGTGCAGGCGGAAGTTGGGACTATGCCTGCTTTGCGGATCAAACCAGCACCTATCCAGAGACTGCACCCACCATAGAGGAGAAGCACCCAGACTAGCTCTACCTGCACCGCGACCAGCTTATCCAGCAGTAGGAGCACAGCAGACAGGAGTTGGTGGAGTCAGACCACCAGCCCCAGGAGGAAACCAGCAGAGACCACCACTGGCACCACAGGCAGCCTTATTTCAGCAGGCTCAGCAGCAGCAGAGAGGTCCAGCACCGGGGCGAGGGCAGGCATTCACTTTAGCTGTTGAGGAGGAGGCTACAGCAGGCGAGGTCATCGCAGGTACTATTTTAGTAGCTTCATTACCAGCTGTAGCTTTATTTGATTCTGGAGCATCGCATTCATTTATAGCAGCTAGCTTTGTAGCCACCCATAGAGTAGCTACCGCACCCCTCCCGAAGATGAAGAGGATTCTTACGGGAGGTGGAATTATTCCGGTTAGTGACGTCTGTAGATCATGTTCTGTAGTCGTATGTGGCCGAGAAATGCGAGCTCAGTTTCTAATCTTTTCCATGCCGGATTATGATGTCGTACTTGGTATGGACTGGTTAAGTCAGTACCATGCGACTCTTGATTGCCGACTTGGGCGGGTTATATTTAGACCGCCAGGACATCCAGAATTTGAGTTTCTCCGAGGAGCAGTAGAGCAAGGAGTTCAGCCTACTCTTAGGGTACTATCTGTAGAAGGGGAGACAGGTTACCCAAGAGTCATATCAGAATTTGTGGATGTATTTCCTGATGATCTTCCAGGCTTACCGCCTGATCGGGAAATAGAATTCACGATAGACTTAACTCCAGGAGCAGAGCCTATTACATCATCAGTTTATCGGCTAGCACCTAAGGAGTTAGTAGAGTTGAAAGAACAAGTTGATGATCTCTTGGAGAAGGGTTTCATTCGGCCCAGTGTTTCACCTTGGGGAGCACCCATCTTATTTGTGCCAAAGAAGGATGGAACAGTACGGTTGTGCATTGATTATAGGGCACTAAATGCTGTAACCATCAAGAACAGGTATCCCTTACCACGCATTGATGATCTATTCGATCAATTGAGTGGTGCAAGGATATTCTCGAAGATTGACCTTAGATCTGGCTATCATCAGATCAAGGTGAGGAAGGAAGACATCCCGAAGACAGCTTTCAGGACGAAGTATGGGCATTATGAGTTCTTGGTGATGCCGTTTGGTTTAACCAACGCACCAGCAGTGTTTATGAGCTTAATGAACAGGGTCTTTCATCAGTTCTTGGATAAATTCGTAGTGGTGTTCATTGATGACATTCTCATATATTCCAAGAGCCCTGAAGAGCACGAGGAACATCTCAGAATCGTGTTAGAGACCTTGAGACAGGAGAAGTTATATGCCAAGCTCAGTAAGTGTGAGTTCTGTATGGACAAAGTGCCTTTCTTGGGACACATCATCTCAGGAGAAGGACTTTCAGTAGATCCAGAGAAAGTTGCGGCAATAGAGACTTGGCCTACACCCACATCAGTCGCAGAGGTGAGAAGTTTTCTAGGACTTGCGGGATATTACCGAAGGTTCGTAGAAAATTTCTCAAGGATTGCAGAACCAATGACAAAGCTGACACGGAAGGATCAGGAGTTTGTATGGACAGAAGACTGCCAGAAGGCTTTTGAAGAACTGAAGAGAAGATTAACAACAGCACCTGTCTTGACTCTTCCTTCAGGGTCAGGAGGTTTTGTTGTTTACAGTGATGCATCAGGCAGTGGACTAGGATGTGTTTTGATGCAACATGGCAAAGTCATTGCTTATGCGTCGAGACAGTTGAAGGTCCACGAGAAGAACTACCCAACACATGATCTGGAGCTAGCAGCAGTTATATTTGCATTAAAGATATGGAGGCACTATCTTTATGGAGAGAGGGTAGAAATCTTTACTGATCACAAAAGTCTGAAGTATGTGTATACTCAGAAGGAGCTTAACATGAGACAGAGACGCTGGCTGGAACTAATGGTGGATTTTGACATCGATCTGCAGTATCATCCGGGAAAGGCGAATGTTGTTGCAGACGCACTCAGCAGGAAGCCTACGGCTTATTTCTTGACGATGCAGCCCGAGTTATTGAGAGATCTACAGGAGCTACAGATAGAGGTCGTCTTACCGGGACAGAATGGATTGATGGCTAATCTTGAGATTCAGTCATCACTCGTGGAGAAGATTAAGGAGGCATTGCCCACCGATGCTAGATTCCGAAGACTCAAAGAAAGGACAGAAGCCGGTATGCAGACAGGACTACGCATCCACGAAGACGGAACGTTGAGGTTTGGAAACCGCTTGTACGTTCCAAATGGAGAATTGAGACAGGAGCTAATGACTGAAGCACATAGCTCTATGTACTCTGTTCACCCAGGAGGAACCAAGATGTACCGAGACTTGAGACAGTATTACTGGTGGCATGGAATGAAGAGAGAGATCGCGAGATTTGTGGCCAAATGCTTAGTATGTCAACAAGTGAAGGCGGAGCACCAGAGGACAGCAGGATTATTGCAACTACTTCCGATTCCAGAGTGGAAGTGGGAGCACATCACTATGGACTTCGTCACGGGTTTTCCCAAGAGTCCAAGTGGGAGAGATGCAGTGTGGGTAATAGTGGACCGACTCACCAAGTCAGCCCATTTTATACCTTTTAGAGTGGGTCAGTCTACAGAAGCGTTAGCTGATTTATATATGAGGCAGATCGTGAGATTGCACGGCATACCAGTCAGCATTGTATCGGACAGAGATTCGCGCTTCACCTCGCACTTTTGGAGGAGCATGCAAGAGAGTCTTGGTACTCGTCTGAAGTTCAGTACATCTTACCACCCGCAGACAGATGGGCAGTCGGAGCGTACTATTCAGACCTTGGAGGACATGTTGAGGGCTTGCATGTTAGACTTTGGAGGATCATGGGAGGACCACCTACATCTTGTAGAGTTTTCTTACAACAATAGCTATCAAGCGAGTATTCAGATGGCTCCGTTTGAAGCACTGTATGGGAGAAAATATAGGTCTCCTGTGTGTTGGAGTGACGTGGGAGAACGTCAGATTCTGGGACCCGAGTTGGTAGTCAGCACCGTAGAGACAGTCAAAAAGATTCAGGGACACTTGCGAGCAGCACAAGACAGGCAGAAGCAGTGGGCAGACCTTCATCGTCGACCCTTGGAGTTCAAAGAGGGCGATCACGTCTTCTTGAGGATATCACCGACCAGAGGCACCATCCGATTCGGAGGACGCGGCAAGTTGAGTCCAAGGTATATTGGACCATTTGACGTGCTCGAGAGAGTTGGAGAGGTGGCATATCGACTTGCGCTACCACCTTCACTGGAGGGAGTACATGACGTGTTCCATGTGTCGCAGCTCAGGCGATATGTGGCAGACAGTAGTCATGTTCTCGACCATTCAGAGATCACCATTGGGCCGAGCTTATCATACCAAGAGCAACCCGTGGGAATCCTTGATCGTCGAGAGAAGGTACTGAGGAACCACTCTATTCCCTTGGTTCGCGTAGCATGGAGGCATGGCGCGCCAGGAGAATCAACTTGGGAGCGCGAGGACGACATGCGCAAGCGTTTCCCGAACCTATTCGCAGACCAAGGTATGAATTTACATTGTTAATTTATATCTCATATCATCCTTGCATTCTATCGTGGCTTAATTTTAATTTCGAGGACGAAATTTTTATAAGTTGGGTAGAATGTAAAACCCCTCCCCAGAAAATCGTATATGCCCTTTATTTATTTATTATTAATTAAATTATAGTAATTGGAGCTAAATAGGAGAAATAGATTTTTTAATAATTTTTATGTTAGGTGTTCGGGCACTTAGAGGACTTATGGGACCTTCAGGAATTTTTCGGAATTTATTCCATGTAGGAGACCCCTTGAGCAGTTGCTAGCCTAACGATGTGCAATACCCTATCCTATAAATTTTCTTATGAGTATGTATATATATATACAAATATATATGTATATATATTTTAATTAAAGAAAGGAAAAGAAAAGAAAAAAAAAAGAATTAATTTAAATAGGTAAATAATATAATAATAATAATAATATTAATATGAATAGTAATACAAAATCACTGTTTCTCTTTATCCTTACAATTCCTTGCTGCAAGCCTATTTCCTTAGCATTTGCTAAAGCCATCCAACCCGCCAGCAGGTTTCATTCGCATTAAGCTCAGCGTCCAAAGCCCATCCAACCCGCGACTATCCCCTCTCTCCTATCCTAATATATTACATATATATATATATATCAATAGCTCTCCAAAACCCTAATCTAAAACTCCAGACTTCTCCTTCCCATCTAGAGCCGTCACCACAGCCAGGGAAGCCTCCCCAAGCCATCCAACCATCCCGTCGACGCCGACATCGCGAACTGCAGTCTCCCACTCGAGGCGCCTTCGCTCCGGCGTCATTTCCCGTTGACTCGCTCGACCAAACGCAGATCCGTTTTCATAGGTATGATCTTCCCTTAACCCTCTAAAATATTTGTTTTATAGTCAACCTCGGAAAACGTGTGCCCCTAGGTGAAAAACAGCGCCCAAGTCAGCGCGAGCGGACAGAATTCTGCAATCGCAGAAACTTGCGATGACCACCTATATTGTCGAGTTCGTATCTCCCACCACAGAGATCCGAATTCGACGATTCTTTTTGATACCTGTAGATTACATGACCTAGTTTAATTTCTGTATTATAACTTTGTGATATTAGTTGCTGTGGACAAAATTGTAGTCGTTACAAAACTGCGCGCACCCACTTTTTTCCGATTTTCTAAAAGTGGGAGATCGGAGCGCGCCCCGCCAAACGGGACCGCCCCGCCGTATGCCAAGTGTACCGAATGGTGCACGCAGCATAACGGGACACGTGAAAATTCGTGGGGACTGATTTGGACGCGTGTGCGCGCCGGAATCAGGCCGTATCCGCGAACACAATCCGTGTCGCCACTTTTGTGGAACTCGCGAGTATTTTGTGCACGCTTGTCAGATTGCGACGAAACTTGCGCCACTGGACTCGTGGTAACACGCTGGTCCTGTGACCCAATTTTCACGCATTTCTGAGACGGTTGACCAGATCGCCAATTGGCGGGCCCCACAGTTGACTTTTTGGACCAAATTAGGTTCGGCTCATCGAAATCCAAATTTGGACATACCGTTGGGATCGTATTGACATTTAGAGTTGTTTGACCCATAGTTTGTCCCATTTAGAGACTGTTACCCTCGGCACGCTTTTCGGTGCAAAGTGGGCCCACCTATGGAACCCGCTTTGGCCCAAAAATGACCTTTTTGCCCCTGTGTCCAAATTGGACGTAAGGACAGGCATTTTCAGCTATTTGATACCTTCTGAGACTGTTGGTGATATTTATTACAGCTTTCGGAGTAGTACCTACCGGATCCACCGATACCAGGACGACAGTTGATATTCAAACATCAGGCAAGTGTACCTTGCCAAACTCTACAGTATTGTTATATATATTCCTTGCTTTATTATAATGCTGTGCATGCTCAACCTAGGACCGTGTGACGTACTTAGCGTCCGATTATCAGTCGGGTGCCGACACTGTACGCAGTGTTGGGTACGGTCATCTAGAGATGGACATTCGTGACACTTTATTCTCGTACTTGTCTTATCAAGTACCATATGACCCAGGACACTTGACACTATTCATGAGACAGGATTTTCCCGAGATATTCGTGGTGATCCTGTATAGGATACATGACATGGACATTATACTCTTAGATACTTATGACTTGTTGCATTAGCTATGATCACGCTTGACATGGGCATGAGACGTTGTGGTCATGATGTGCGTGGTTACATTGGGTGGGGAGAGTCACACAGGCTACAGGCTGTTTCATATATCTATCTACTACTATTGTGAGGCCTCAGACTCTCGTAGCAGAGCTAGGCACATTACGTGTTTATTACCGCTACCGGCTCCCCGACACAGAGCTTGTAGTGGCTTCAGCCTGAGTTTTAGTGTTACTCTCACTTGCATTTCACTTAGATGGTTACATATTTACCCATTGATCATTTAGTTATTTATTTGCTGCACTGCTTATCTGTATTTATTTGGCATGAGCTTTCTTGTACCTTGCTATGTCCCCTGAGGACCTGGATCCGGATTTTGTCCCCAGATTTTGCAGACGTGGTTTATCCCGAGGTTTACGGGACCGGAGCAGGAGCTGATCCAGGAGCTGTACCACCATCTGAGGATGAGGTCTTAGCTGAAGACTTCTCTTGAGCATCCATGTTCATGCTCAGCTTTTAGCATTTATTTCAGTCATTTACTTTCTGGTCTGTTGAACCATTGTACTAGATTTTTATCGGGTTGTTCCCCGAAGTACTTTGTGAGACTTGCTGATGATTTACATTCCTTATTTATTCTGTGGATCATATTTTATATCTTGTGTGGATGAGATTAGTTGTGCCATGATTGTCGTAGACTTGTTTTACAGCTTAAGTATGCCCTGATGGATCCATTATATTGAGTTGGTCCATCGGTGCGTACTGCTGGCCATTGACACGCGTCCGGTCCCTCGGTATTTTGGGACTGGGGCGTGACATGGTTTTTGTGGTGGCCCATGCAGGTCTACGACTCAATTGTTCGGTTTCAACTTAGGGACCGGACCAGCCTGCCCTAAGGATAGTATAAACTATAGGATCTCATCCATCATTTAACCATTTGTTGAACTCTATATCGAACTCGAAATTTGTTACTTGAACTGCATCCTGTATTGATTCCTCTGAGCGTTCTCATAGTTTATCTTTTGATTTCAGAGCAATGGATTCCGGGAACAGAGATGATATTCCTTTGGAGACACCACACGACGCTGTGGTTACTTATGGAGACGAAGTGACACCAGGGGATGGTGGACAAGCATCACAGGGTGATCAAACCGGACAGCCTAATCCAAGGTTCCGGAGAGATGACATTCCACCACCACCACAGTTCACTCCCCAGATGCCAGTATTCCCGCCAGGACAAGCCATGGACGGGCAACAAATGTTCCAGATGATGTATGCTATGATGCAAGCACAGCAACAGATTCAGCAAGAGGCCCATCGGCAGGAGGCCGAGTATCTGAGGACCAGCCTGGTATCCGCATTGGAGCAGGCTAATCCAGCAGCGAGGCGAACATCGACGGGATCTATCACCGACTTCCGTCATCTCAAGCCTCGCACATTTTCTGGTAAAGAAGGGCCAACGGAAGTTCATGAGTGGCTCACAAACATTCAGCATCAGCTGGAAGCCGCTGAACTTCCAAGAGAGAAGTGGATGACTGCAGTCAGAATGCAGTTAACTGATAATGCGCATCACTGGTGGCTAGCAGAGGAAAGGAGACTTGGACAGGACAGAGTCACATGGGAAGAGTTCTCCAGACTCTTCCAAGAGATGTACATCCCGGCAGTTGCACGGTCAGAGCTCAGGGACAAGTTCAACCGCCTCATCCAGGGCAGCATGACAGTGGAAGAATACAATTCTGAATTTATTCGCCTGAGCCGCTTTGCCCCAACACTGATTTCAACGGAGGAAGAAAAAGCAGAGAAGTTCTTTGACGGCTTGAAGTTCGAGCTTCAGAAAGTGATTGGAACGGTAGCACCTACCTCTTATACCGATGTCCTTGCAGCAGCCCGACGCTTGGAGCGCATCACCAGGAGGGAATCTAATCTGAAGAGGCCTATCACATCAGCACCATCCAGGCCAGCACATGGAGATTCTGCAAAACGATTCCAGAGGAGTACGCCAGATAGAGCAGCTCACAGGGCCATATCCCTTCCTACTTGTCATCACTGCGGCAAGGTAGGACACATTGAGAGAGAGTGCAGGCGGAAGTTGGGACTATGCCTGCTTTGCGGATCAAACCAGCACCTATCCAGAGACTGCACCCACCATAGAGGAGAAGCACCCAGACTAGCTCTACCTGCACCGCGACCAGCTTATCCAGCAGTAGGAGCACAGCAGACAGGAGTTGGTGGAGTCAGACCACCAGCCCCAGGAGGAAACCAGCAGAGACCACCACTGGCACCACAGGCAGCCTTATTTCAGCAGGCTCAGCAGCAGCAGAGAGGTCCAGCACCGGGGCGAGGGCAGGCATTCACTTTAGCTGTTGAGGAGGAGGCTACAGCAGGCGAGGTCATCGCAGGTACTATTTTAGTAGCTTCATTACCAGCTGTAGCTTTATTTGATTCTGGAGCATCGCATTCATTTATAGCAGCTAGCTTTGTAGCCACCCATAGAGTAGCTACCGCACCCCTCCCGAAGATGAAGAGGATTCTTACGGGAGGTGGAATTATTCCGGTTAGTGACGTCTGTAGATCATGTTCTGTAGTCGTATGTGGCCGAGAAATGCGAGCTCAGTTTCTAATCTTTTCCATGCCGGATTATGATGTCGTACTTGGTATGGACTGGTTAAGTCAGTACCATGCGACTCTTGATTGCCGACTTGGGCGGGTTATATTTAGACCGCCAGGACATCCAGAATTTGAGTTTCTCCGAGGAGCAGTAGAGCAAGGAGTTCAGCCTACTCTTAGGGTACTATCTGTAGAAGGGGAGACAGGTTACCCAAGAGTCATATCAGAATTTGTGGATGTATTTCCTGATGATCTTCCAGGCTTACCGCCTGATCGGGAAATAGAATTCACGATAGACTTAACTCCAGGAGCAGAGCCTATTACATCATCAGTTTATCGGCTAGCACCTAAGGAGTTAGTAGAGTTGAAAGAACAAGTTGATGATCTCTTGGAGAAGGGTTTCATTCGGCCCAGTGTTTCACCTTGGGGAGCACCCATCTTATTTGTGCCAAAGAAGGATGGAACAGTACGGTTGTGCATTGATTATAGGGCACTAAATGCTGTAACCATCAAGAACAGGTATCCCTTACCACGCATTGATGATCTATTCGATCAATTGAGTGGTGCAAGGATATTCTCGAAGATTGACCTTAGATCTGGCTATCATCAGATCAAGGTGAGGAAGGAAGACATCCCGAAGACAGCTTTCAGGACGAAGTATGGGCATTATGAGTTCTTGGTGATGCCGTTTGGTTTAACCAACGCACCAGCAGTGTTTATGAGCTTAATGAACAGGGTCTTTCATCAGTTCTTGGATAAATTCGTAGTGGTGTTCATTGATGACATTCTCATATATTCCAAGAGCCCTGAAGAGCACGAGGAACATCTCAGAATCGTGTTAGAGACCTTGAGACAGGAGAAGTTATATGCCAAGCTCAGTAAGTGTGAGTTCTGTATGGACAAAGTGCCTTTCTTGGGACACATCATCTCAGGAGAAGGACTTTCAGTAGATCCAGAGAAAGTTGCGGCAATAGAGACTTGGCCTACACCCACATCAGTCGCAGAGGTGAGAAGTTTTCTAGGACTTGCGGGATATTACCGAAGGTTCGTAGAAAATTTCTCAAGGATTGCAGAACCAATGACAAAGCTGACACGGAAGGATCAGGAGTTTGTATGGACAGAAGACTGCCAGAAGGCTTTTGAAGAACTGAAGAGAAGATTAACAACAGCACCTGTCTTGACTCTTCCTTCAGGGTCAGGAGGTTTTGTTGTTTACAGTGATGCATCAGGCAGTGGACTAGGATGTGTTTTGATGCAACATGGCAAAGTCATTGCTTATGCGTCGAGACAGTTGAAGGTCCACGAGAAGAACTACCCAACACATGATCTGGAGCTAGCAGCAGTTATATTTGCATTAAAGATATGGAGGCACTATCTTTATGGAGAGAGGGTAGAAATCTTTACTGATCACAAAAGTCTGAAGTATGTGTATACTCAGAAGGAGCTTAACATGAGACAGAGACGCTGGCTGGAACTAATGGTGGATTTTGACATCGATCTGCAGTATCATCCGGGAAAGGCGAATGTTGTTGCAGACGCACTCAGCAGGAAGCCTACGGCTTATTTCTTGACGATGCAGCCCGAGTTATTGAGAGATCTACAGGAGCTACAGATAGAGGTCGTCTTACCGGGACAGAATGGATTGATGGCTAATCTTGAGATTCAGTCATCACTCGTGGAGAAGATTAAGGAGGCATTGCCCACCGATGCTAGATTCCAAAGACTCAAAGAAAGGACAGAAGCCGGTATGCAGACAGGACTACGCATCCACGAAGACGGAACGTTGAGGTTTGGAAACCGCTTGTACGTTCCAAATGGAGAATTGAGACAGGAGCTAATGACTGAAGCACATAGCTCTATGTACTCTGTTCACCCAGGAGGAACCAAGATGTACCGAGACTTGAGACAGTATTACTGGTGGCATGGAATGAAGAGAGAGATCGCGAGATTTGTGGCCAAATGCTTAGTATGTCAACAAGTGAAGGCGGAGCACCAGAGGACAGCAGGATTATTGCAACTACTTCCGATTCCAGAGTGGAAGTGGGAGCACATCACTATGGACTTCGTCACGGGTTTTCCCAAGAGTCCAAGTGGGAGAGATGCAGTGTGGGTAATAGTGGACCGACTCACCAAGTCAGCCCATTTTATACCTTTTAGAGTGGGTCAGTCTACAGAAGCGTTAGCTGATTTATATATGAGGCAGATCGTGAGATTGCACGGCATACCAGTCAGCATTGTATCGGACAGAGATTCGCGCTTCACCTCGCACTTTTGGAGGAGCATGCAAGAGAGTCTTGGTACTCGTCTGAAGTTCAGTACATCTTACCACCCGCAGACAGATGGGCAGTCGGAGCGTACTATTCAGACCTTGGAGGACATGTTGAGGGCTTGCATGTTAGACTTTGGAGGATCATGGGAGGACCACCTACATCTTGTAGAGTTTTCTTACAACAATAGCTATCAAGCGAGTATTCAGATGGCTCCGTTTGAAGCACTGTATGGGAGAAAATGTAGGTCTCCTGTGTGTTGGAGTGACGTGGGAGAACGTCAGATTCTGGGACCCGAGTTGGTAGTCAGCACCGTAGAGACAGTCAAAAAGATTCAGGGACACTTGCGAGCAGCACAAGACAGGCAGAAGCAGTGGGCAGACCTTCATCGTCGACCCTTGGAGTTCAAAGAGGGCGATCACGTCTTCTTGAGGATATCACCGACCAGAGGCACCATCCGATTCGGAGGACGCGGCAAGTTGAGTCCAAGGTATATTGGACCATTTGACGTGCTCGAGAGAGTTGGAGAGGTGGCATATCGACTTGCGCTACCACCTTCACTGGAGGGAGTACATGACGTGTTCCATGTGTCGCAGCTCAGGCGATATGTGGCAGACAGTAGTCATGTTCTCGACCATTCAGAGATCACCATTGGGCCGAGCTTATCATACCAAGAGCAACCCGTGGGAATCCTTGATCGTCGAGAGAAGGTACTGAGGAACCAGTCTATTCCCTTGGTTCGCGTAGCATGGAGGCATGGCGCGCCAGGAGAATCAACTTGGGAGCGCGAGGACGACATGCGCAAGCGTTTCCCGAACCTATTCGCAGACCAAGGTATGAATTTACATTGTTAATTTATATCTCATATCATCCTTGCATTCTATCGTGGCTTAATTTTAATTTCGAGGACGAAATTTTTATAAGTTGGGTAGAATGTAAAATCCCTCCCCAGAAAATCGTATATGCCCTTTATTTATTTATTATTAATTAAATTATAGTAATTGGAGCTAAATAGGAGAAATAGATTTTTTAATAATTTTTATGTTAGGTGTTCGGGCACTTAGAGGACTTATGGGACCTTCAGGAATTTTTCGGAATTTATTCCATGTAGGAGACCCCTTGAGCAGTTGCTAGCCTAACGATGTGCAATACCCTATCCTATAAATTTTCTTATGAGTATGTATATATATATACAAATATATATGTATATATATTTTAATTAAAGAAAGGAAAAGAAAAGAAAAAAAAAGAATTAATTTAAATAGGTAAATAATATAATAATAATAATAATATTAATATGAATAGTAATACAAAATCACTGTTTCTCTTTATCCTTACAATTCCTTGCTGCAAGCCTATTTCCTTAGCATTTGCTAAAGCCATCCAACCCGCCAGCAGGTTTCATTCGCATTAAGCTCAGCGTCCAAAGCCCATCCAACCCGCGACTATCCCCTCTCTCCTATCCTAATATATTACATATATATATATATCAATAGCTCTCCAAAACCCTAATCTAAAACTCCAGACTTCTCCTTCCCATCTAGAGCCGTCACCACAGCCAGGGAAGCCTCCCCAAGCCATCCAACCATCCCGTCGACGCCGACATCGCGAACTGCAGTCTCCCACTCGAGGCGCCTTCGCTCCGGCGTCATTTTCCGTTGACTCGCTCGACCAAACGCAGATCCGTTTTCATAGGTATGATCTTCCCTTAACCCTCTAAAATATTTGTTTTATAGTCAACCTCGGAAAACGTGTGCCCCTAGGTGAAAAACAGCGCCCAAGTCAGCGCGAGCGGACAGAATTCTGCAATCGCAGAAACTTGCGATGACCACCTATATTGTCGAGTTCGTATCTCCCACCACAGAGATCCGAATTCGACGATTCTTTTTGATACCTGTAGATTACATGACCTAGTTTAATTTCTGTATTATAACTTTGTGATATTAGTTGCTGTGGACAAAATTGTAGTCGTTACAAAACTGCGCGCACCCACTTTTTTCCGGTTTTCTAAAAGTGGGAGATCGGAGCGCGCCCCGCCAAACGGGACCGCCCCGCCGTATGCCAAGTGTACCGAATGGTGCACGCAGCATAACGGGACACGTGAAAATTCGTGGGGACTGATTTGGACGCGTGTGCGCGCCGGAATCAGGCCGTATCCGCGAACACAATCCGTGTCGCCACTTTTGTGGAACTCGCGAGTATTTTGTGCACGCTTGTCAGATTGCGACGAAACTTGCGCCACTGGACTCGTGGTAACACGCTGGTCCTGTGACCCAATTTTCACGCATTTCTGAGACGGTTGACCAGATCGCCAATTGGCGGGCCCCACAGTTGACTTTTTGGACCAAATTAGGTTCGGCTCATCGGAATCCAAATTTGGACATACCGTTGGGATCGTATTGACATTTAGAGTTGTTTGACCCATAGTTTGTCCTATTTAGAGACTGTTACCCTCGACACGCTTTTCGGTGCAAAGTGGGCCCACCTATGGAACCCGCTTTGGCCCAAAAATGACCTTTTTGCCCCTGTGTCCAAATTGGACGTAAGGACAGGCATTTTCAGCTATTTGATACCTTCTGAGACTGTTGGTGATATTTATTACAGCTTTCGGAGTAGTACCTACCGGATCCACCGATACCAGGACGACAGTTGATATTCAAACATCAGGCAAGTGTACCTTGCCAAACTCTACAGTATTGTTATATATATTCCTTGCTTTATTATAATGCTGTGCATGCTCAACCTAGGACCGTGTGACGTACTTAGCGTCCGATTATCAGTCGGGTGCCGACACTGTACGCAGTGTTGGGTACGGTCATCTAGAGATGGACATTCGTGACACTTTATTCTCGTACTTGTCTTATCAAGTACCATATGACCCAGGACACTTGACACTATTTATGAGACAGGATTTTCCCGAGATATTCGTGGTGATCCTGTATAGGATACATGACATGGACATTATACTCTTAGATACTTATGACTTGT
The DNA here is from genome assembly GCA_036927795.1 of Iris macrosiphon. Lineage (NCBI taxonomy): Eukaryota > Viridiplantae > Streptophyta > Magnoliopsida > Asparagales > Iridaceae > Iris > Iris macrosiphon. Next base: position 23,320,764 of record JAYESA010000018.1, on the reverse strand, counting down.
TGCATTAGCTATGATCACGCTTGACATGGGCATGAGACGTTGTGGTCATGATGTGCGTGGTTACATTGGGTGGGGAGAGTCACACAGGCTACAGGCTGTTTCATATATCTATCTACTACTATTGTGAGGCCTCAGACTCTCGTAGCAGAGCTAGGCACATTACGTGTTTATTACCGCTACCGGCTCCCCGACACAGAGCTTGTAGTGGCTTCAGCCTGAGTTTTAGTGTTACTCTCACTTGCATTTCACTTAGATGGTTACATATTTACCCATTGATCATTTAGTTATTTATTTGCTGTACTGCTTATCTGTATTTATTTGGCATGAGCTTTCTTGTACCTTGCTATGTCCCCTGAGGACCTGGATCCGGATTTTGTCCCCAGATTTTGCAGACGTGGTTTATCCCGAGGTTTACGGGACCGGAGCAGGAGCTGATCCAGGAGCTGTACCACCATCTGAGGACGAGGTCTTAGCTGAAGACTTCTCTTGAGCATCCATGTTCATGCTCAGCTTTTAGCATTTATTTCAGTCATTTACTTTCTGGTCTGTTGAACCATTGTACTAGATTTTTATCGGGTTGTTCCCCGAAGTACTTTGTGAGACTTGCTGATGATTTACATTCCTTATTTATTCTGTGGATCATATTTTATATCTTGTGTGGATGAGATTAGTTGTGCCATGATTGTCGTAGACTTGTTTTACAGCTTAAGTATGCCCTGATGGATCCATTATATTGAGTTGGTCCATCGGTGCGTACTGCTGGCCATTGACACGCGTCCGGTCCCTCGGTATTTTGGGACTGGGGCGTGACAGGTAATGTCTCCTCTAAAGGAATAGTCTCCTCTAAGATCTCTGGTGTGTAGTCTGCATCTATACCTGGTTCATAATGTGTGGGACAGAAGTCCTCAAGATCCTCTGAAAAAAATATCCAGTCATGATTGGAACGAAGTACAAGCACTAACAGCAGTTCCACATATATTGACAAAAACTATAACACAGTGTAAAAAAATACAAGATAGATATGAATATTGGCAATAAGAAATACTGGAATAATGAAGTACTGAAATGAAGAAATACTGGAACATATCATCATCAATGTACATCTAGCAATGAATAGAAATATAAGTGCATGCTAGAATAATGAACTAGAATATAAGTGAGTACTAGAACAATAATTAGAACATGTAGAGATGCTAGATCAATATACTAAGGATACATGTCAAGATCATCTAGCTAAGTGTGTGAAACATCAGCATATCATGTGATCGGCTTTGGACTGATCAGGCTTGTTACATATGATTAGCTATGATTCATGTAAGGTCAGGCTAACCATCCGGATAGCTATGATGCAAGCAATAGTCAGGCTAATCATATGTAACAGGCTATGAGGCATGTAAATGTCAGGCTGCACCGACGTGAGGTGTGGGTGAGCTATGATGCATGTAAAGTTGGGTATGATCACATAATCTATTAATATTTTCCCGTTTTCCTAGCTAGCACGATGGATCCCAATCATGACTCCTTATGACAGGTCTCGATAATGCCAATGCGTATACACAACAGTGTCAGAATCATGTACGCTATACAACTAGAATTACAGAGATAATCAATATAATGAAAACTATCAGAGAATGTACTCGCATGTGGTCCTTAGCTGGCAATACCAATGTCCTATTTCCAAAGTATCGTCTGAATGATCCAACAGTCCTATAGACATATCATATAATATAATATTGCATCAGATATTACACTAACACACACAATCAAAATATAATAAACTCAGAGACTATGCTAGGAGGTGACATTTGTTATCTACAGGGTCAAGTGTGCGTCTAGTTGCACGGGTCATGTCTGTAATTGCTGTGTATAACAGACAGTCAATTAATACGGGTCTTGCCAGTACGTCAGTGTACATATGGCAGTCTGCTAATATATCATGTCACGCCCCAGTCCCAAAAGTACGTAAGACTAGGAACACGTAGGCATGCCAGCCGCATGGATATGACAACTCCAATATATGGAAACCATAATCCATACGTACGCTGTAATATGAATATCAAATCCACAAGTGGTATAAAATGTATCACAAGTCACAGGGTATAATCTAAATCTCATCCACGAAAATCAAATATAAATAAATAACCAATATCTATGAAACTAGATCTCAATATAAGTATCTAAGGATGATGGTTGGATGGAAACAAATCCACTACCAACTCAAATGGAAAAGTACAACACAATAAACACAATATAAGAATACCAGCTAACAACCACGGGGCTCGAAGAGAAAACATCCACGAAACATATGTAACCATCCAAATCTGTGCTCCTATAATACTCAAGAACAGATACATCTGGAAAGGGACCAGGTCCTCAGAGGGACATAACAAGATACATAGAAGCAAGCTAATTTGAATACAGTGAACATACATAATGTTTGAAAATAAATAAGTACGCTGTACAAGACAATCTATATGAATGCAATGAGGACAACTTTTCGACGTATGAGCAAGGGTAGGCTACTCGATCTAATCCTTACAACTCATGCACTCGTTAGTGGACATCATCAGCCGACATACCTCGGGGGTATCGACCCTCGGACTCCATCAATCGACATACCTCGGGGGTAGCGACCATCGGACACGACCACCATAGTGGTGCTAGTGACTACGGTGTTACCAGAGTGGTTAAAAGCCCATACGCCTAATGATTGTCCTCTCATGATACTAGGTGTCAAGTGTGTGTCAACATATCTACTATATAGTAATGACTGAAAGAAACTACACATGCAATGAATATATAGAAATAAAATAAATATACTGAAATATACTAAGCATGCAAAATTCTGTAAGCAATTTGGCAATGTATCTTGCCTGGCAAGAAAGCTGCAAAATGTAGTATCCCGATGTCAACACCAAGAGTCAGAAGCTACGACCTCAGAATGAATGTCTTCGAATACTGAAATAAATATCACAAACATTCCCAGAATAAGCAAAATAGCTAAAAAGTACTTCTCTTTTGTCCAATTTGGACACAGGGGCAAAACGGTAATTTTGGGTAAAAGTGGGGTCCACGTGTGACCCACTTTGCACCGAAAAATGTGCCAAGGATAACAGTCTCTAAATAGGACAAATTATAGGTCAAATAACTCTAGATGTCAATACGAACCCAACGGTATGCCCAAATATGGATTCCGATGGGCCGAACACAATTTCGCCCAAAAAGTCAACCGTGGGGCCCGCCAATTGGCGACTTGGTCAACTGTCTCAGAATTGCATGAAAATTGGGTCACAGGACCAGCGCATTACCACGAGTCCAGTGGCATAAATTTTGTCGCAATCTGACGAGCGTGCACAAAATGTGCGGGACTTCCACAAAAGTTACCACACGGGGTGTGTCCACGAATACGGACTGATTCCGGCGCGCACACGCGTCCGAATTAGTTTCTGTAAATTTTTACGTGTCCGGTTATGCTGCATGCACCATTCGGTATACTTGGTACACGACGGGGCGATCCCGTTTGGTGGGACGCGCTCCGTTTCACAACTTTTGGGAATATGGAAAAGTGGGTTCACGGGGTTTTCCGACGAATTTAATTCTGTCTACAGCAGTTAATAATCTTGGGTTATTTAACAAAAATTAAACTAGGTCAAGTGGTCTACGCATACCAAAATAATCATCGAATTTGGATCTCTGTGGTGGGAGATACGAACTCTGAAACATGGGTGGTCACCGCAGTTTTCTGCGATCCCAGAATTCGGTCTATTTCTGCCAACTTTGGCGCTGTTTTCGCCTAGGGTTTCGTGTTGTTCGAGGTCTACTATCATACAGATATATAAGAGGGTTAAGGGGTGAGCATACCGGTGAAGACGGGGTAACGTTTGGTTGAGCGAGGCGACGGAAAACTACTCCGGAACGCAGGTACCTCGCTGTGGGAATCTGCAGTGCGCGAGGTCGCGGTCGTCGGGATTGGTTTGGACGGCCTGGCGGGGTTCTCCGACTGCGGTGGCGGCGCTCTCTAGGTCTAGATGGGAAGAGGAAGGGTTTGGATGATTTAGGTTTAGGGTTTTAGAAAAATAATAAATATATATATGAATAGGAAGAGAGAGGAAGCGGGTTGGGTTAGTTAATATCCGCAGGGGGGTCTGTGCATTTGCTACTTAGATTTGCTAAAGGGGGGGGGGGCGCTTCTCACAAGAAGGAAGCGGATGGTTGCTGGTTGTTTTGGTAGGTAGGTTAGTGGCTAAGGTTGGTAGGAGTAAGTAAATAAATAGTTATTTAATAATTTTGTTTTCTTTTATTTTCTTAATGTTTTCCTTTTCTATTTAAATATATACATATATATATATATATATATATATATATATATATATATATATATATATATATACTCAAAGAAAAATTTTAGATTATATTAATGCACATCATTAAGCTAGCAACTGCTCAAGGGGTCCCCTACATGAAATAAATTCCGAAAAATTTCTAATGGTCCCATAAATCCTCTAAGTGCTCCAACACCTAAAATAAAAATTATTAAAAATCTATTTATCCTAATTAGCACATAATTACTATAATTAAATTAATAATTAATAATTAAAAAATGTATATACGATTTCTAGGAATAGGGGTTTTACATTCTACCCAACTTATAAAAATTTCGTCCTCGAAATTAAAACTAAGCCGTGGTAGAAAGTCAAGGGTGGTATAAGATTTGTATTATTTAAAATGCAAGGCTAAGTTTAAAGGGGTGGGCGATGTTGTGCGTTGCACATCCCAAAAATCATAAAAAAATTCGCATGAGCGAAAAATAGGTTTTTTCATGTGTCATGTCCAATGGTGTGGACACTAAAATGCTCTTTTGCATAAAAGTGCCCAACAATTAGAAAATTGCACAAAGATGAGAATTGGATGATGGACACGTCTAGGATAAGGGTGTGGAATTTGTAGGAAGGCAGTGACTAGTGAAGTGCTCCAATTATCGAAGCAATGGTAAGGTGCGCTAAGTGATACCATATTGTAAAACTAAATAAAAATACCGTGTTCTATTTCTAAATGGATTCGAGCTAGCCTCAGTCTCACTATCTAAGCCAAGTAGGTCTAATTCTTAGGTGAGGGGGTTCACAATCTATCGACCTTTAAAATTTATCCATCTATCACCTAAGGCTATACATTTAGGAAAACTATTCCTCAAATTATTTAATCATATTATTCAATCCTCAAAGTTTTAACACCGAACATATCACCTATGATATGCCCTTAATCAATTATAAAAGAGAGTCACTAAGTCATGTGATTAGCTTTATAGGGTATATCTAGTACTAACAGTGTCAACTTATACCAGCACGAGGTTTCGTCTTTCCAAAATAGGGGAAGACGGAGAGCAATAATAAAGAATTCAAGGTGAAGGTGACAGAATACAAGTACGAGGCTCAAAGAGATTAAAGAATTCGAAAAGAGAGTTGTCAGGACAGTTGTGGATTGAATCCTATTCTTGGTAATTTCCTATTTACATGCTCGTATCAGTACAGTTATATAACCGATACGATATGTCAGACATGTCTAGGGGCAAGTATATCCGTCTACTACCATATATCTCAATCCACGTAAAGTAGTCATGCGAAGAGCGAACCAAGCGCACCAAGGTTAGCTAGACCTTAATACACTGATTCTGATTAGGTAATTGTATCATTGTGTGCACCCAATAATACATATGTCATGAGCAAGTTCGATGAAAGAATAAGCTTACAAAAACTAGGCTATAATAGCAGCATAAGTCAAGGTAGTACAACAAACATAAATACGCTGGATTATGATGAAAGAAGGTACATAACAATTCAAGTTCACAAAAGATAAGACTCCATAATCTCTACAGTTGTCATACTAATTCCTTATCTAAGTCGATAGTCGACAAAGTAGGGGTATAGCCTCTGAGTTCTACAGTCTGGAAAAAAAACACTGTCGTCCTAAGCTAGCATACAGTTAATGTTGTTCAATTACACTTCAATAATAGGTCAAAAGACTATGTGTTACTATATTGTGAGGTATACTACCTAACTTATAACAATAAACTAATACTGTAATCGTCTTAAGGATACCGTGGAAACTCTTGTTAAGGTCTACGAGAAGGAGTCTTGGTACTTATTAGGGTATCCTCTTCTATTACATTGGTCATGGTCATCTTACGTCTTAGTCATAGTGCTTATAGAACAAGTGTCAATAGTGAGGATAGAAGAGTTACTGGCCGTCAAGGGGAAGGGATCTAACTTGTATCGAGGTGGGGGTACTAATTATGCGACTTAAAGCTAAGGGGTAATCATTAGGTCATAATCTACAATAATAACTTAAACTGTCAAGTTCTAATTATCAATCACATAATTTAAAAATTCAAGAGTAACAACCAAAATTCTAGCAAGCTATATATATATCCTAACATAGAATAAAATTACTTGGTCTATAATCAGAAGTGTCAGATGGCACGAGTTTGAAAGATGAAGAGAAGAAACGTAATCAGTCGTCGCACACTAGCGAACGCTAAGGTCGCAGAGGAGCAATATATGAAATTAAAATAGAGAGCTCTAGATAGCATCATGGTTCTCTAAGGGGGTGGTATGCTAGTTGCTATGTTCGAGGTATGATCAAGAAAAAAGTGTTGATTACATTCCTCTAGGTTTCCTAAGGTACTGTCTTCTTATCTCAAGACAAAAATCTAAATTTATAGTTCCCCAATACTTATCTAACTGCGAAGTTTAGGTTCATTCCTAATATTCAATTTTTGGTTTTCTATTGGTTCCTCAATACTAGGGTCGAACAATATGGCCGAACTTCTAACTAACCCTAGTAGTATCTATACTACTCTCAAGTCCTTCATAATACATCAAGGGATAATGGTAGACCAATCTATAGATAAGGAATTCTAGGGTTCACTAGATATTCTAAACTTAGTGGGGTGTCAACACTCTAGTGGTACTCTTAATAGGAAGGTTACCTTACTTATCATCTAACAACAGAAACTTATATATTCTAGGAGAGGCTATACTTAAGAAACTAATAGGAAAGCACATGAATCAAGCAGGATGCAAATTATTCAAATGGAATGGATTGGAAGGAGGATGAGTCGTAACCAATGTGGATGAGATCCTATACTCTAGTCCTAGGTGCAGGCTTGTTCGGTACAGTAACGTAACCGAGACAATATGCTCTCGACCTGCATGGGCCACCACTAAAACATGTCACGCCCCAGTCCCAAAAGTACGTAGGACTAGGAACACGTAAGCATGCCAGCCGCATGGATATGGCAACTCCAGTATATGGAAATCATAACCCATACGTACGCTGTAATATGAATATCAAATCCACAAGTAGTATAAAATGTATCACAAGTCACAGGGTATAATCTAAATTTCATCCACGAAAATCAAATATAAATAAATAACCAATATCTATGAAACTAGATCTCAATATAATATCTAAGGATGATGGTTGGATGGAAACAAATCCACTACCAACTCGAATGGAAAAGTATAACACAATAAACACAATATAAGAATACCAGCTAACAACCACGGGGCTCGAAGAGAAGACATCCACGAAATATATGTAACCATCCAAATCTGTGCTCCTGTAATACTCAAGAACAGATACACCTGGAAAGGGACCAGGTCCTCAGAGGGACGTAACAAGATACATAGAAGCAAGCCAATTTGAATACAGTGAACATGCATAATATTTGAAAATAAATAAGTATGCTGTATAAGACAATCTATATGAATGCAATGAGGAAAACTTTTCAATGTATGGGCAAGGGTATGCTACTCGATCTAATCCTCACAACTCATGCACTCGTCAGTGGACATCATCAGCCGACATACCTCGGGGGTAGCGACCCTCGGACTCCATCAATCGACATACCTCGGGGGTAGCGACCATCGAACACGACCACTATAGTGCGTGCTAGTGACTACGGTGTTACCAGAGTGGTTAAAAGCCCATACGCCTAATGATTGTCCTCTCATGATACTAGGTGTCAAGTGTGTGTCAACATATCTACTATATAGTAATGACTGAAAGAAACTACACATGCAATGAATATACATAAATGAAATAAATATACAGAAATATACTAAGCATGCAAAATACTGTAAGCAATTTGGCAAAGTATCTTGCCTGGCAAGAAAGCTGCAAAATGTAGTGTCCCGATGTCAACACGAAGAGTCAGAAGCTACGGCCTCAGAATGAACGTCTCCGGATGCTGAAATAAACATCACCAACGTTCCCAGAATAAACAAAATATCTAAAAAGTACTTCCCTTTCGTCCAATTTGGACACAGGAGAAAAACGATAATTTTGGGTAAAAGTGGGGTCCACGTGTGGCCCACTTTGCACCAAAAAATGTGCCAAGGATAACAATTTCTAAATGGAACAAATTATAGGTCAAAAAACTCTAGATGTCAATATGAACCCAACGGTATGCCCAAATATGGATTTCGATGGACCGAACACAATTTTGCCCAAAAAGTCAACCGTTAGGCCCGCCAATTGGCGACTTGGTCAACTGTCTCAGAATTGCGTAAAAATTGGGTCACAGGACCATCGTGTTACCACGAGTCCAGTGGTACAAGTTTCGTCGTAATCTGACTAGCGTGCACAAAATGCGCGTGACTTCCACAAAAGTTGTGACACAGGGTGTGTCCGCGGATACGGGCTGATTTCGACGCGCACACGCGTCCGAATCAGGTTTTGTAAATTTTTACGTATCCGGTTACGCTGCGTACACCATTCGGTACACTTGGTACACGGCGGGGCGGTCCCGTTTGGTGGGGCGCGCTCCGTTTCACAACTTTTGGGAATCTGGAAAAGTGGGTTCGTGGAATTTTCTGATGAATTTAATTCTGTCTATAGTAGTTAATAATCTAGGGTTATTTAACAAAAATTAAACTAGGTCAAGTGGTCTACGCATACCAAAAAGAATCATCGAATTTGGATCTCTGTGGTGGGAGATACGAACTCTGAAACATGGGTGTTCACCGCAGTTTTCTGCAATTCCAGAATTCGGTCTGTTTCTGCCAACTTTGGCATTATTTTCGCCTAGGGTTTCGTGTTGTTCGAGGTCTACTATTATACAGATATGGAAGAGGGTTAAGGGGTGAGCATATCGGTGAAGACGGGGTGGCGTTTGGTTGAGCGAGGCGACGAGAAACAACTCCGGAACGCAGATACCTCGCTGTGGGAAACTGCAGTGCGCGAGGTCGCGGTCGTCTAGATTAGTTTGGACGGCCTGCAGGGGTTCTTCGGCTGCGGTGGCGGCGCTCTCTAGGTCTATATGGAAAGAGCAAGGGTTTGGATGATTTAGGTTTAGGGTTTTAGAAAAATAATGAATATATATATGGATAGGAAGAGAGAAGAAGCGGGTTGGGTTAGTTAATATCCGCAGGGGGGGTCTGTGCATTTGCTACTTAGATTTGCTAAAGAGGGGGGGGGGGCTGCTCACAAGAAGGAAGTGGATGATTGCTGGTTGTTTTGGTAGGTAGGTTAGTGGCTAAGGTTGGTAGGAGTAAGTAAATAAATAGTTATTTAATAATTTTCTTTTCTTTTCTTAATCTTTTCCTTTTCTATATATATATATATATATATATATATATATATATATATATATATATATATATATATACTCATAAAAAAAAATTAGATTATATTAATGCACATCATTAAGCTAGCAACTGCTCAAGGGGTCCCCTACATGAAATAAATTCCGAAAAATTTCTAATGGTCCCATAAATCCTCTAAGTGATCCAACACCTAAAATAAAAATTATTAAAAATATATTTCTCCTAATTAGCACATAATTACTATAATTAAATTAATAATTAATAATTAAAAAAGGTATATACGATTTCTAGGAATAGGGGTTTTACATATCACATGGTCACAGGTCAATGTAACTACGGGATATCCGTAATCATGCTCGGGTCACCTAGTACATATATAATATACACGTAGTCTTAACTAGCATATAACATTAATACTCATAATATATATATATACCAATTGGTTACATATAATATATATATATATATATATATATATATATATATATATATATGTATATATATATATATATGTATGTATATACACTAATTGAATTTATACTATATATATTAAACACATACTAGGGGATACATATACTATACGTATATACCAATTGGGTTCATATACTTTATATATATATATATATATATATATATATATATATATATATATGTATATATATACCAATATATATATAAACACATACTAAATACATATACTAAATACGTATACTGATACGTACATACATACACCCATATACCATACAATATGCGCATACTAAACATGGCTAAATACGTATGCATACAAATGAAGAATACCTGTCTGCGTGCACGTGTATATGTACGCAAGAGGGAACTCGAACCTGTGTACACAGGATGGGACGTTCGTGTCGAGGTCATCGCGAAGGGGGTGCTCGGTTCAGTCGAGTGGGTCGAACTCCGGCGATCAGCGGGTTGGCAGCGTCTCCGACGGGTCTCAAGCGCTGTGCAGTCATGAGGTTGGTTGAAGGCAGTCGGGGTAGTCGATGGCTCAACAAGGTGGCAGCGGGTTGCTGCGGGTCTGGACAGCAGGTCGTCGACGGATGCAGCGGGTTCAAAGTTGGGCGGCTGGCGAGTTCAGGTGGGTTGGCGAGTCGCTCCGGTCATGACCAGGGTGGCCAGATGGGTCATGCAGGCGTTCAGGCGAGGTTCGATTGAGTGCAGCGGTCGGCTCGGTTCAGCGTCGGTTTCCGGAGGGGAGATGTGAGCGGGATGGAGGCGGGGAAGATGGGAACAGGGATCGGCTGTAGCTATATTAGGTTAAAAAAGAAAAGAAAAAGTAAAAGAATACTATTTATATATAGGTATAATATTGGGTTGACCTAGAATTAGGGCTTGGTCAAACCTTTGAGAAAAAGGGCTTGTAATTGATATTTTCAAGGGCTAGGATTCAAAATGAAAGGCTAGGATTCCATTAGTTCAAGGTTTTGAGGGCCATGGTTTAAGGAGGTTGATGTTGAATTACACACTCCCAAAGATTGTGGAAAATTTACATGAAGGAGAAATTGATTTCTTCACGTGTCGTGTCCAACGGGGTGGCAGCTTAATGCACTTTTGCATAAAAGTGTCAAACAATTGGAAAATTATACAAAGTTAGTTTATGGTTTAATTTAATTAAAATAAATGAAATAGGTGTTCTAAAATTAATTAAAAGTACCAGGGGCTAAAATTGAGTGGGATACAAGTGTCATGAATGAAGTAGACTCAGAATAGAATATTACCCTAATTTGGGTTGCTCAAAGTGGATTGAGATTGTGTCTCCAATTTCGATTGGAACGCACAAGGATACAAAGTTGGATTTATATCGAATTAAATATAGTCGTTTGCGACGAATATTGTACGACTAAAATAAAGCACATCATGACATAGTTATGAGTCACACAGAGATCAAAATAAAAGTCTGGCATGTCTAGGACAAGGATATGAAATTAGTTGGAAGACAATGGCTAGTGTAGTGCTCTAAATATCAAAGCAACGGTAAGGTACAACAATCAAATAGAATCACAACAATTTAAATATAAATAATTATCATGCAATCATTTACACATTAAATTATGAAAAGACAAAAATACCCCTATTCTGAAATATGGTAGTGACACGCGTGCTTCATGACTGACTGGCCATCAGTATGAGCAGCACGTGTGACAATATTTAGCTTTATTATTTATTTCTATAGCGAATTGCATTATAGTATGAGATGTCTACGTCGTGTTCACGACTTGTACATTGGCATTGGGTGGGAAAGATAATTAGTAGGTGTATGGGACAGACATTTGGCTGCCGTAGTTTCAGAGTAAACTGCGGGCCCGTGAGCCTCAGTGTTACCCGGTTATGGGCCATGCGTTACCCAGTTATGGGCTCAGGTTACCCGATTATGGGCGTATATGCTTGTCGATACATCCGACAGAGGTTACTAGCTGCGCGCTATTATGATCGGTGATGTAGTCAGCATGTACTCCCGGCATCCAGTTTACAGCTAATGCCAGGTACTTAGCCTCTGGCTCGACGCTACGCTTTATACCTTTTCACCTACTCATACGTACCAAGGTTGTCTTCAAGTGCATTTCACTTAGCTGGTTAGATCACCCTCGAGTTTACACAGTATTTACTTTATGGCATATATTTTTGTATCTTGTCACGTCCCTCTGAGGACATGGTTCTCTTCCAGATCCGGATGAGCACTTGTACCCGACCATCTATGGAGCAGGAGTAGAGACAGGATTCATGACTGAGGACTTCGAGACATTTCCAGAGGAGTTCCCGTGATTTAGGTACGCAGCTATTTCGGACTAGAGCATTCTTATCTAGCTAGTTGATACTCTAGTCTAGTTATCTTACTTCTTTCTGCACTTTTATTTTATTACTGTATTTCAATGAGTTTGTCCCCATCAAACTATTTCAGATGTATTATGGATATTCAGACTCTTGTATTTCATTACCAGCATTTGTTTCAGTCATTATTATATTGTATTATGTGGATGAGATTAGAAATTTATCTGTAATATATTAGCATATTAGACTTGTTAGTATTTTAGGACAGCGTAGTACGCTTCGTCGGATCCATTAAATTGGGTAATCCCTCAGAGTCGTATTAGCTGGCCATTACCACATGGCCTGGTCCCGTGTATTTTGGGACTGGGGCATGACAGATCTACTCTGGTGCAAGGACTTGCATGGTCTGTTGGAGGGCGATATCGCAAAGACATCGAAAAAAGCTGCTGAAGACTGAAAATGATTGGATCGAAAGGCCGTTGGATTAAACCGCCAATGACTGGATGATTCGGTATTTCACCATGTGCCCATGGAGAGTCCGATAAAAGTATTATGGGAGAAGCTACATTCGTTGTACGAAAGGAAGATGGTTGACAACATGGCATTTTTTATTCGCCAACTCGTCAACTCAAAGTACATGAAGGGTGTCCCAGTGGAACAACATCTGAATAAGGTTTAGGATATTATCAATCAACTATTTGCGATAAATATATTAATTGATGATGAGCTTCAGGCCCTTCTACTTTTGAGTTCTCTGCCAGAAATCTAGGAGACGTTGGTGGTGTCGGTGAGCAACTCCACGCCTGATGGAGTTGTCACGATGAAGGAAGTCAAAAGTAGTTTGTTGGATGAGGACTTTTGGAGTAAGAAAGTTGAATCGTTGTAGGAGCCCGCTCTGGTGGCTTCCTACGGGAAGAGAAGACTCAAGTTACAGGCGATGACATAAGAGAGTTCTCCGGATTTTGCGACTGTGGACTGCAAGAAGAGCTACTGTCACTGTGGCAAAATGGGTTATATCAAGAGGAACTGCATGAAACTCAATGCTGAGAAGACCAAAGGTAAGGATAATTAGCAGGATCTCACTGGTATGAGAGATCTCATCATCGCAGAAACTAACACAGAGAAACCTTGTGTCATGTGGCATGACTATAATTAGGTTATGTACATGGGAGGCGTCGTATCACGCCACTCCACAGAGGAGGATCTTCACGTCATATCGAGATGGTAGATTTAGATTTGTAAAGATGAGCAACAAGGGGATAGCTGCAGTTGTAGGTATCGGTGATGTGCACTTGACAACAGATCTTGGTGAGAAGCTCGTTCTCAAGGATGTGCGACATTTACCGAGTTTGCATTATAACTTGATTTTGGTAGAGAGATTGGCGGATGATGGTTGTCGTAGCATGTTTGGGGACAAAGATTGGATCCTTACGAAGGATTTCCAAAAGTTGGCTCGAGAAGATTTGTGTTATGGCATGTATATGCTCAAGCCGTTGAGTTGTATATGCAAGTCACAAACATCGGATGGAGGCTCGAGGGGTATTCGACAGGATTTAGTGGATCATCAAAAACTTGTTAAGTAGGGTATTCGAGATATTTTGAGGGATACAGAGGATTCGGTCCGTCGAGAAAAAATAATGAATGGTGATGAGACAAAGATTGAACGTCAGTATGTCGGTCCTATGACAGCTGGTCTGTCTCCGAGTGGGGGTTGTTCTACGGATCCGATTTTGGTGACGGATGGTTTGCCAAATCTTTATAGAGTGGCATTGATTTTAGCAGTTTGAAACCAGTGAAAAAATCAAGGTGTGTAACAAACTCAATCTGATGCGGGTGCATCACCATTTGCACAGTTCCGGAGGAGCTGTAGGTCATCGACGACATGCATAGTGCATGATCTTCTGCTCGAGGTAAATGTGTATGGGGGAGCTTCAGTACCGAACACGAAGGAGGGAAGGTTTATGAGTCTGAATCTTAGGAGATATGCACTGTCCGCTTGGTTGGGCTAGCCAAGGGTAAAGAAGCACGTCGGAACGGTAGTATGTTCCAGTGGAAGATAGAAGTCGAAGACAGGTATCCAAGACTTATAGTGAGGCTGATCTCCAGGAACTTCGGTCTTGTCCGTGTCATTGATTTCGGCAGGACCCTAGTAGTATAAGAGGTGCTACACATGACAGCTTGCGTCGACGTGACGGTCGAGGAGCTGGAGACGAAGGAAGATGATGTAAACCCCCCCCAAATTATTTTATTATTATTATTTATTTAGAATAATTAGACTATATGCTAAGTACGTATATATACACACACACACACACACACACACGTAGTTAATGTGCGTGTTTTTGTGTGTGTGTGTGTGTGTATGTGTGTGTGTGTGTCTATATATATATATATATATATATATATATATATATATATATATATATATATATATAATTTACTAAAATAGTTAATATCGAAATTTGTATGTATGTTAATAAAATGTACATCCATATATATTTTACATATGTGTAGTTTTCATAAAAATTATTTTAAATATTTTTTAGGATTTATTTTATTTTTTATAAAGAAATTAGAATTAGAGTGAGTAACTAAAAAAAAGAAATTTTTAACCCCACGGGTGAACCGTGCCCTCGGGCAACTGTTCACTATCTTCTTCCTTTGAACCCACCTGCGGTTGTAGAAGGAAAGTCCTTTCAAATTTTTAAAAAGAAGAAGAAGTCTCTTAATATCCAATTAAAACCTTCCATAATAACTGAAGATTCTTTCATATTTTGAATTTACTCATTCCTAATCAATCATTTATTCTTAATTTAAATCAAATCTTTTATTGGACATAATGCTCTACCGATGGAGAAATTTTCTTTCCAGCATCCATATCGACCTTTTGAGAGTCTAGATCAAACCACACCTATCCCAATCCCCTCGCCATCACTTGGTGAGTTTTCCTCGACTAATGACACTCGTCCAAGACCGTCGGATCATCTTCGACCGGCTGACCCGTATCCGCGCTGACACAATTCAATGACGGCATCTGTGCACGCAATGTTGGAAGCCTCGCTGTGTCATCCCCAGTCCAGACTCACCCCTGCTGATCTACCCCGACCCCATATTGTGCTGGCGAGCCACCGACCCCCGTTGGTTCACAAAATCTATTTGAACCCATGATCGAGTGTTCGAGGTTCCCCTGTTGGAAGGCTCATAGCTCCTTCATTCTCTGATCAAATCTCTATCTGATTGCCCGGGTATACTCTTGAGTTAACCCCATTTTCAATCGTCTAATTTGTAGTTACATTGTTATATCATAGTCTCCAGACAAAACTATAGGATTTGATGAGTTATGCAGATGCCCTCTGACATTCTTGGATCGTTACAGACGGATACATATGACTGTTGATAGTATATGTACACCACTAGCCTTGAGCTACGTGGACTAGTTGAGTTAGTCTGAATCCCACCCATGTGTACGAAAATTGTCATATAAATATCATATTTAGGCGGTTAGAATCACCCTTGTATCAGTTATGAGTTTATTTCAGTTTACATTGCTTGTATATTATGTATCTTATTATATCCCTCTGAGGACCTAATTTTCTGCCAGACTTGTAGTGTTGATTGTCGTTGAGTCCTTCTGGAGATGCCAATGAATATCGTCTCGGTATGTAGGTATTATGACGAGGTAATTGTATCATATCTTTCGTAGTTACTGATATTTTTTCTTATTGCTTAGTTATCTGTTGTTGTAACCTAGTATTTGTAGACTAATATTTTTCGTTTCGAATCTATAATTCAGACAAGTGTTGTATGGGGTGCACACAATGATACGTGTTGTCCATCTTATATTTTGTTTTTCTTTGGATTGAGACAGAGATATATTTACTGTGTTATCTAGATAGTGACTATTACTGAACAACTTATATGTATTCGAGTTGGACTGGAGTCCACTTGATACGTAACTGGCCATTGTCACGTGACCTGGTCCAGTATATTTTTAGGACTGGAGTGTGACAGATGCAAAGCAACTCGTGGGGATAGGAGATCGATGGGAGCCATGGGGTCAACACCCTCTCATCAAATCCGAGGAAGAGTATGTTGGGTCAAGTCTGGATTTGGTAACAGCAAATTTTGAAGCCCAAATATGGTCAAAGATTTGATTTGATACGATTTAAAAATATACATTAATTTGATTAGATTTACAAATCTGTATCAAATATTTAATTTGACCAAATTTGGACGTCCATAATGGTCCTGGCTATTTTAGGTAATGAGTTTGCTATTTTAGGGCTTTATATTTAGGAATTCCTATAACCTAAAATCGAATTTCTCAACTATATATATGGGTTGAGGGTGGAGGCACAAAGAAGAGAGCACAAGGTGGAGATTCATGGTGCTTGTCTACAGAAAATCTAAGAGAAAGTACATACTTTGCTCTTAGGACTTGTCATCCAAGACAGAATGAAGAGGAGATCTGATCGAGGAGTCGTCGTCTTCGTTTAAGGAGATCGCTTCGGGTAGGGTGAGTGATTTCATTGTAATCTTTGTCTTTTCTTCTTGAGTG
Source organism: Iris macrosiphon (assembly GCA_036927795.1). NCBI lineage: Eukaryota > Viridiplantae > Streptophyta > Magnoliopsida > Asparagales > Iridaceae > Iris > Iris macrosiphon. The sequence continues at coordinate 23,303,811 of JAYESA010000018.1, read as the reverse complement.
TGGTGAGGGATTTGAACCTATTAGGGTAAATGGTTCAGCATTGATATTTGTCAATCTTATAATTTTATCTGAGTTATATAGATTGTGATTTGTCCAGGTGACGTAGTCACCAACCATATGCGTTGTCTTTATCTGTGTTTGATGTTTGTTAGATGGAGGTTGGTTATCTTAGATGAGTTGGCCTAAGTTTTCGCTGCGGTCAGTTTCATATACGGTGTCATAACACTTGTAGGACGTGTCTGATCCCAACGTCTAGTATCAGAGCATTTGACTCTGGTGTTTGATTTTCCAATAAATGAGAGTATAAGATATAAATAATTAGAAATTGTCCATGTCTTACATAAAAAAATTTCTTCTAAGATATGCGCCAGACAAGCATCATACTCATTAATCAACTTCGATTCAGATCATATGGCATTTCCTACCCAAGATAGTGTCTCCTCTCTTTATATCTAAAGTTATCTGAAAATGAAGTAATAATACTTATTCTGAAAAAAAAATGATTGTCGATCCGAAAACGAGACCGTGCATGAGACCGACCACGTGCCAGCCTTTGATTAGTTCGAATTGGTCTTCAAAAAACTTATCCTCCCTAATAGCTTGATAATCCGAATCCGACCAATAAAAAATGACACGTGGCTTACGGTCAAACCTCCCCCACCCCCACCCCCACCCCCTCTCCCAACACCCCCACCCCCCTCGGTTTTATGTATTGCAGCATTGTTTTCTGAAACTTAGATAAAGAACCATGTTTATGCAACATCTTTCAAGTAACATGCCTAGGAAGCAACCAAGGATATTCCTCTAGAATCCTGTCAAACGAGAAAGGGGAAATGCATTATTGTAAAAGTAGTACACTAGTAGCTAGTATACATGATAATGATAAAGTTACAACAAAAAAATTCGGATTGGTCCAATTTTTTTTATAAGTTTTTTATTTAAAAATTTACTGAGAGCTAGTCCAAATATTTATTAAGGCTGTCAAAATTTTGACAGTCCTTTTAATATATTGGACCGTCAAAATTTTAACAGTCCTAAATAAAATATGCAGTTCAATGGGCTGTCAAAATTTTGACAGTCCAACCTATTGGAAGGACTGTCAAAATTTTGACAGTCATAATAAATATTTGGACTTGTCCTGAGTAATTTTTTGAGTGAAAAACTTATATAAAAAAAGTGGTCCAACTCCGAATCTTTTTTTAGTGCCTTTATACACTGTCTATTGTAAAGTACATGCACCACCAATTTAAGAAGATTTTGTATAAAAGCACTACAAAAATAACTCGGAACTAGTCCAGTATTGGTACTAGTCCAGTATTGGTGCTAGTCCAGTTAGGAAGATTTTTTACTCAGGCTAGTCCAAATTTTATTAGGCTGTCCACCCTCTTCACCTCCCTCCTCCGGCTCCTCCCCCACCCCCTCAGGCCTCTCCTCCTCCCTCCTCCCGTGATTCTCCGCCTCTCTGCGTCGTCGACCTCGCCATCAACCGCGTCGCCGCCGTCGAGCCGCACCTCGAGTACATACCCGTCGGTTCCGTCACCGCCGGAATCCTCCTCAAAGGAACGGCGGAGGCATGCGAAGTCGACTCCCGTCAGCTCCGTCGCCCCCACCTCCCTCCAGCATCCTCCTCTGTCCCGCTCCGACCTCCTACTTCAGCTCATCCACTCCTCTTCGGCCTTCCCCTCCTCCTCCAACTCTCCAGCCCCTCTCCCCCTCCTCCTCCTTCCGCTCCTCCGCCTCGTGCAGCTCTGCATCCCTCTTCCGGCCTTCACGCAACTCCATCATCGTGTCACCTTGCGTAGTCCTTCCCTCCGGACTGTCAAAATTTTGATAGTCCTACCAGATGGAATGACTGTTAAAATTTTGACATTCCTAAAAAATCAACATATTTTTTTAGGACTGTCAAATATTTTGACAGTCCTTCCAATTGTTATGACTATTAAAATTTTGATAGTCCTTCCAATTGGTAGGAATGTCAAAATTTTGACAGTCCTAAATATAAAAAAAAATTAATTAAAAATAGGTAGTCCAATGAATAATTTTGGAAGTAACAAATTTATAATTATTAAGGATAAAAATTTGAATCGTCATGAGTATTTTTTGTTGCGCCTTTATCAAAGGCCTTTAAGAAGTACTGGCTTATTTTAATACAACCCCCGCTCCTAGTCATGAACTTCAAATATATGTATTATAGTTTAGTTTATTCAATCAAAATTCTATCATGAATGAACTTTCCTTGGGTTGGTGAATGGTTGGACTTTAGCTAACCCCTTCATTTTGGTTCATGTCGTGATTGTTATTATTATTATTATTATTATTATTATTATTATTATTTTATTTTATTTTATTTTTTGAGTAGTTAGTGGATATATCTCCTGGTCTTGGCCACGTTGAAAACTTTAATTCCATTAATTTCTTTATTTCCTTTATGATTTCTTATTTAATCCTAATGACATTAAGTCATCTTATATGCATGGAACTAGGTTCTTATTAATTTATGCAAGTAAAAAAAACGTCCTTCTTTGTCTCTACTTTTTTGTAACTGTAAATAATATTTATTGTTTCATCCATCCTCATCTATCATATAGCCATATATTTGTTACCTCTGTTATTCTAATCATTCATAATTCTTATTTTTAATTTGTTCTCCATCCTTATCTTTGCCGTACTTGTTCTCTTCGTTCGTCAATTTTTAATACGGATTTTTTCATTTAAAGTAATAATTTATAATATAATTATAAAAAATAAAAAAAGTTGGAGAAATTTGCATATAGGGGGACCACTCGCCAACTGACTTGGCGGGGTGCTGAGTTGGATAGCATCTCGTCAACTGAGTTGGCGGGACGCTCTCCTCGAGAGGCTGCTCGCCAACTCAGTTGGCGGGTCATGCTGAGTTGGCTTAGACCCGTTGCAATATGCTCGCCAACTGAGTTGGCGAGTAAGGATCCGTTTTCCGACCGTTCCACAATGGCTATTAACAACGACGGCTATTACATTCTCCCTCTATAAATTACCTATCTCAACCAAATCATCTCACACTCAATCTACTTCCTCTATTTCCTTTCTTCCCTCTAGCAAAGTCTCCAACACTCTCTCTGTCTCTCTGCCGGCAGCTAAAGTTCATTTGAGTTTTCTGTAGCAAAAGTTCTCAACCGTCATGGATCGTAGCGTAAGAATTGTATGCTCGCACGGCGGTAAAGTAAATGGATTAAATTACGAATGAGGAGAAAGTATAATTTTTTCAACTTATCCGAATATTAGTTTTGAAAATATACGTAATCATATTATTGAACGTTGTTCTATTCATTATGATTTTATTCTGAAGTCTATTTTTTGTTCTAATTATTTTTTGATAGATAGTGAAGATGCATGAAATTATATTCTTGAGATTAATTCACAATCACGGTATATAAAAATATATGTTATTAAAGTAGCAGCAACCTTAGATAGTAGAAATAATGAATATTTTTTGAATATCAGCATGTTAGTTCGGGTGCTAGATCTTCTCAACAAATAGTTTCATTTATCCAAGAAGGTCATTCATCAGATGAATCTAACCCTGATGATGATAGTGACAACGACGATGGAAATAGTGATGATTTAGTTAAAAATGTAGATTATACGGTAGATGATGATATTGTAAAAGCTATCACTGATGAATTATTTAAGGGACAATCATTTCCTAGTCGTTCTCACTTTAGAAGCTTTATAAGTAATTTAGCAATTAAATATAATTTTAGTTGTTCAGCTAGTCTTATGAATAATGCTCGTGGAATTATATATAGTTGTGATCAACCAAATTGTAATTGGAGAGTATATGTCAAATCTATTGGAAATGGCGATATAGTTAAAATTAGTACATTAGAAAATCATCATTCTTGTTTAGGAAGACTTAGTACAGGACGTCATCGACTAGCTACCGCTTCATGGATTAAGACCATGATAATTGACATTATTAGAGATAACCAGTCATACAGTCCATCACAAATTGGTAAAGATATATATAGGGAGCACCGTATACAAGTTAGTTATTCCAAAGCATGGAGAGCCCGAGAGACAGCATTAGCTGAAATTAATGGTAGTTATGATGAGGCATACGCTAGTCTTGAGGAGTATTGTTATAGAATTATGGAGACAAATCCAGGTAGTACATGTTTTATTAAAACTGCCAAAAACAATAGCTTCCAACGAATTTTTATTTGTTTTAAGTCATGTATTGATGGATTTTTAAGTGGATGTTTACCAATTATTAGTACTGATGCTACATTTCTTTCGTCTAAATATCAAGGTATCTTATTTATTGCTTGTGCTCACGATCCTAACTATCAATTATATCCTATAGCTTATGCTGTTGCTGAAGGTGAGAATAGTGATTCTTGGTCTTGGTTTTTAAATTCTCTTAAAATATCTTTTGAAAGTTGTTTTAATGATTGGAGTACAATTTTATTATATCTGACAAGCAAAAAGGATTAATAAATGCTGTTCGTGCTATTTTTCCTGCATCTCCTCATTTTTTTTGTATTCAACATTTTAAACAAAACATGAAAAAAGTTACAATAGAACCAGTATTTCAACGCTTGTTAGACTCGCTTGCTAGATCATATAATAAAACGGATGCAGAGAGTGTGTTTGATATAATTAAAGCCGAGAACATAGTGTTGTACGATTGGCTTATTGGTGTAAACGATGAAAGTCGTCGATTTGAACATTGGATAACAGCGTATGCTACTTGTTCTAGATTAGATATTAACACTTCTAATCTTGCTGAATGTTTCAATAGCTGGATTAAGAAATTATGAGATAAGCCAATAACAATACTTCTCGATGGTATTAGAGCCAAGATTATTACACTTCATGACAATCGTAGAAAGTTTGCTGAAAATATAGACACAGATTATTGTCCGAAGATGTTAAAAAATATGGCTTCTATTATCAAAGAGAAGAACCACCTAAAAATATTAGCTATTGATAGTTATAAGTTTGAAATAATAGACCGGGCAACAAGTAGAACCTATATTGTTCATATAACTGACAGATCTTGTACATGTTTTAGATGGTACCATACTTATATACCATGTATACATGCATGTTTGTTTGTAGATATTACAATATTAGTATTGATACTTTTTATCCTGCAGTATTTTCGACGAAAAACTTGAAAACTGTATACGCGCCAAAAATGGAGCCAATTCCAGTTCCCTACGAGATCCAAGGTCCTTTGGTAAGAGGACAAATTGGGGTGCCAGATGTAAGACGTAAAGCCGGAAGACCAAAGAAGAACCGCATCAAACCCCGGGATTCATCGACAAGAGATCTACGTTGCAGTAATTGTGGTGCTATGGGACACAACCGAAGAAGATGTACTAGTCAACCGAGAGATTAAAATAGAATTGTTCAATACCCAAATATTGTAATAAAAAACCATTACAAATCATACAATGTTACAAATTTTCTACTAATCCTCGTCCTCGTCTTGTTGAGTTTGGGTAGGCAGCGGTGCTGATGGAGTCAAAAAAAATTGTGTGAATATCTGGTAGCTTTCATCTCCAACAGTCTGGCCACTCGGACCCGCTCCTGCATACTGGTAACTAGGGCCCACTCCAGCATACTGGTCACTCGGGCCCGCTCCAGCATACTGGTAACTCGGGTCCGCTCCTGCATACTGGTAACTCGGGCTCCCTCCAGCATACTGGTCACTCGGGCCCGCTCCAGCAGTATTCCGCCGCCGACGACGAGAGTGTCTATGTCGTACTAAGCCGGTCGGATAGTCCGGTGGAAGACGGGATTGTACTGGAGGCATTTTCGGTTCCCGTCCAATACCCAGATGCTCAACACGAGTCACAAGTTCCTCCATAAGACGACGAGTCACATGTTCCTCCATATGAGGTCGTTGTAAATATTCCCGGTATACACCACTCTGAAATTTGAAACTTGTAAATTAATATATTTATCATATCTATGTATATATATTTTTGAAAGTAAAATGAAGTCATACCAAATCATGCATTCCATCGACAAAAGCACGCATAGTAGAATCGTCTACGGATATACTCTTGAACCTTTGCTCCTCGTAGTGGTATACTCGGTTGCTCATAAGAGGGCATCCCCACCATTGCCTGTAGTCCAGGCTACATATGTCTGCAAAATGTAAACAAAATTTTAGCAAACTATTTACACTAAATCAATACGAATAATGAGTAACTTATAACTTACATTCCTCAGCAGAATTTAGTCTGGGAGACATGTCCCTCACACTATAATTCTCGAACTGACTATTCCAGTCAGCAACGAGACCAATGATTCGTTGTAATGTATTTGATGTCTCATAACCGATTGTCGGTGGATCATCGGGAATTATTGGGACCATTCCGAATTGCCGAAGAACACAGTCTGCCGAATGGTACATGGTGAACCGATCATATATAATATGACATCTGTGTAAAGTAAATGCATATGATGTCATCTTGATTTCTGGAGCATCAGGTTCACATGAGTACGGTAACCAGGTTACCTATTTAAAGATATTGTATCAATTAGATGTGATGTTTATCTACGATCAAAACTTAAATAATTTAAAGATATTTATTGCATATTTAAAAATTAACTCATTATACTGCAGTGTATCAAATTGGCTACGATATAGTGATACAGTCCTGTATTGGTAGTGTTGATAATCCACTACGTCTGTAGGCCAGCGCATAGCAACTGGAAATACTCCAACATCACTGAGAATGCTGGTAACAGGCCTACCAATATAGAAGTGCTCGTAGGACCAGAACTATAAAACAAAAATATGACATTCGTACAAACAAAATTTGCGTATAAAATTACTCTAACTTTTTAAGGTCTTTCATTTATACCTGTATCAGTGAAATACATCCACAAATACTCTTGCGATTGGATCTGACAAATTCTGTCAGATTGGCATACAAAAAGGCAAGAGTAACAGCTCTCCACGCATGCTCAGTAGGTTTTGTCAGATCATCCAAGAATGGTAGAAGCTGCACATTTACCATATTTTTTGATGCATCGGGAAATAGAATTGCACCACATAAACAGAGCAGATACGCTCTAGTGCAACGAATGACCTAGATTTATTAAGTGTTATATAGAATTGCACCACTAAATTAAGTAATAAATAAATTTACTAATCAAAATACATACCCGAATTTCATCTACATCAACCACCCCATCAATAGTTTGATGTAGGTCCATAAAGTTGCCACGGAGCCATGTAAATTTCACATAATTGCCATCTTTTAGACCTGAAGGAGGGCTAACACCGAGATACCTCCGGATCAGATCAGATCCCTTTAAGTGCGGATCAAAATATATAGCGTTACCTTTAATAGGTAACCCTAGTATATTCGCCACATCAAAAAGGGTGATCGTTATTTCGCCGAATGGGAGTTAGAAAGTGTTGCGTTCTGGCCACCAACGCTCCGCAAGGCTTACAACTAAATGAAAATCGTGGATTAAATATCTAACACGATCTATATAGTGGAATCCAAAGGATTCCACCAAAGTCTTTTGGACCGAATTTAGCTCCCACGTACGATAATTCCTTTCGGCCCGCCAATGTACATGGATCCGGGTTCGTAAAGCATGATCATGGTCGTATAACTATAAAAAATATATGCATTATATTTTGTGTGTAAATTTATATGCATTAATAAAGTAAACATATGCATTATAAAAAATATATGCATTAATAAAGTTGGCAACTTGTAATTTTAAAAATTACCTCGCTAGTAAATATTTGACTAGAAATGTGGTCTTTACATTGCTTAATAATAAGCGTGGTAGTCGGTCCACCAGGAATACGACCGTCATTGCGGGTAGCCATCGCCAGTAAATATCAGGAGGAGAAAGAGAATTGTGTTTGGGGGTGTGTTGTGTGAGGAGAAGAATATGTTGTGTGAGGAGGAGAATGAGGAGAATGTGTTGTGTGAGGAGGAGAATGTGTTGTATGAGGAGTGTTCGGGGGGGTGTTTATAGGGGTGAAATGTATCCGTTGTGCAACAGATGGAAAGTAACAGTCAGCGCCCCGCCAACTGAGTTGGCGAGCGGCCTCTCGAGGAGAGTGCCCCGCCAACTCAGTTGGCGAGATGCTATCCAACTCAGCACCCCGCCAAGTCAGTTGGCGAGTGGTCCCCCCATATGCAAATTCCCCCAACTTTTCCCATTTTTTATAATTATATTATAAATTATTACTTTAAACGAAAAAATCCGTTTTTAATATCAAGTTTCCTCATCTATCATATAGCCATATATTTTTTGTTAGTGGCAACTCGATAACATTTAAGTCTTTGTACTATGTGGTTATAACTAATCTGGAAGTTAGTTTAGTATAAATATAAATCATAGGAAATCAAAGGATCAAAGAATATTCTATACCTGTTTGTCATTGAATTCAGTTTTAAAACAAATTTTGTTTAATAACAAACAAAACATACAAAGAAGCTCTAAACAGAAAATCTAAGTACAATATTTAATCTAGGTAATACGACGATGGAGATCGAGTACTACAGCGACTCATTTATTCCGTTAACGGTCCGACGGTGAATGAGAGTTGCTCTCTTCTATTTTCTCTCTCTCGAGCTTGTGTGCACGTACGTAGCTCGTTTGGAAGGGTATAGTCTCTCTGAAGCAGAAAAAATCTCGCCCGTCCCTCCTGGAACGTCCAAGTTGCTCCTATTTATAGCCATCATGGTGATGGACCATAGGTGCGCATATGCTTCTGTTTGGTGGCCGCAGGGGGCTCCTTCAACAGAACGCGATTGCAACTGTGTCCGCATTCGGTGGGCAGGTTGTCACTACCACATTATCTAGGAAAGGATATTTTGTCATTTCATAATTAATTAAATATTCTGCTTGTTGTAAATTTATTTATTTATTGTTAGATGTTAGTTTATTATTTTGGACTTGTGTTAGTGGATCTAACTAGTTTAGATTAGATCCATAGACCAACATTTAATTCTAGTTAGAATTGAGCCCAATAAGAAGCTCAATCATTAGGAGAAGGATTAATTAAGTCAAACCAATTAGACTAGAACATTTCTTCCTTAATTAATTTTTTCATGACAAGCACCAAGGGGTATTCTAGACATTTTATAGTAGCTTGGAAAGGGGGAAAGGGGGTCGGCCTAGATTTAAATGGAGGAAAATTCTCTCTTTTCATTTTTCATTTCAAATCTAGATCTAGAATTTTCTCTTCCAAATTTTTTCATTCCCAAATCAAATTCTACCCAATTTTTTTTTTAATTCCTTCTCAAATCATCATTGGAGGCCATTAGAACAAGGAGGAAGCAAGGATCTACAAGAAGGAATCAAGGATCTACAAGGAGGAGTAAGGATCTATAAGTTGAAGGCTCTTTTCACTCAATTTGGAGGTTTCATTAGAAATCCATCTCCCAATAGGTACAATTAAGTTTTTTCTCTCTAATTAGACTCTAAATCTGTGTTTTAATCATTAGGAACCACCCTATATGCTAAGGTTACTCATAGAAATTGAAATTAGGTTCATAGGAGGCCTATGGAGAAAGTTATGTGGTATTTTGTGTCAATTTTGGAAAAATTTCGAGATTGACACATCTTGTGTTTGTCAATAGATCAATTAGACCAAATTGACATGTGTTTGGTTGTGTGTGACTAGTGTCGTGTCCACAATTAGATATATGTAGGCCGTATCCCGACAATTTGGAGATACGGGTTGATTTGGAAGTTTTTCTCCGACACGGGGGTTTGAGCATGTCATATTTTGACACAGATATGTAGATGAGTAGTTAGCTCTTCGTATTGTTCATAATTATGATTTTAGACTTGCTTGTGTCCGTTGGAATACATTTGGTTGTGTGGTGAAGCTGCATCGCAAGCGTATCATAGATCTAGTGTGATACGGGTGCGATGCACTTCACGTGTTTGTTTCTTTGCAATTTAATTTATTTGTCTTAATTATAGATATTGTAATTATAATTATTATGTGAGATATATGTGTATATATATTTATATGCATGATTCATAATTCTTGTTGATGTATTGGTGATCATGGGAGAGTAGGAGTCATGTGCTTCTCTAATATGGTTATATATATATATATATGTGTGTGTGTGTGTGTGTGTGTGTGTGTGTGTGTGTGTGTGTGTGTGTATGTGAGCTTGAGGGAAAAGAAACCATGGAAAACAGTGAAAAAAATAATGAAAAACAGGAAGAAAAGCAATGGAAAGCAGTGAGAGAAAAGCACTGAAAAGCAGCATAAAGCAGAAGCCAAGAAGTAGCAGCAGAAGCAGAAGCAGCAGAAAGCAGAAGCAACAACAGAAAGCAGAAGCTGCTGCAGTAAGCAGCAGCAGCGGCAGCAGCAGTTCAATAAGCAATTGGCTTATTGATAAGCCGGTAAGTTAGTATATATATATATATATATATATATATATATATATATATATATATATATATATATATATATATATATATATATATATATATATAAGCACTAGTTAGTATTAGTTAGTATTATTTCTAGATTACCTTGAGATACACCAAGGTAGTGAGAGAGGAGATATCTTGGGTACGGGTATTAAATATCCAAAGTGGGTATGTTAGTATATAGTTTAGTAGTTTAGTATAGTATTGTTATAAGTTTAAATACATATTAGAGTATAGTGAGGTGTATGGGTATTAGTAATATATTAGATATTGAATTACCTTGAGATACCAAGGTAATGTCAAGGTATTAGGTTTTACTCAAGGTATTGAGTTTGCACATCAAGATGGAGTGTAGGTGGTGTGATACCGCTTTTGGTTCAAAGCTAAGGTATCCACTTAACATTAGTTTAGCTAGGAGTGATATATATTTTGTCTTGTATATATATATATATTGTAATATTTTCATATCTAATAAATTGTGTATCTTATGATACGGTATCTTGTTGGTTTTCTAGTATCCTAGTATAGCTAGTATGACCTAGTTAGATAGTATATGGACCCACTATCCTAGAGATAGACTCATACAACAAAGAAATAGCTAGTTTGACAAACTTTGACTAGTTTAACCTAGAGTTGACCTAGTTTGACTGTTTTGACTTAGAAATGGCTTTATGACCTAGAACTTGGCTAGTTTAACATTTTTATTCCAAAATCTTGTATTGATGTAATATTCTATATTTAAGTCTTCGGGGCACCGTACCGGATATATTTGATACTATTCACCGAATTTCAGGCAAGTACATTCTCTGATAGTTTCTAATTTATGATATCCTCTATCTCTCTTGTATCTAGTGTACATATTATTGATTTCTTGATACGATGGTTACACGGATTGGTATATCCGAATCTCGTCATGAGATGTTATTCCTTGGTATTTACGGTGCATCTTGTGCAAGCCTTGTTTCCTTGTTCTTCTTGTACAAATACAGACATTGGTTCATGAGAAGAGTAACGTCCTTCTTGTGGAATCCTGTGTCATAACGTACCATGATCGGATCCACTATACCAGTTGGGGGCGGAGAGTATGTAGTGTAGATATGTGATCATACCCTTCTTGTGCATGTCTTGTTCCTTGAATAGTGTTAATCATACACCACACATATGATTAACCAGGCCATTATCCTTGTGCAAGTTTCCAAGCTGATCACATATTAAAGCTAGTACTCACTCACTTAGTAGTAGTATTTCTTGTTCATTCCTATGATTCTCATTCTTGCATTTATTTTCAGTATTCCTATATTACATATTTCTTGTACCTGTATATTATATCTTGTATATTCACATCTATTTACTGTTACATAGTTTATATCATTTATTGGAACTGCTGTTAGAGATGTACTTTGCTCCTTTCCTGACTGGATATATTTTTACAAGATGATACTGAGGAGTGGTACCCCACTCACTACGGGCCTCAGGATGTCGTAGGCTTAGAGCCAGAGACCTTGGCTCAGGAGGGTCTCATCCCGACTGAGATAGATGACTTAGGACTCGTAGCACAGTAGTTAGACTCTTTTGTACTGGATTTGTCTCCAGCATTGTTATTAGTATTTCTTTGATATGACTCATTGGATATTATTTGTCTTGTGAGCTGTATTGTGACTCTTCTGTTCTTTTATCATATTCGTGTGTTGTTCCATCTTATAGATTTGTGATTGAGTATATTCATATTACATTAGTGGTATTATTATATCTTGATTGCTAGATAGATAGTTTACCCAAACATGGTTCTATCGCCGATGCTGCGGCGTAGGCTGGGCTTTGTTCACTACTCGTTGCCTACATCGGGTGCGGATCGTGACACAGGTTGCCACATGTATTTTATCCTTAATAGGATGTAGTTGAGCCCATGTCGAGCTGCCATGTGGGCGTTTGTTCAGATTTTCTGTTGCTGAGTATCTGGACTATTCTCGTCTTTTGTTTGCGTGACTTGGCCAGCTTTACACGTGGCCCGCATTTATTTAGAGAGAATCGCTTCAGTCGTAACAGAAAGATTTTATCTCAGGGAACCTTGCCACGTTGGACGCATGGAGTCAGGGACGCATGGAGTCTGGAATGCGTAGGGCCAGAGACGCATATAATGCATGGAGTCTGGAACGTATAGGGCTAGAGCCGCATGGAACACATGAAGTCTGGAACGCATGGACAGAGCCGCATGGAACGCATGGAGTCTGGAACGCATGGCCAGAGCCGCATAGAACGCATGGAGTCTGGAACGCATATGGCACAAGACGCATGAAACGTATGGAGTCTGGGGCGCATGGACCCTGTGATGCATGTGACCTCATATATGTGGCACTGCACGCCTGTCATGAGTCATTATTAGTCTAACGAGAGCTTCTTGTCACTTAGTGCGCTCATATTTTTCGAAGCGTTCAGAAAATCCTTTTGTTTAGGATTTTGTGTCAGACATAATCTTTGTGTCAGGCCTTTATGCGGCCAATATTTGGGTTGCATGGATGTTGCTTTTTTTGGCCGCATGGTCATTCTGCAGCTTGATTTCTTCTTAGTCGTCTTTAGGGCGCATGTTTGTTTGAGCGCATATAAGCTAGATTTTCTATGCTTCTACAAGACCCCTTCAAAGTTTTCAAACTGATAAGTTTGGAATAATTTGAATAAGAAGCATGGAGGGGATGACTTTGGGCCGCATAGATGGTGGGCCGCATGGACGAGTCTTTGCCAGACTGTCCAATCCCCATTTAATGCAGGATTCGGCTCGATCCTTGAGTAGATTTTTTGGGACTCTGAGTCAACGGCAGTTTTCGAGGAGATAAATATGGATCACGCAAATCGAGACGTCAGTTTCATCCTCATAACTGCCTAGTTCATCGCCTCGATCTTCTCACGCGCCCAAGGAGCCTATAAATAGACGGGCTAGGGAGGAAGAGAGAGAACTTTTGTCTCTCGAGTTCCCCATTTTTTTACGAAAGAAGATATCGATATATATATATATATATATATATATATATATATATATATATATATATATATATATATATATATATATATATATATATATATATATATATATATATATAATTTATGGCTACTATTCATCTTGTCGAGGAGTTTGTCAGGAGCGTCGTCGATCCGTGGCCCCCTGATGCTGGCGTTCTCTTTGGAGGTAAGAGAGTGTGTCGTGATGGCAGGGACACAGATACACAAGTACACGGCCTCGCAGCATGGATGAGAAATTATTTAGAATATGCGCAGGCCCCACCCCCACTGAGTTCTGCCGTATAGCTGTGCAGTCATCCGCAAAATGCGCGCAGAGCCTATATGTGGCTTGGCCGAATGGATGAGGAATCGGTCCATCTGCGTCTTGAATGCATAGATCAGAATTTCTCCTGCTCATGCGTGTGGACTTGGCTATCTCGAGACATCCCCTCCTGGGCGATGCTGCGACTTGGAAGTGGCATGTGGCTGCTGTACATTTTTGTAATCTTCGTTTGAGGCTGTATGTGTTCTTTTTATGCAGGTTTAACCACCTTTTATGGTGCCCAAGATGGAGCATGGAAGGATATCATAGAATTCGTCATTCGAAGAAAATGCCAACCTTATGCGGCGGTTCCTTGCCAAGAACTGATCCAGGAGACGAGGGTGAACATCCTGCGTCATGCGTGGAGCTGTCCCTGTTTATGCAGCATGCTAGATGTGTTTCTCCCCTTTATACGGCTTGCTACCTGTCGGGGGCCCGCGGCATCGATGACAGAATTTGGATTAATTGACATTCCTGTCTTCAGTCTTCCCGCTTGGTTTGTAGAGCGCCTGCTACTGTTCCCCCTTGCTATCTATCAGTATAGCTTACAGTGGAGGGATGATCCAGAAAGTATTGAGTTCTGTTGCAGGCTCGACTTGTGTCAGTAGCAACGACATCACACAGGGGTGCCTCTAATACAAAAGGTTTACATCAATGAGACTTTATGAAAACCTTTAAAATGGGTTTCTATCATATGTACTCATGACCTTGAATACTAATAAAAAATCCTTGTACTGGATTTCCATCATATGTACTCATGATCTTGAATATTAATCAATAAAGTCTCTCATTTTTTATAATTTCTTCCTTGTATCTGTCGTGTTGTATGTTGTGAACTTTGGATATTGTACTAGAGGTAATATGGACGTAGCACAACACCGTAGTCTTTTACGGACATCCTACTGGGGGATCTTTGGTGGACCTATTACTTCTTGCGCACTTGAATGTAAGTAATAGATTTGAAACAAGCATTGCCAGAGGTGATATGGACGTGGCAAGTTTTGTGGACTTAACACCGATGGCGTACTTAGAGTTAAGTACAGGTGATAAGTTTAGATGACGACCGATATCAGAGGTAATTTGGACATGATAATCATATTCAAGTGGAAAGGTTTTCTCAGAGGTAAGAAGGACATGGCAAACCCTACTGGGGAAGATGTGAGGATGATAGCTCAGAGGTAACGTGGACGTCAGCTAATTGATAGTCATAACGAGAGGTTAGGTACGATCTCAGAATTTTTGTGGCAGAAAAAGAAAATGAGCCAGAGGTAATATGGACATGGATGTTTTCTTTGGATGGGGAATATGGACCGCTCATAGTTCAGAGATAATATGGACGTGAACTGTTTGCTTCTATTGAGGATATCCCATTGGGGATCTCTAGTAGACATTTTACTTCTTCTGCACGAGAGTGCAAGTAATAAGTTCAAAACAGAACTCTATCAGAGGTTATATAGACGTGATAGATTTTATGGACCCATTACTTCTTGTGTACTTGGAGTGCAAGTAATAGGTTCGAGACAAGCCCTGCCAGAGGTGATATGTGTGGTACCCCGTTCCCCCTTTTCAGGGAGCGCGGCTAAAAAGTACTTTCGGTATCGTTCGATCGGGATAGATTGAATCAAGATATTTTCTAGTTATGGATTGGCTTCTTCGGAATCGATTCCCATATTCAGTGGACGGTGCCCCAAGGACGGACTTAGCGGCAGAGTCAAGAGGGACCTCTCCGCTACAAGTTTTCTTGCCTAGTTTTCGTTGCCGCCTTGTTGCTTTCATGCTTTTGAGTTGGTTTTTGGATTTACATTTTCTTGAATGATTTTAATAGATTTTATTGCTTTTGTTTGTTCAACTGCACTTTCGTTTCGAGCTCGGAAAGAGGATAAGAGGTATTGATCATCTGTTTGTGGCAATGCAGGTGATCGTGCAGTAGACGTCATACGAGAGGAGTCTTGAAGCACCTCTTTTCCTTTCTTCTCTCTACCAACTTGTAAGTGGCTATAATAAGATAAGTTGATCCTTCTTCCAAGTCTTCACACCTATAAATCTTGCTCTCTTGATTGTTTCGATCAGACGATACCATAATAACTAAAAGATTTCAAGATAAATGGAATAGACTTGAATTACTTGATGCTTGTCAATCAACTTATGAACGGTTACCTTGTTGCATGCTAGTTCGCTTAGAATATTCTTTAATCATGTTTCAATTCTAGTTAGAATAAATACTTATTCTATTATTGTGCTATGTGTAGAACACACCTTGCTATGAAATAAACTGAACATGGAGACTATGCAAAATAGATCATGCCATGTTACTTATCTCGTACTTGTGTTGCCTTAAATTGCCTCGATTGATAATTTAGTAGACTTCGCTTGGTCACGGATAACTTGTGCACAAGGTCTTAGTTCCTGCGGACGGTCGCTGGGGCACTGGCTCTGATCCGATATGGACAGAACATTATGTTAGTCTCTCGAGCGGGCAAGATGGCATGCGACGCCTTGAGTTCCTAGCGTTGCACACCATTCTCGCCCAAGGCTATAACTCGTCCATTATGGCATCATGCCAGTGATATCCTTGTATATTTAAACTGTGCAAGCTAACTATATCTTTATGTCAGGGAAGGTCATGATAAGTGTTGTGCAGGTGGTTCAGACGGGCAGGTAAAAGTCACCGAGCGGTGGCTTGTTTATTTCAATAATTTTCCATATATATTGCTTGCTTGTAACTTGAACTAAGGCAAGATAGAAAAAATACATATTAACTTGCATGCTTCACATAAACAACGTATTGATTGGTATAGTTGGGTTAGCTCACCTTCACCAGTACATTTTAATATACTGACCCTCGTTGCAACAGGTTCCCCGCGCCAAGGCGATCCTGCAAGGTGCTAGAGTGACTTCCCAATCCAGTCCACCTACTGGGACACCCTGATCGTGCCTTTGAAGAGACGTTTTGAAGTTCCAGGATCTCGTGCACATACTTTATGCAGCTCCGTAGAAAAGCGATAGCTTCGCCCGAAGGTGTCTATAGCTTTTGAAGTTTTAGTAGAAGGATATAATGTACCGGACAACTATCTAATTTTGTATCCACTTTTGTAAAAGATGTTCATTATCAATAAAGAAAACTTTTCCTTGTATTAATATTGTGTTCAATTATCTGCGTACTCTGAATATGTGCTCGTTATATAAAATATCCTGGTCTTGTGCGTTGCGCAACCTAGGCACACGACATCACGCCAGGGGGACGACTATCGATTCTATGGAATTGGGGCATGACATATTGGTATCAGATCACAGCTTCAAGTTTCTTTGACCCTCGTATCGAAAAAGTTCCTTTAACGATCTATTTCCTATACGAACTCTTAAACTCGTTTGTCCAAAATGAGATGTGTTCCATACAGTGAGTCCATAATATATTATGAGCCTGATGCAAGGTACTTTCTTTTGAATGAATAACTCAAGCGCAAGCATCAGCGCTAGCACAAGAAGTGGTACAAGCCCAGGAAAGTAGTTATGGGACCTCGAGAAGTTCCAGAAGCCAGCGAGCTATGCCCTCTGTCGACCCGATTGAGCGAATGATACGGATGCTTGAAGAAAGCCAACATAGGGATGAGTTTTGCTATGAGCGAGCCGAGAAGCTGGTGGTGGACCATCAGAACAAGTTCAAAATCAATCTTGAAGCCCGATTTACAGTCCAACATAAGCAGGTAGATTCCCTACATCAGATCGTTAAGAGCTTAGCCTCTAACCATTCTGCAATGACAACAGTGGCACTGGTGGAGCGACCCACGCCTGAAGTCAAAATACTATAAACTCCAAAGAAGAAGGATGTGACTACCTTCGACTTTGCCGACTTTAAAATGTATGCAACACGTCTTTCCGGGGGACTGAAGATCTAGTCGTGGCTCTAGATTGGCTGGCAGAGCTTGAGGACCACTTCAAATTGCTTAAGGTACCTGAGGAGAAGCGAGTTGTGTGTGCCCAACTGCAGCTTCATTTGAACGCGTACGATTGGTGGGACGTGCATCGAAGATCTCTCTCCACAGATGATGAAGAGTAGACGATCACGTGGGCTACCTTTCATAGCGCGTTTAAAGAGGAGTTCATACCCCCTCTCGTACGTCAGCAAAAGGAGAACGAGTTCGTGCAGCTTAGGCAAGGCAATATAACAGTGAAGCAGTACTCCGCTGAATTTAATCGGCTCACCAAATTTGTAAGCTCCTACATACTTGATGAGATGAGTCATGCGAGGCGATTTGAAGGCTTCCTACGACCTTCCATCCATGCGCATGTGGTCGTTCCCCAATACCTGACTATGCGAGAAGTTCTCAATCATGTCATTTTCCTTGAATCGCAGTATCCTTTAGTTGTTTTCAGCGCTGTACATACTTATAATCACAATCGTCCTAGCAACACGGGAGAAAATATCGCTCCAAAGCGTCCAAATAACGCCGGTCAAAAGAGAGAAAATCCAGGGAAAATATGTTCTTACTGTAAGAAGCCAGGGCACACGGCCGACAACTGCCGCCGAAGGAACGAGTTATGCCTTGTTTGTGGTGATGCAAACCATCTGATGGGTAACTGTTAGCATTCCTCTCATCGCTGCACTCAATATTCAAATCCTACTCTGGTGCATCAAGCCAACCGAGCCGCACCACAACAAGAGCGTCGCCAAGCTCAAGGCCGGGTGTACACTTTGACACGAGAAGAGGCCCTCGCTTCGGACACTGTTGTGTCAGGTATATTGCTTTTCAATAACATACCTGCTCGTGTGCTATTTGATTATGGTGCTACGCATAGTCTTATATCCACAGATTTTGCCGTAAAAAACAAGCTAGAAATGACACCATTATATCTAGATCTTAGTGTTAGCACCCCCTCGGGCACGAAGATACCTGTTCGTTTAGTATATCAGGGCGGTCATGTCTGTATTGGGGGAAGAAAATTATTGCTCTATGTGTTAGTCCTAGATGTTCGGGATTACGACATCATTTTGGGGATGGATTGGCTCGGCTCTTGCTCGACAACTATCGAATGTGTAGAGAAATGGGTCATCTTTCGTCTACCTGGAGAGGCCGAAGTCTTCTACAAGAGTGGTTCAGTAGCAGAAGCGTCGAATACATGCATGGTAATTTATGCGATGTCAGCTCGGCGGATGCTACACTCTGGATGAGAGGGATACTTAGTGTCGGTTCGAGACACGCAACGGGATTGTGCAAACATTGAGTCTTCTTCCATTATGACAGAATTCCCTGATATGTTTCCAAACTAACTACCTGACATGCCACCCGACCGAGAAATCGAGTTCACCATCAATACCTTCCCAAATACCCAACCGATTTTCAAAGCTCCATATCGAATGGCCCCTGCAGAACTAAAGGAGTTAAAGTGCTAACTATAAGAACTACTTGATCGTGGGTATATTCGTCTGAGCGTGTCTCCTTGGGGCGCACCGGTACTGTTTGTGAAGAAGAAAGATTGGAAGTTACGGCTGTGCATAGACTACCGAGAACTAAGTAAGGTCACTATCCGAAACAAATATCCCCTGTCTAGGATTGACGATCTCTTTGATCAGCTACAAGGAGCGCCAATATTTTTGAAGATAGACCTTCGCTCTCGCTACCACCAATTAAAGATCAAGCCAGAGGACATGCCAAAGTTAGCATTTTGCACCCGCTATGGCCACTATGAGTTTTCTGTTATGCCATTCGGACTGATGAATGCTCATGCTGTATTCATGGATTTGATGAACCGTGTGTTTCGACCATTCATTGATAAGTTTGTGGTGGTATTCATAGACGATATCTTAGTGTACTCGAAGAATGAGGATGAACATGTAGGACACCTACGGATGGTGCTTCAAACTCTTCGAGATAATAAAATTTTCACGAAGCTAAGTAAGTACGAATTTTGGTTGGACAACATATATTTCCTCGGGCACATCATTTCTTTGGAGGGTATCTCAGTCGACCCAAAGAAAGTTGAAGCCATCGTAGAGTGGAAGGGACCTGAGTCGGCCAGCGATATTGAGAGCTTCCTTGGTCTAGCGGGCTACTACAGGAGATTCATAAAAGATTTTTCAATGATCGCTTCACCTCTGACTCATCTCACTCGAAAAGGAGTAACGTTCGTAGGATTGGACGACTTTGAAGCTTTATTTGTAGAATTAAAGCAATAAATCATCTCAGCACTGATTCTTACTCTTTCGAACGGGCCGGATGATTTTAAGATTTATAGTGACGCTTCAGGCAAGGGTTTGGGATGTGTCCTTATGCAGAGGGACAAGGTGATAGCCTTTGTATCGAGATAATTAAAACCTCATAAAAAGAACTATCCGACACACAATTTGGAACTAGCGGCGGTGGTTTTGCGTTAAAGTTATGGCAGCATTACCTTTATGGCGTACTGTGTAAAAATTTTACGGATCACAAAAGCCTCAAGTACCTCTATACTCAAAAGGATCTGAATTTATGAAAATGACGTTGGCTCAAACTCCTTAGCGACTTTGACTTGATGATCAGATATACACCGGACAAGGGCAACATTGTAGCTGATGCACCGAGTCGAGTGTTTGTAGGGAGCTTAGCTATCAGTGATGGGCTGTGAAGGGATCTGAAAAGTTTGGGCATTATACTCCGAATAAGATACAAAGGGGCACAATCGGCTCAGTTGTGCCTTGAACCAGACATATTGGAGAATGTCAAGTCCGCTCAGAATGATGACATATTCCTAGAGAATATGCGTAATCTTATCTCAGCAGGAAAGGCGACCGACTTTGTGGTGAGCGTGGATGAAATAATGCGGGTGAAAGGAATATTATGTGTTCCTAACGATGCAAACCTCAGAAAAGAGATACTCACTGAAGCCCACTATGCGAGTTACACTTCACATCCAAGGAGCACGAAGATGTATCGAGACCTCCGTACGATGTTTTGGTGGCACAACATGAAGAGGGATATTGCATTGTTTGTGTCGCAATGCATGTCCTGTCAGCGAGTAAAGGCCGAGCACCAGAAGCCGGGCGGGAAGATGCAGAGCCTTGCTATACCGGAGTGGAAATTAGATCACATAACGATGTATTTTATTATTGGTTTTTCAAAGACGCAACGGGAAAATGATGCCATATAGGTCATCGTCGATCGACTCACCAAGTCAGCTCACTTTCTTCCTATCAAAGTTGCTTGGAGTACCGACCGCCTGGCGCAGATCTACCTCAATGAGATCGTTCGACTCCACGGTGTGCCCATATCCATTGTCTTCGATCGAGATGGACGATTCTTATCACGCTTCTGGGAGAGCCTTCAGTCAACAATGGTGTAAACTCCCTGATTTTTAGATATTAAATTTTAATATTGGTATTATATAATTAATGAGATTAAGGAAGAATTTTTATTAATTTTAGCTAATTAGAATAATATTATAGTAATGGACAGATAATTATGTATACTTAATATTACACAGAAAATATATTTTGGGTGTACAACTATTATTAGAATATTGTAGATTTTTTGGAAATTATTTGGGGTTCAAACCTATTTATAGATAGCGCTATATATATATATATATATATATATATATATATATATATATATATATATATATATATATATATATGGTTAATATAAAAGAAATAATTAATAATTATATTAAACTAAACCCTAAACCCATACCCGCACACAAAACCCGGAAACCCACACCCGAATCAAACCCAAACCAAAACCCTCAGCTTCTGAATCCGAAACAACCCCTAGCTACAGTAACCGACCCCCAACCCATCAGTTCCTCTCCTGAACCCCCGACCGCTCCGTTCCCTTCCCTTCCCAAAACCGACGACCGCTCCTTTCCCCTTCAGTAACCTCCCATTCACTTCCTATATATACATCAGAGCAGACCACCACCACCAACATCTCCCCTACCGTCCAGATACACCGCTGACACCGTCGACCGTCGCCGACGCTGCACGCCGCCGCACAGACCCGCCCAGAATCGCCAACTGCAGAGCTTGAGGTACCCTTCTTCCCACCTCTATTTTTCCCTACACAGTAAACCAAACAGTGAACCGTCGACTCCTATGTGAAGACCACATGACCCCCATGAACCCTGTTTAATTAGTTTAGTTTATCGTATTATGTATTGATCGTAAATCGCGACACAAAACAGAAAAAAATGACTTAGTTTTAGGAACAGAAACTGTTTTGGGTACGCATGTTTGAGTCTCGTTATCTCTATAATGGCACGCGATGCTAAAATTCTACCTGAACAGACTTTTTGACATCATAACCTAGTTATAATCCCTTAAAACACTTTCTTTTAATTCGAATTATGCTGTGATTTATTTTAATACTGAAAACTGTCAAAAACTTATTTTCATAAAACCAAATTTTCTCGATACGGGGTACGTTCCGCTAAACGAGACAATTTTGTCGTGTAAGGATTTTACCAAAAGGTGCGTATAGTTAACGCAGACGTGTGGGATTTCGTGAAATTTGATTTGGATGTGCGTACACACCGGAATCAACGTGTATTCGTCGAAAAATATCGTATCGACCTGTTTTGACACTTGTCATAACTTTGTGTGTGCTTGTCGTTTCGCAAAGAAACTTGTGCCATCGGATTCGCGGTGTTACGCTGGTCCTGTGACCCAGGTATGGTTCGATTTTGAGAACGTTGATAAAATACCGTTTTGTGGGCCCCAAGTTTCTACTTGACAGGTGATCCGGAATCCAATTTCGGACACACCGTTGAGTTTGTTCCATCATTCTGGACTCGTAAATACTTAATTTTCTAAATTTAGATAACTTTATCTCTGGCATATTTTACAGTGCGAAATGGGCCACATGTGGACCCTACTTTGATCCAAAACTGTCAATTCTGCCCCTGTGTCCAAATTGGACTTATAGGTAGTCAATCATAGCTATTTCAAGTATTCTGAAAACAATGGTGATATTTTTTTAGCATCCAAAGGCATACTTGGAGATTCTATTTTTATAGGATCAACTGACGGAGTTCAGAACCCAGGCAAGTGTACCTTGCCAAACTTGCAGAGATCCTGTTATATTATTGCTTGTGTTCTTTCTATATATATACTTATGTGTTGTACATGTTCAACCAAGGACCGTTAGACGTTTCTTAGCGTCCGAACAAGATTCGGTATCAACACCGTACGCGAAGTCGTGTAACGTCATTTAGATAGTTGATTCCTTGATCCTATTTTTACGTATTTGTTTTACCAAGTACGTTATACCATATGACACTTGACACTATTTTATATGACAGAATCTTTCTTGAGTTATTCATGGTATTTCTGTATAGGCTTACAGGATTCGTGATATGAGACTTGCATATATAGAGATATCATTATGACTCGTTGTACTAGCTAGAGGTTATGATCTTGCGTGTTATGGACATGAGACGTCATGGACATGAGACATGAGGTTACATTGGGTGGGAGAGACACACATGCTATAGGCTGATTATTTATATATATATATATATATTATACTACTGGAGTACGTGATATTACTTGCTACTATGGGCTCCCCGACACGGAGCCTGTAGTGGTCTCAGCCTGAGTACTAGTTATGCTCTCATTTGTATTTCACATAGATGATTACATAGCTTGTCCTGAAGATCTGTTTTTATTTACTGTATTTTATTTGTCTTGAGTGTTTCTTGTACCTTGTTATGTCCCCTGAGGACCTGGATCCAGATTTTGTCCCCAAATACAGCAGAGGAGAATTACTCCGAGGTATACGGGACATGAGCTGACGCTGGAGCAGTATTGGCACCAGAGGACGAGGTTATGATAGGGTATTTCTTCTGAGTACTCAATTACTTTCTCAATTATTATGCTTAGTGTTATTTCATATCTGGACTTGGACTTATGGACATATATATTGGTGTTATTCTCTTTCCTTTATTGTGTCGGATTGTTCCCCGAGACACTACTTATGTGGACTTGTTGATAGACTATTTTCTTTATTTATTATCTTGACTGGTCTATCATATTAAATTATGTTTACTTTCTATAGATGAGACTAGAATTATACTGTGATAGATGGTGTAGACTTGTATTTATATTTGTTACAGCTTAAGTGCACTCTAACGGGTCTATTAAATTGGATTTGCCCATTGGAGTTATGCTGCTAGCCATTGCCACGTGGCTAGTCCCTTGGTATTTTGGGACTAGGGCGTGATAAATAGGGACGAAGTTGAAGTTCAGTTCTGCCTACCATCCTCAGACAGACGGCCAGACCGAGCGGGTAAACCAGATCCTCGAAGACATGCTAGGCTCTACGCCTTGGACTTGAAGTCAAGTTGGGACATGCATCTACCGTTAGCCAAATTTGCCTATAATAATAGTTATTAATCCAGCATTCAAATGGTGTCGTATGAAGCATTATATGGGTGGAAGTGTAGATCCCCTATCTGTTGGGATAAGGTTGGTGAACGACAAGTTCTGGCCCAGAACTCGTAGAATAAATCATACAAAAGATCTGTTTGATCCGTGAACGACTGAAGGTAGCACAAAGCCGTCAGAAGAGTTACTCAGACGTGCACTATCGACCTCTTGGATTCTTAGAAGGCGATAATGTATTTCTTAAAGTCTCGCCCTGTAAAACCCCTCATCAAATTTAGGATTTATTTGATTATTTTAATTTGAGAAACAACCACAACCCAAATCCCAAGTACCCAAATTAGGGTATCAGTCTACACCAAGCCTGTTATGCCACGACTCCTGTGTACCACCCAAAAATCTAGACCTTTATGTCTTCGACGCATTTGGAATTACCAGGTTGAATTGTTAATTAATTTAAATTTAAGGCCAATTTTACCTCAAGCAGAACCAAACCAAGCCCATATGCGCCTTTCAAGTGGACCAGTTCCATCCCAACAAGGCCGGACAGGCCTAACCCTCGAGTCCAGCCCATAATCTCCATCACCAACTATAAATACAAAACCCCTCATACAAAACCCTAATAAACTACTATTCATCCTCCTTCCCAAAACCATAGCCGACCTCCCCATCTAAACCTTGCTTCCTATCCCGCCGGACATCCCCCTGCCCGACTGCTCCCAACCCGCCGGACTTCCCCCTACTGACTGCATCCCAACCCGACCGGTGCACACCCCCAATCGACTGCTTCCCGACCGGTGTACACCCCAGCCCCCGACTATTCCGACCGGAGGATTGCCACAGGCCAACGTCGCCCGACCGCCCCGCGTCTGGATGACCACCCTCGCGCGACTCCACCCAGCAACGTCGCTGCCGGAGCAGCTGCTGCTGCTGCTGCTGCGGTCCCTGCCCTTGCTGATTCAGCCGCTGCCGTTGACGCTGCTCGCCGGCCGACGCCGGAGTTCCCGTTCGCCAGAGAACGACCAGGCGACGAGAAGAACCTCGTCCAACCAGCGAGGTAAATGCCTATACTCTTTGTATCGTGTTCGTATGTAAACATCGTGTCGTCGCGTCGAGTGTATTCTGAACACAACTTAATTAATCCTAAAATTATATATATAACGGTGATAATTAGCAAGAATTAGAACTCATCTAATAACCAGGGATTACCTTAATCATGAGACCTGTCGTCAATGACCAGTACTTCACCTGGACCCCTGGGCATAAACCCAGTATGTTGAGCAAGGAAATCAAGGACATGTTTCCGTGCAGAGTAGAAGTAGTCGTCAACCCTTAACTCGATAATTTATTGTTGCAAGGCGCATGTTGACCAAAGACAGAACACGGGTACACCTTAGCTACGCATACCTGTGACGCTGTGTTCGGTCAACAGTAAACTGGCAACAATATCGAGGAACAACGTCATAATTAATTATGTGTTTCTTAGTGTCTGATATTAGATTGTATATTATATTTTGTGTTTAGGATCATTGGATCAGCCAGGAGACATTGCAGGAACCGGCTTTTGGCATTTGCAGCTCGAGGACTCAGGCAAGATACCTTGCCATATCTCTGTTTAAATTAAATGCTGCATGTGTTGTATGTTAGTTGTTGTTCTATTTTATATGATTGTGTGCGTCCGAGATTTATTCGGGTGCCATCGGCGGATGCGTCGATAATTTAGTATACTTGGCTTAGTCGCTAGCAGACTCACCCCATGGGAGGATACTCTGATATCTTCCGAGACCTGACACTCTACACGTTTCACTGTGACATTCATGTTGGGATGCGGGTCCGCGTATTCGACTAGCTATCGGTGCGTGTGACATGCATCACGGTTAGTACGTAATTCAGGTTTAGATTTTATATTCGTAGAGACTGGCATGTAGCTACGTGGTATGCACGTCGAGCTTTCAATTTACATATTTACATTGGGAGGGGAGGACACTAGTAGGCGTATGGGATACACCCATTGGAATTCGTAGTATCCGGAGGAGCCACGGATCCAATGACCCCTTATTATTCAGATTCCCCGTTCCTCGGAGCGGTATGGACGTATATATACTGACAGATTCCCCGTTCCTCGGAGCGGTATGGACGTTATATTATTCAGATTCCCCGTTCTTCGGAGCGGTATGGACGTATATATATACTTGCAGATTCCCCGTTATTCGGAGCGGTATGGACGTTATGCCTATACCTACTCATACGTACCAAAGTTGTCCTCACATTGCATTCACTTAGATGGTTAGCACACCCTTTATTGCATTTACTTTATTCAGTATTTATATATGGCATGTTTCTATGTATCTTGTTACGTCCCTCTAAGGACCCGGTACCTTTCCAGATTTGGACGAGGCTTTCTATCCCACAGTATACGGCCCCGGACAGGAGATGAGATTTGCTACAGCTGAGGAGTTAGAGGTGCAGCCGTCAGAGTTCCCGTGACCAGTTGGTAGGCCTCCAACCTAGTTTGGGCACATCATTATCTAGAGCCGATGCCTAGCCCTTTCCTTTTATATCTTATTTCAGTACTTTATTTCGTCATAGTAGTGAGTTTGTTCCCACCAGACTTTCCTGGTTGTACTATGATATCTTGAGACTGGCATTTATTACCCAGTAGTTATTCAGTACTTCTTGCTCTTTATTTGTGGATGAGATTAGATTACCTGTTATTGACTGATATTGGACATGTTAGTATTTATAGGACAGCGTATCACTCTTCGTGGATCCATTAAATTGGGATGTCCTCGGAGACGTGTCAGCTGGCTATTGCCACATGGTCTACTTCCTTATAATTTGGGACTGGGGCGTGACATGGTTTTAGTGGTGGCCCATGCAGGTCTTCGACTTATTCGCTTGTGGTATAAAAACGTGCCCAGCAAGCCTGCAATAGGATAGGAATTACTAGGTCTCATCCACATTGATTACGTTTTTGAACTTCCTTCGTATTACTTCTAAATATCTGCATCCTGTTTGGTTGATTCCGTTCTCTTTTTTAATAAAGTCCTATCTTTTGCAGCAAGATGAACTTGCGCAGTGGACGAGGAGCAGCCAGAGCCGCGGTGCCAGACAACACCACTCAAGGAGATGAAGTACCCCAAGGGCAACCTCCGCTACAGACCCCTCTGATACATTGGCACGAGATATCGCAGGGCAAACCTACACCACAGCCCGAGGGACAGACTTCCCAGACGATCCCCACGCAGCATTGTGAGGGCCAGACTTCAGGAGCTACACCGATGCCGCAGACTGAGAGGCCAACATC
This sequence comes from Iris macrosiphon, assembly GCA_036927795.1. Lineage (NCBI taxonomy): Eukaryota > Viridiplantae > Streptophyta > Magnoliopsida > Asparagales > Iridaceae > Iris > Iris macrosiphon. The sequence continues at coordinate 23,276,412 of JAYESA010000018.1, read as the reverse complement.
CGAGGAGACGCCTACTGCTCAGCCAGAGGTCCCACTACCACTACCTCCACCTTATCCACCCCAGATGCCACAGCTAGACGGATGGCGACAGATGCTACAGTTCCTTCAGACTATGATGCAAGCACAGTGGCATCAGACAGAGACTTTGAGGCAGAGTTTGATGGCGGTAATAGAGAGGACACTTGTCCCAGCACCCGTACCAGCACCTCCACCAGCCCAGACCGGCGGCACTGTTAGATGGTTCCGACAAATGGGACCAGATATATTCTCAGGCAATGAGACTGCAGAACGGATCTCGGATTGGATCGCCAATACAGAAATACTACTAGAGGCTTCGCAACTACACCCAGACCTATGGATGACTGCAGTGAGGGCCGAACTAAAAGGCAACGCCCATCACTAGTGGGATTCTATTGAGCGTAGTATAGGCAAGAACTAGACCTGGGAACAGTTCTTAGAATACTTCAATGCGAAGTATTTTCCAGCCACAGTTAGGAATGCCCTGTACTCCCAGTTTCTACATCTTGAACAAGGGAATATGATTGTGGACGTGTATGACGCGGAGTTCAGCCGTCTTAGCAGATTTGGTGCCGTCTTGATACCCAATGAACTAGAGAAAGCTTAGAGATTCCATCACGGCCTCAATTTTGAACTACCGAGGTATACCACCACGCAGGCGAGGATTTCTTACGAGGAGGTTCTTGCAGAAGCGAGAATCCAGGAGGCCATTTCCAGAGGAGCTAGACGTCCCAGCACGACACCGCCAGCCAGAGCCCAGCCCGGAGTAGGAGGACCGATACGTCGTCCCGGAGTATAGACACAGCAGAGGATAGCACCATACCAGCAGAATAAACTTCCAGCTTGCAACTACTGCGGTAAGAGAGGACATTACCAGAAGGACTGCCGGAAGAGACTAGGAATATGCATGATTTATGGAGCGAATCAGCACTATGCCCGAGACTGCCCACAACGCAGAGACGTAGCACCCCAGACGGGACAGAGGCCAGCAGCACCAGTTCCGAGGATACCACCCCCACCAGGAGGACAGCGTCCACCCGTCCCCAGAGGATTTCAGAGAGGACCACCTTTGGCCCCACAGCAGGCACAGTTCGAGCGAGCTCGACAGCAGACCGGAGGACAGAGACAGGGACAAGCCTTTGCATTAGCAGCAACTGAGGAAGAAACAAAAGGAGAAGCAATCACAGGTACCATATTAGTTGCCTTATTACCTGCGACTGCATTATTTGATTCTGGAGCTACATTGTCATTTATATCTAGTAGATTTGTAGCAATGCATAGAGTAGTTACTTCCCCCTTACCTAAGAGTTGGAAGATTCTTACCGGAGAAGGTATCGTGCCGGTTACCAGCACTATCAGAACGTGCTCGGTAGTCGTATGTAGAAGAGAGATGAGGGCGTGATTCTTGGTGTTACCCATGCCGTACTTTGATGTGGTATTAGGCATGGATTGGTTAAGCCAGTATAATGCTGTACTGAACTGTCGGAAGGGTAGTGTCACTGTTAGACCGCCAGATCAATCGGAGTTCGAGTACATACGAGGGACCGTCGAACAAGGAGTAGGAAAGATAGCTGGAACTTGCATGGCCATGGAGATTGCACCCCCGCCAATAGTTACAGAATTCGAGGATGTATTCCCCGAAGAATTGTCAGGGTTACCGCTAGATAGGGATATAGAATTCACCATTGAGCTAGTACCCAGAGCAGCACCGGTATCTTCTAATGTGTACCGATTGGTGAAGAAGGAGTTAAACGAGCTGAAGTTACAATTGGAGGAGTTGCAGAGCAAGGGATTTATCCATCCTAGTGCATTACCCTGGGGAGCACCAGTATTGTTTGTACCCAAGAAGGATGGAACAGTACGCATGTGCATTGATTACAGAGCCCTTAATGCTTTGACTATCAAGAATAAGTACCCCCTGCCGCGGATTGACGATTTATTCGACCAGTTGACAGGGGCAGTGGTGTTCACCAAGATTGACTTGAGATCGGGTTATCATCAAGTGAAGGTACGAAGAGAAGACATTCAAAAGACAGCATTCAGGACTCGTTATGGTCACTATAAGTTCTTAGTGATGCCTTTTGGACTGACGAATGCGCCAGTTGTATTTATGAACTTGATGAACAGAGTATTCCACCAATACTTAGACCAGTTCGTGGTAGTCTTCATCGACGACATTTTGGTGTATTCAAAGAGCCACGAGGAGCACGAAGAGCACTTGAGACTAGTGTTGGAGACGCTGAGAAGAGAGAGACTTTATGCCAAGCTGAGCAAGTGTGAGTTTCTTCTAGATCGTGTCGCTTTTCTTGGACACGTTATCTCAGGAGAAGGTATTTTAGTAGATCCGGCCAAGATTTCATCAGTAGAGACATGGCCGACCCCTACCAATGTCTCAGAAGTGAGGAGCTTCCTAGGACTTGCCGGATATTACCAGAGGTTCATAGAGAACTTCGCAAAGATTGCGGAGTCGATGAACCGCTTGACCCGTAAGGAGCAGGAGTTTACCTGGACAGAGGAGTGTTAGAAGGCATTCGATGAGCTGAAGAAACGTTTGACTACAGCACTCGTCTTGACCATACCATCTGGACCCGGAGGATTCGTTATCTACAGCGACGCATCTGGGAAAGGATTAGGATGTGTCTTAATGCAACATGGGAAGGTGGTAGCTTATGCTTCTAGACAGTTGAGGTCACATGAGAAGAACTATCCCACCCACAACTTGGAGCTTGCAGCAGTAATCTTTGCCTTGAAGCTTTGGAGGCACTATTTATATGGAGAAAGAGTGAAGATATTTACTAACCATAAGAGCTTAAAGTACGTCTACATCCAGAATGATCTGAACCAGAGACAGAGACGTTGGCTCAAGGTAATGACAAACTTCGAGATTGAGCTACAGTACCATCTGGGAAAGGCCAACGTAGTGGCCGACGCGTTGAGCAGAAGACCTATGGCATTTTTCTTGACTACCCAACAACATCTGCTGAGAGATCAAGAGCAGATGGGTATAAAGGTCGTTATGTCCTAAGTAGACGGACAGTTGTCAAGTTTTCAGTTACAGTCGACATTGGTGGAGAGAATCAAGGCAGCCTTGCCGACAGACGCCAGATTTTTGAGGCTTAGGCAGAGAACAGAGGCTGGATTATAGACAGGACTGCGGATACATGAAGACAAAACTCTGAGATGTGGAGATCGTCTCTATGTACCAAATGGAGAACTTCGGCAGGAGTTGATGACAGAAGCACACAGTTCAACCTACTCTATTCATCCAGGAGGCACGAAGATGTACAGGGACTTGAGACAGTACTGCTGGTGGCATGGAATGAAGAGGAAGATAGCACGCTTTGTGGCCAAGTGCCTGGTGTGTCAACAAGTCAAGGCTGAACATCAGAGGTCTGCAGGATTGCTTCAACCACTACCTATACCGGAGTAGAAATGGGAGCATATCACTATGGACTTTGTTACGGGCTTTCCTAGGAGTCCTAGTGGTCGCAACGCAGTATGGGTAATCGTGGATAGACTCACCAAGTTCGCACACTTTTTACCCTTTCGAGTTGGACAATCTACAGAGGTCTTAGCAGACATGTACATGAGAGATATCGTGCGACTGCACGGAGTGCCAGTTAGTATTGTGTCTGACAGGGATATGAGGTTCACATCTTACTTTTGGCGGAGTATGCAAGAGAGTCTCGGTACCCACCTGAAGTTTAGCACCGCGTATCACCCACAGACAGATGGCCAGTCGGAGCGCACCATTCAGACGTTGGAAGACATGTTGAGAGCGTGCATGCTGGATTTCGGAGGATCATGGGAGGACCATTTGCATCTGGTCGAGTTTTTCTACAACAACAGCTATCAAGCGAGCATCCAGATGGCTCCTTATGAAGCGTTGTATGGCAGAAAATGTCGTTCTCCAGTATGTTAGAGTGATATAGACGAGCGACAGATTCTTGGACCAGAGTTGGTTGTTCGTACAGTAGAGAAGGTGAAGAAGATCCAAGGACACCTACGAGCAGCACAAGACCGGCAGAAGTATTGGGCAAATGCACATCGACGACCCTTAGAGTTTCAGGTTGGAGATCACGTATTTCTAAAGATCTCGCCTACTCGAGGGACTATCAGATTCGGAGGCCGAGGAAAGCTGAGTCTGAGGTACATCGGATCATTCGATGTGTTAGAATACGTCGGAGAGGATGCTTACAGATTAGCCTTGCCGCAGAATTTGGAAGGAGTCTATGACGTCTTCCATGTATCCTAATTGAGAATGTACATACCGGATCCTAGTCACGTGCTTGACCATTCCGAAATCACAGTCGGCCCGAGCCTATCATATGAAGAGGAGCCTGTGGAGATTCTAGACAGAAGTGAGAAGGTATTGCGAGGGCAGACCATCCCCCTAGTTCGTATCACATGGAGACATCATGTACTAGGCGAGTCGACTTGGGAACGCGAGGAGGACATTAGACAACGTTATCCCCATCTCTTCGAAGGACTAGGTATGTGTTAGCATTTTTTATTCAGTCTTTAGTTCTTACCATACGTATGTTTAAATTTCGAGGACGAAATGCTCTAAGGAGAGTAGATTGTAAACCCCCTCGTCAAATTTAGCATTTATTTGATTATTTTAATTTAAGAAACAACCACAACCCAAATCCTAAGTACCCAAATTAGGGTATCAGTCTACACCAAGCCTGTTATGCCACGACTCCTGTGTACCACCAAAAAATCTAGACCTTTATGTCTTCGACGCATTTCGAATTACCAGGTTGAATTGTTAATTAATTTAAATTTAAGGCCAATTTTACCTCAAGCAGAACCAAACCAAGCCCACATGCGCCTTTCAAGTGGACCAGTTCCATCCCAACAAGGCTGGACAGGCCCGACCCTCGAGTCCAGCCCATAATCTCCATCACCAACTATAAATACAAAACCCCTCATACAAAACCCTAATAAACTACTATTCATCCTCCTTCCCAAAACCATAGTCGACCTCCCCATCTAAACCTTGCTTCCCATCCCGCCGAACTTTCCCCTGCCCGACTGCTCCCAACCCACCGGACTTCCCCCTGCCGACTGTATCCCAACCCGACCAGTGCACACCTCCAATCGACTGCTTCCCGACCGGTGTACACCCCCCGACTGTTCTGACCGGAGCATTGCCACAGGCCAACGCCGCCCGACCGCCCCGCGTCTGGACGACCACCCCTGCGCGACTCCACCCAGCAACCCCGCTGCCGGAGCAGCTGTTGCTGCTGCGGTCCCTGTCCTTGCTGATTTAGCTGCTGACGTTGAAGCTGCTCGTCGGCCGACGCCGGAGTTCCCGTTCGCCGGAGAACGACCAGGCGACGAGAAGAACCTCGTCCAACCAGCGAGGTAAATGCCTATACTCTTTGTATCGTGTTCGTATGTAAACATCGTGTCGTCGCGTCGAGTGTATTCTGAACACAACTTAATTAATCCTAAAATTATATATATAACGGTGATGATTAGCAAGAATTAAAATCATCTAATAACCAGCGATTACCTTAATCATGAGACCTGTCGTCAATGACCAGTACTTCACCTGGACCCCTGGGCATAAACCCAGTATGTTGAGCAAGGAAATTAAGGACATGTTTCCATGCAGAGTAGAAGTAGTCGTCAACCCTTAACTCGATAATTTATTGTTGCAAGACGCACGTTGACCAAAGACAGAATGCGGGTACACCCTAGCTACGCGCACCTGTGATGCTATGTTCGGTCAACAGTAAATCGGCAACAATATCGAGAAACAACGTCATAATTAATTATGTGTTTCTTAGTGTCTGATATTAGATTGTATATTATATTTTGTGTTTAGGATCATTGGATCAGCCAGGAGACACTGCAGGAACCGGCTTTTGGCATTCGCAGCTCGAGGACTCAGGCAAGATACCTTGCCATATCTCTGTTTAAATTAAATGCTGCATATGTTGTATGTTAGTTGTTGTTCTATTTCATATGATTGTGCGCGTCCGAGATTTATTCGGGTGCCATCGGCGGATGCGTCGATAATTTAGTATACTTGGCTTAGTCGCTAGCAGACTCACCCCATGGGAGGATACTCTGATATCTTCCGAGACCTGACACTCTATACGTTTTACTGTGACATTCATATTGGGATGCGGGTCCGCGTATTCGACTAGCTATCGGTGTGTGTGACATGCATCACGGTTAGTACGTAATTCAGGTTTAGATTTTATATTCGTAGAGACTGGCATGTAGCTACGTGGTATGCACGTCGAGCTTTCGATTTGCATATTTACATTGGGAGGGGAGGACACTAGTAGGCGTATGGGATACACCCATTGGAATCCGTAGTATCCGGAGGAGCCACGGATCCAATGACCCCCTATTATTCAGATTCCCCGTTCCTCGGAGCGGTATGGACGTATATATACTGACAGATTCCCCGTTCCTCGGAGCGGTATGGACGTTATATTATTCAGATTCCCCGTTCTTCGGAGCGGTATGGACATATATATATACTTGCAGATTCCCCGTTCTTCGGAGCGGTATGGACGTTATGCCTACACCTACTCATACGTACCAAAGTTGTCCTCACATTGTATTCACTTAGATGGTTAGCACACCCTTTATTGCATTTACTTTATTCAGTATTTATATATGGCATGTTTCTATGTATCTTGTTACGTCCCTCTGAGGACCTGGTACCTTTCCAGATTTGGACGAGACTTTCTACCCCACAGTATACGGCCCCGGACAGGAGAAAAGATTTGCTACAGCTAAGGAGTTAGAGGTGCAACTGTCAGAGTTCCCGTGACCAGTTGGTAGGCCTCCAGCCTAGTTTGGGCACATCATTATCTAGAGCCGATACCTAGCCCTTTCCTTTTATATCTTATTTCAGTACTTTATTTCGTCATAGTAGTGGGTTTGTTCCCACCAGACTTTACTGGTTGTACTATGATATCTTGAGACTGGCATTTATTATCCAGCAGTTATTCAGTACTTCTTGCTCTTTATTTGTGGATGAGATTAGATTACCTGTTATTGACTGATATTGGACATATTAGTATTTATAGGACAGCGTAGCACTCTTCGTGGATCCATTAAATTGGGATATCCTCGAAGACGTATCAGCTGGCTATTGCCACGTGGTCTAGTTCCTTATAATTTGGGACTAGGGCGTGACACGCCCATGCGAGGAGTTACCAGATTTGGAGCAAAAAGGAAGCTAAGCCAAAGATTCGTTGGTCCGTTCAAAATACTTAAGCGAGTCGCCCCAGTCGCATATCAGATTGCCCTGCCACCATCATTATCTGAAGTGCACGATATTTTCCATATTTTATAGCTTAGGAAGTACGTGCATGATTCGAGTCATGTGGTGGATCTTGATCAACTGGAATTAAAGGCAGACTTGACTTATGTTGAACACCCTGTGCGAATCTTGGATCGAAAGGAGAAGCTGCTTCGAAGTCGTTCGGTTCCTCTCATGCACGTACTTTGGAGAAATTATTCGATCAAATAGTTGACATTGGAGCTTGAGTCTGAGATAAAGGAAAAGTTTCCTTCATTGTTTCATAGTGGTAGGTTCAATGTAGGAATGACATACAACATTTTGGTAGCCGTATCATAATAGAACCGGAGGGAACGTCTTCTGAAGGAAGTGGCTTCCTTTGGGTTCTCGAAAAGAATTCCATAGACTACGTAGTCAATGAATGGGAGTCTCCAGTCTTGGGATTCGGTGCTCGTCTCTACTGAATAGCTCAGGCATAGACATAGGTTATTCTTCGGGCAGACTAGCTCTTAACAGACCATGGTGATCAATTCATGAGTATTGACTAGAACAACTAAAGAGGCTGCGAGGCCAGCCAAGGTGTCAGCCTCGATATTTTACAATCGGGGGATGTGCTATATGAAGAACTCCTCAAAGGTGGAGATAATTCCAAGCACGGCTTGGCGGTAGGAAATTAAGTCTTTATTTCGGACTTTGTACTTGCCTCGGACTTGACTAACTATCAGCTTAGAATCGCCGTAGGCTTCCAAGTAGTCTACTCTCACTTGTTTAGCGAGTTAGAGCCCAATAGCGAGGGCATTGTACTCTGCCATATTGCTGGAGCATGGTTCTGTGAGGGAGTAAGCGCGGTTTATGACCAGATCGTGTGGAAAAATCAGTAATATCCCGATGCCAGCAAAAATATCGCCTTTGGGCCCTGTTCTTGAAGCACCGTCGAACGTCAAACGACTTTTGTGCTGGTGGTCATGTTTGTGTTTGCGACTTCGTCCGGGATCTCCTTGTAGAGCTTCGAGGTTTCTGGTACAGGGTGGGCTGCCAGGAAATATGCCAATGTTTGGCCTTTAAACGTCTTTTGTGGGACAAATACCATGTCGTATGGTGACAACAGTATTGCCCATGTGGCTAGGCGAGAGTTGAGCACTCCGAGTTTAGCCATAAGGACCCTGAGAGGATTGACTCGCGAGATCACGTGGATGGTTTATCCTACCACGTAATGTCGGGTCTTTTGAATGGCGAAGACTAGAATGAGGCACTCATTCTCAATGGGATTGTACATGTGCTCTGTGCCAGCCATCGTCCTGCAGAGATAGTAGATGGCATATTCGTGACCTATATTACTTTTTTGGGCTAGTAGAGCTCCGAGAGAGTGATCTATTGCCCATACATATAGTAAGAAGGATATTCCCGGAACGGGGGCCACAAATACTGGGGGGTCATGAGATTCTCCTTGATATCGTCGAAGGTGCGCTGGCATTCTTCGTTCCAGACAAATGAGACTCCCTTCTTCATGAGGTGAGTGAACGGTTGTCAATGTCCAGAGAGGTTTGATATGAACCTCCTGATGTATGCCAGTCTTTCTTGATGGCCACGAAGTTCTTTGAGGTTCTTCGGTGGGTGCATTTCAAGGATCACTTTAGTCTTGTCGGGGTCTACGTGGATACCCTTCGAAGTTATGACAAAATCTAGGAACTTATCGCTGAGGTGATCATCTTTAGAGTGACTCTTGACAGCGATATTATCAACGTAACACTCCAATGTCTTGCACAGATGTTCACGAAATATGATGCTCATAACTCGCTGGTATGTAGCATATGCGCTCTTCAGACCGAAGAGCATAAATTTATAGCAGTATACTCCTATCAACGTTCGGGATGATGTGTGCTTCTCATCATTAGAAAATATCTTGATTTGATATTGTATCCCGAGAACCTGTCCATAAAGGACATGCGCTCGAAGCCACAAGTGTTGTCGATCATTATGTCTATGATCGGAAGGGGAAACTCATCCTTAGGGCAGGCCGCATTTAGATCTCGGAAGTCGATGCAGATCCGGAGCTTCCCGTTCTTTTTGACGACGGACACGATGTTGGCTACCCAATCCGGATGTTATTTCTCGTGGACAAAGCCACTAGCTATCAGTTTGTTGACTTCAGCTTCGTTGGCGTTCATGATGTCCAGTCATAATCGCCATTGATGTTGCTTGATCAGTTTGACATTTGGCAAGATGTCGAGCATGTGGACCGTAATTTGGGGGTCCAGTCCTGGCATGTCTTCCTAACTCCAAACAAAGACATCGATGTACTCCCTGATGAACTATAGCAGGGATTCATGATCCTTATCGGATAGACTTTTGCTGATAAAGATAGGTTTAGGGGAGGATTTGTCGCCCAAAATAATTTGTATGGTTGTGTCCTTAGTGGGAGGTTCTCGTTGTTCGAACCACATCTTCCATTATGCGTTTAGGCGTTGAGCCCACGGTTCTAATTCAAAGAGTTTAGGTAGATCCTCATTGTCTTTCTCAGGGTCAGCTGACACCATGTTGGCAAATAATGATTGTTTGAGCATCTTTCCGGTACTGATATTGGAGTCCCAAGAGGAAGATTATAAATAATGAGAGTGTAATTCATCTCCTTCATCCGAACCTTCGGGGGTTGTGGGAGGCGTGACGTACCCTAAGTCATGCTTGGTCTTATGGTAGTAATCCTTGGGCTTGCCTGCAGGAGCCTGCAGACACAGGGGCACTCCTCGTCATTTTTTGTAGTTCAAGACCCTAGCTGCTTTCAGATTGTATCCCATCTTCTGGATGAGGAGCTTGGTTTGAGAACTGTATCGATGAAGTGGTATTTTGTCGGTATCGAGTACTGTCTCCAATTTCTCTGGTACGAAGGATTGGGGACTTTCAACTCTGCCAAAGATGATGAGTTTGTCTCCCCTTTTCCTAGCTGAAACTATGAAGTAGGAGTTCTGACTAGTGAGAATCCGGTTGACTGCATAGGTGGAAGTCACATGTGTACGCAGGTGTAAGCCTAGACCGTGCTCCATGGAATATAATATGTTGAGATGTGTGACATCCGAATAGTTTAAAGATAGCCCTTTATTGATAAAATAAGGGATCTCGTCCTCAGGAATTACATCATCGAGAAAAGAGACGTTAGCATGAGCGGCTACGTACTCCTCCAGTTCATCCTTCCCGAGATCTACCTCCAGTGCGAGCGACGACTTTGGAGGTCTCCTGCACAGCTTTACCACTAGGGGTTCGGAAGTCATAACAGGTGTCGGGTCTTCCTTCAGAGGTCAACTCGGCCTACGAAGGTGAACGACCAGAGGTTCAGGTGCTTTCTTGTGCCATTTTACCATGAGGGGCGAAGCTGTATCGGGAGCACGTGCTTTGAGATAAACTTTTAAGGGCTCGTCCGATGTTGTCCTGGTCTCTACCTCATCATCAGTATCATTACCACCTTCATCTTGGTGGACTTGCTTGTAGAGGATTGAGTCAGAGTAATAGGCCTCGACCCCTTTGAATGGATCAACGTCGGCAAATTCTATCTTAACGATGTCGTCATCGTCCACGTACTTCAAACACTGGTGTAAGGTCGACGGAACGATCATGGACTGGTGTATCTACGGACGTCCCAATAGAACATTGTAGGATACGACTATATCTATGACGTAGCAAGTGACCTCTATTTTCAAGTCGCTGATCTGACATTTCAAGCAAATCTTGCCCAAAGGGTGGCTCCTCCCAGCGCTGAAGCCACTGATGGAAGTATTGGTTGCAGCCAGGCGATGCATCGGGATGCCGAAGGTCTGAAGCAGACTCCGCGGGATGATGCTGATTGACGAGTCGGGGTCGATGTATATCCGGTCTTCCTTGATGGCGCTGATGTACCTTGTGTAATACAGAGAACGATCATGCTAATTATTTTTTAGCAACATATCTTGTTACGGGAACGTGATGTTAGGTATCGCCTCCATCACATTATTGCAGAGGGGGCATACGGCAAGATCCTCAACTAGCAGCTTGACTTGCACCAGGTAGGTGTCGGTATTATACAGTGCCTTACTTAGAGCAATCCGAGTGTCTCTGGAGAGTTAGAGAAGCTCGAATAGCGACAACTTCGCTGGAGTGTTGGATAGTTGTGCCAAGATGTCAAAGTTGTAGGGATTCTCCAGCTCCTGAGCGGTATCTTTGAGCAGCGGTTTGTCGAAACGAGTTTCTTTCTGCTTGGACTTGTCCGCTGCCAGAGGCTGGGATGGACCCGGATTGGACATTGCAAGTGCGGTGACTGGGAGCGCACCATCGTCAGGGGTGTCGTACTCACGTTGGTACGCCAGGACCGACCTTGTTGTTCCCACTATAGCTTCTTCGGAAGGGAGAGAAACCGTGTAGCAGGACTTGGATTTCTTGCCTTGGACTTGGTGACGGAGGGTGTTATATGTTGCATCAAGTGTGGAGCCAGGTTCAGATGAACCCACATGACCCCCTGTCACGCCCCAGTACCGGAATATGGAGACGGACATGTCCTGCTCTCCCATATAAGGTATAGAACGTCGTACGACGGTCATGGCTGTAACTAGACAAGGGGTACATACTACAAGAAAGTCACTTAGGGTTACACAACACATCTATTGTCTCAATCAGTCAAGTAAGAACAATAAAAATAGAACAAATATGACAAGGAAGTAAGGCGTCCCAAACGTCCTACCACAATATTCAGGAAACCAGCTGTACAAAAATAAGGAAGCGGGCAAAGTAGCAAAAGTACATGACCATGATCAGCTGCAGTCTGATTAATTACAATCATGTGAGGAAACAAAATGTCCAGATTTACGGATAACAAGTATCGGTGGCTAAATGCCCAAAATGATTAAAATGTGCAATAATGAGCAGGGAAGAAGAAATCTACTCATTTTTCTCAGTGGCCATCAGTCTGGTGCTCACCATGGTTCAGGAAAAAGTACGCTTGATCCTCGGGTGCGGCTCTAAACCTGGCCATGCAAAACCAGCAGGGTAAGACCCCAAATAGCACATACCACAAAGGTGCACGAATGAAGAAATAGAACCAGGTTATGAAATAGATACACACACACACACACACACACACACACACACACACACACACACACACACACATATATATATATATATATATATATATATATATATATATATATATATATATATATTTCTGTCTTGTAGTTTCGATTTATAGCCTATCGTGACACAATAATCTAACCCTATACAACCAAACAAGGACAAGGCTTAGACTATCGCACCATAATAGTCCATATCCCTAGACTATTTGACAACAAATACAATACACAAACAAGCTCAGTTACATAATCGGCCAATCACTTGTACGGCTTACTAGGTGGAGTCCGGGTTATCCCAGAGGTATTATTTATATAATAGGAATCCTCAGTTCGAACCATATTCTAGCATGGACTAGTCGATCCATGAATCGTCGTATATCACATAGTAGTATGCACTGGTCCCTCGTAAAGCCACCGTACTAAGATCGCATAGAACATATAGTATAATATAATAGTCGGATATTGTCATCCACTAATGAGGATTTAAAAAATATTGATAGGGGCCAGCCTTCACTCCCCATATAATGATTGAGGGTGGCTAGTTAAGCACGATCTCGGAATTCTGTCTCTCCCAATGCTTTACATGTTGTAGTTGCCTAGTTAACCATACGATTAGCTGGAATCACATGGCGTAGTCACATGTTACACCCCTTATATGACATACCGTAGTACGGGCACGCTAGATACGAATCCATTTTGTCACTTTGCAGTTCAATTTGGACTCACCCCAGCGTGATGCAACAGTCAAACGAATCCTAGTCAAGCTTGGCTATTGACCAACTATCATGTCCAAGTTAGAGAAATTTATTACATCATATATCGCTTAGCACATATGCACCCCTCGGTGTGAAACATGTAACATAATCACGTAGAAACACTTAGCACGTAGGAACATATAGCACGTAGTAAGTATATCAGCACGGATACTAATAGCCGAGTCAAGTTACCAATCATTGGTAAATCACATGGGTTCTAGCACATAGTCAGGTCTAACATATGGTCACTTAGCTCACATATATTAGCAATCATTGAAATCACACATGGAATCATAAAATTTCCATAAAGTATTAAAACCAAGCAAAACAATAAAATAGGCACATAGGCTGCATGAGGATCAGGGACGCATAGAATTAGTGTTGCATAGGACATGTGTTGCATAGAAAGTTTCGACCGTATATGGGTCGGTGTCGCATGGGCTCAGTGCCTCATGTGAAGTCTCGGCTGTATATGGGTCGATGTCGCATGGGATCAGTGCCTCATATGACAGGGCAAAGTTCACTCCTTGGGACAAGTGTTGAGTGATGTGCATTTTAATATGTGTCAGAGAAGTGACTGAAGTGATGGATGTGACAAGCCATAAAGTGTGTCAGGAAGAAAAAACAAAACCATAGAAAGATGTGCCTATGATTTCAGAGTCATGCGTCCAAGGGAAAGTGGTCGCATACTCTACTTGTCGTATATGTCTACTTTTTGCATATGCCAACTTGTCGCATATGGGTTGTCACGCCCCGATCCCGAAGGTCCCGACAACGCCCACGCCGGACGCGAATCACCGCGCCTCGGCGCTCCCACGGGACGTGTATTGTTGTTTGCCATCGGAACGTGATGCCGTGCGATCCTAGGGTTGCATCCGCACAAGACAACATTGTTAAAGTTATGGCTATCATCAAATCGAGTAAGCAGCGGAGGGACAGTGTTGCAAGCATTTATCCATCTGAGTATACGAGATAAATCGAGGCACATGGTTCTCTACAATGGCATCATTCCATACATTATATCCCTCTATACGAAAGTAGTTAATTCAAAGCAATCGATACGGATCAAGGCATCGAAACCAGATTTTTGGGTCTTGGGGATGAGGTACGCCTATCGCTTCCTCGGACGATTCAGCACTTGCGAACAAGTAAACTGTTGGTGGATCAGCACTTTGGAGAAAGTACTGGTGATATAAAACAACTAAACAGAAGCAACATTCACTAAAACCAACATTAAGTAATCATGCGATAAAATATTATATTACTAGTGATCTTTCTAGTTTTACCTAGGTTCGGTACATGCAACATAAGAACAGAGTCACATTAATTCTTTTGGAAAAATCTTTAAAAATAGAGTTCATGTTTGATTCATTCAAGCACACAAGACAAGTCGATTGTTCTACTAACAGGGTGTGCATAGCGTGTCTCGTGAGCTATACTCAAAGAGTCTAGGGACAATGCACCATCTAGGAACTATCCTCTATCAAGCCAACACAATAAACTAGCTATATGCTTTTCGGTCCCCGAGAAGCTCAGGATCGGTAGCGGTAATCCAGCTAACCAATGACTCATTTATCTGATGCTATTAGCAGCTGTGACTCATGGTTGCTCTTCACTATCATGGTAGCAGCCGTGACCAAGGTTCAGCTCTTCACCAATAGCCATTATCCGACCGATACGAATGCATAAAATACTATCAGATAAATTCAAAAATGCAGACGAGATAAACCAGCAGACCATCTATCTCTGTGCAGACTGGCCGCCTCTCTGAACAAGTTCAAGCACGATATGGTTCTCTTGAAACACAAGCGATAGTGAAACATGTTCAAGCAATCTCTTACCCTTTAGACAAGCACACAAGTTCTCTAGTTAAGAAGACATGTTCGTTTCAATGACAAGCTATGTGGGTTCTCTTATTAAGCATGCAAAGGCATGTTCTATCATTCTTCTTATGAAACTATCTTCTTAAGCAAACAAGCATTCAAAAACTCAGATTCATTATTAAGGCGTGTAAGAATCAGAGAATGAAGTTCTGCCCACTCACCTTGATCAGTCATCTCCTGCTTCAACAAGGAGCTCTTAAGGAAGATATCATTTTTGAGTCAGCAAATCGATATCTCTTGTACATAGTGACGACGCAGAGCGGGGCACTACATGGGTTGATGCCGCATGGAGGTCTCTTGGACTTAGTAAATTTCTCATTCATTCAACAAGTGAAAACACAAGGGGTTCAAGGATTAGCTCCAGAATACTTGTGTAATGGTCAGTCATGCATCCACAAGATGGACGCATGCTGGCCAATATGCGATAAAGAGCTCAGGACGCATACCACTCAGGTCGCATACCACTATTTGTCGCATAACTCGCTGGTCGTATGAATACTTCATCTTCTCCAAACAGCAGGTTTGGCCATGGCAAAAACTCCAAAAATCTTAAATTTTTTTTATAAAAACCTCATTTCAATCCCGAATCAAGTGAACCAAAATCCAAAATGCTCGAAATAAAGTGCTCCATCAACCCCAAAAACTAATTTTCTAAAATACCATATTTTAATAGATTAAAACTACCAAAACTCAAGAAATCCATAAAAATTTTAAACTTTAAATGTAGATATACTCAAATTTACCCATTAAAATCAAAAACTCCAAGTACTAAAAGTGTTCAGAATCATAATGTACACATATTAGACTAATAAAATGCAAAAAAAGAGTAAGAATAAAAAATTAAGAGATTTCCCATGTAGTGCAAGGTGTACTTACCTAAATGAAGGAAGGAAAAAAAAAGAGAATGAAGGAAGAGAGAGAAATAAGTTAATTTATATGTCCAGCCCCGCTCCCAGAATACTGGATAAATACGAGGACTGACATGGCCAACCTCAACTTGCAGAATAACGAAGTAAGCCGCAATGTGTTAAGGTTGTCTAGAAGATAAATGGGTGAACTCTAGCATGGTATGACATCAGTCCTAAGACCGACAAATCCTATTATCTCAATCCATCAACACAAATACACGAGTATATCATACATGAAAGTAAAGAGGCATCCCAAATTATATTTCACATATGATCATGAAGCTAGTGAATACAAAATACTGCACTAGCAGAGTATAATAATACATGATCAAATATACCAACTATGGTCTAATATATACATCATGTTGACCGTAGTCTCAAAAATAAAAGGAGCTAACTCTTCCCCTAGCTAAACACCACAAAATAAAGTAATCAGGACGAGGGGTAGAAGAAGAAAACCCACTCGCGAGCTTCGGTTGCAGTCCTACGAGTGCGAGTCATTTGCTAAATGTGCGGTAGATCCTGGTTTTCCTCGGGGTAATCTGGCCATACAAAACCAGTGGGGTCAGAACCCCAAGCAACAAGTACCACAAAGGAGCCCAAGGTGATAGACAAAATATATCACAATATTAGCATAAAAGAGACATATAAGAATAAATGTAAATCGAGACTTGTACGGTACCAATGTACTTGTCTCAAAATATAACTGTAAGAACTTATAACAAATGCATAAAAAGGGAAAGTAAGACGACGAGCGAAAAGAGGACATAGGAACTACTCTGGATCGGGACCGCAACCCTTAAACCAAATAAGGATCGGGGTTGCAGACCTTTATCCGAGCAGAACTTAGCACCCTAACCATGCGCTGAAAGAAAATAAAACTAGAAGAGCGAGCTATAAAGGAAAGTAACACCATTCATTGCACATCCAAACAGCTCTACGATTTGCTACGATTAACTAGCTAGGGTTGTCACATACCTTAATTACTAAATGCATATTTTAAGAATATTGCTACCACCGGTACTACAGTCAACCCGGATAGCTAAGGGTACGCTTGTCGAGTAAACTTAAATGCACATTCAACGTCGCTACAACATAACTTGTTACTTTATCAGAAACAGAAAATGAACTTATAAGCATAAACTCAAACTTGTGATCATAAACTTGCTTTATAAACATAAACTTGTATATAAACTTGTCTCGTAGTGCCGTAGCACGCGTAAACTTAGTCAGTCATGGAGCCCTTGCCTAGCAGGGTTGTTCCATGCTGCATGGGGCCCTTAGAGATCGGGGTAGCCGGTAGCGTAATATTCTTTCCTCCCAATGATCTAGGTAATTCTTATCTTGTTTAGTCATTACTAAATTATTTCAAGTTCTTGAGTCGTGGACACTTGAGAACTCCCTAGAATGGCGAGTCACGAGTACGACCTATTCATGAGATATTGTATTCGCGATACGCTATACACTGGGCAATACTCACACTCAATTGCCCGATGCCAAATGCAATAGATTTTTATACACAAGTATTTCCACGGTGTGGTGAGAATTGTGAATATGTACATAAACTTGTCTCGTGAACTACATGCAAAACTTTCTAGTAACATAAACTTGTATCAACATAAGGAAGCACACAACAATAATCACTAAAAGAAGTTATTAAATGAACATAATTAAAAGGAACACAAAATGCAAACAAGAATTCATGGCCGCATGCGTCCATTGGCTGTATGGACTCAATTGCCGCATGCACCCACTGGTCGCATGCACTCACTTGCCGCATGCACTCACTGGCCGCATGCATCCAATTGTCGCATGGACTCACTTGTCGCATGGTCGGGGTAAAAGTCTACTCCTTGGGGCAAGTACTGAGTAATGGGTCAATAAATGAAGTGTCAGTGAAGTGACATAAAGTGATTGATGTCCTCTCATCTTTAGCGACCAGCAAATGACATGCCATAAAGTATGTAAGAAAGAAAAGACAAAACTATAAAAAGATGTGCAAGGGAGAAGCAGAGTTATGAGTCAAAAGAAGAAGAGGCACATAGTGTCAATGTCGCACATAGTGTCAATGTCGCATAAGTCCGCTTGTCGTATGCTCAGATTACCGCATAGATGTCCCTCTTGGACTTAGCAAATTTTTTATTCATTCAGCGAGTGAAAACACAAGCAGTTCAAGGATTAGCTCCAGAACACTTTGTGTAATGAACAATCATGCATCCAATAAGGTAGACGTATGATGTCAGTATGCGGCAAGGAGTTCAGGCCGTATAACCCTCTCGGGCCGTATAGCGCTCTCTACCGCATAGGTCGTTGGCCGCATGAAGACTTTGTCTTCTCCAACAGCAGGTTCTGTCATGGCCGAAAGCTCCAAAAATCAAAATTTTATTTTTTTCATAAAAACTTTATTTTTACTCCAAATCAATTAAAACAAAGGCCAAATTGCACGTAATAAAATGCTCTAACATAAAAAAAACAACTAGTTTTCAAAAACACTAAGTTTTAATACATCACAACCAAGAAGAACTCATGAAACCCATAAAAAATCCGAACTTAAAGCTCAAATCTACAAAAATCTATCCACCAAAACCAAAAACTCTAAGAACTAAAAATGACGAGGAACACAAGGGGAACATTTTTCATCAATCAAATTTTAAAAAACAATATATATATATAAATCTAAAAATTAAAGTTCATCATGGAGCAAGATGTACTTCCCTAAAAGTCCAACGACCTCTTTCTAGCTAGGTCCTGTGCTAGGGTTCAGCTAGGGGAGGTGCATAGGGGTGAGGGAGAAGGGAGCAAGGAAGAAAAAAATGAAAATGAAGAAGAAGAAAGAGAGTAGAGAGAGAAAAGCTCATATATATATACTAAGAGGAGAGGAAAAAAATGGTTTAGTCATGGGTTCAGTCAAATAAATCGAACCAGGTGTCCATTCTACATACAAATCCTAAACCGGGTCTATGGCAATGCCAATGGGTATTCTACTGGTCTCGAATAGTCTCTCTCAACAACAGAAAAAATATCAAAAAATAAAATAACATGAACAAATATGTGAAATACAGTAGGAATACATTATCAAAAAAAATTAAATTCTAGAAATTAAAAAAATACCAAATCTGAAATCGGGTGTGACATCTCTACCCTCCTTAAAAAAATTCTGTCCTCGGAATTTCACCAAGGCTAGTCGAACTGGAACACACGAGAAAGATCAAGAAATCATATCACAATTCAAATCATTATACTAAGCAAGTAACTAAAATAAAAATAAATACAAAATTAACTAATGAATAAATGCACATAAGCATCACACAGGAAAAATTGGAGGCATATGGATACATATACCCCTGAGTCAGTCAATTTAGAATTCGTCCTCGCTTGCCTTATGCTGACTCGCAAAATGGACAAGAGCCAAGCCTTGAGTAAGTCGGTACCAACGATCTTATCAAAGACATGACTCCGCTCCAGGACGTACCTTCGCAGTCGGTTCACATGATAGACACCACGTGCCACGAGATACGAGGGAGAAAGAATAGGACAAAAACTTGCCTTTGTTCATCGAAAAGATCGAAACGCTATCGTATTTCGAATGCGTCGAAACACTAGATCGTTTGACAAGAACCCAAGAATAAGACAAGCTAAAAAGAGCTCGAAAATCTTACCCACAATTGTAGTACCTTCGGCTATCAACTGCTCTAGGTTGCCAAATATTTCGTCAGGCCAACGTCTAAGGGTTGTGGCTCTAACTTGTTGCTGGTCCTATCTTGCTGGTTAGGCTTGCTGGACTTGCGCATACTGTGCCGGACGTTGATGCTAGAACTATTAGGTCTGCGTCGGAAGATAATATTGGGTTAGTGGTCGAACTGCTAATACTGGTCCTCGCATGCCTTCAATCGCTGCCCGAGATGGAACTGGTAACTGTCAGACTGAAGAAGCCTCTAGATACAGAAGCGGGCATAAACCAATCATATGGTCAGATGCCCCACATCTGAGACACTGGTTATCCCTCCTACACTGATCTTTGGTGTGCCTTGGCTTGCCGCAGTGGCTGCATCCTGCTGATATAAGCTTCCTGGTAGATTGTACTAAGGTTACTGTGGAGGCTGGAGGTGCTAGCGGGCGAGAAGTTCTGACTGATGGTGCTGGAGGTGATGACTGCGTACTGATGCCTCTAAGGGATGAGTGTGACCTCTTCTTGCCTCCGGTCCTTGCTACTAATCTCTGGCCGACGAGTTTTTGGGACCTAGCTGCCCTAAGTACTGCATCGTAGGTAGTATAATTATGACCCACCGTAAACTGCTGAAGCTCAAGATGTAACCCTTGCTCAAATCTCTTGCTCGATCCTCTTCGAAAGCTACCATATAGGGATCAAATCGGCTGAGTCGACAAAACTCTGTCGCATACTGGTCGACCGATCTTGTATTCTGGCAGAGGTTGATGAACTGCTGCTGGAGCTGGAACTTGGCGGTGGGATATGAATACTTCTCCTGGAAGCGCTCCTTGAACATCCTCCACTCAATGGGCTTCGGAAATGCCATTTCTTGTGCTGCCAACCAATCTCGAGTAAGATATGATAATTGTATATTTACGACAGCTACTTTCTCATCATCTGGGGTCTTAGTTGCATCCATGATGGCCTCAAAGTCCTGGAGCCAATAATCTGCTGAAACTGTATCTTCTGTGGTCACCGAGTTATGAGTATAACGTTCGCTGTTCTCGAGTGCTACTCTAACTCCCTGGAAAAGAGTAGTGTTGGTATGTTCTTGTCCTTGTTGAAACTGCTGGCAGAGTTAGACCACTTGTTGTTGGAGCTGGAGTTGTTATTGTTGTTGTTGTTGTTGCTATATTATCATCATTCCTTAGATCATCTTTAACATGGATTGTGAGCCTATCTGTCCTGGTTGTACTGAAAGAACTAGCAGTATTGTCTGGGCTGGCTGGGCTGGCACGAACGACGTGGCAGGCTGAACTGGTCATCCCGACAAGACTGGTGGAGCTGATTGTGCTGGTCGGGTATGCGTGACTTGCGGATCTGGCTGATGAAATTATACTGACGCTTGTCCTTGGTTCAATATCAGAATCTGGCCCTGGCCTACTGGATCTGCTGGAGTTATCGGTGCAACAGAACCCTCGGAAGGAGGAGCATGTGGGGTGCCCCTGAAGGATAAGAACACAAGGATATCAACAAGGGACGAGAATGAAACAATCATTCAAGCAAGTTTGAAGTTCAAGGAGAACGAGAAGTACAGGTTACAAGTGGAGTTCAATCGAAGAAAAATAGAGGATTAAAATTCTAACAAGATGAGTCCTCCTACTAGTCTAAAAAACAGACATGCATGGGCTACCAATAAAATATTGCCACGTCCTACTCCCAGAATACATGATAAATACGAGAAATGACATGGCCAACCGCACCTTGCAGAATATCGAAGTAAGCTGCAATGTGTTAAGGTTGTCTAGAAGATAAATGGGTGAACTCTAACATGCTATGACGTTAGTCCTAAGGCTGACAAATCCTATTATCTCAATCCATCAACACAAATACAAGAGTATATCATACATAAAAGTAAAAAGGTCTCCCAAATTATATGTCATATAAGATCATGAAGCTAGTGAATACAAAATGCTGTACTAGCAGAGTATAATAATACATGATCAAATATACCAGCCATGGTCTAATATATACATCATGTTGACTGTAGTCTCAAAAATAAAAGGAGCTAACTCTGCCCTAAGCTAAACACTACAAACTAAAGTAATAAAGACGAGGGGTGTAAGAAGGAAACTCACTTGCAAGCTTCGACCGCAGTCCTACGAGTGTGAGCCATTTGCTAGATGTATGGTGGATCCTGGTTCTCCTCGGGGTAATCTGGCCATACAAAATTAGTGGGGTCAGAATCCCAAGCAACAAGTACCAAAAATGAGCTCAAGGTGATAGACTAAATATATCACAACATTAGCAGAAAAGAGACAAATAAGAATAAATGCATATCGAGACTTGTACGATACCAATGTACTTGTCTCAAAATATAACTGTAAGAACTTATAACAAAATGCTTAAAAAGGGAAAGTAAGGCGACGAGCGGCAATAGGGCATAGGAACTACTTTGGATCGGGACCGCAACCCTTAAACCTAACAAGGACTGGGGTTGCAGACCTTCACCCGAGCAGAACTTAGCACCCTGACCACACGTCGAAAGAAAATGAAACTAGAATAGCGAGCTATAAATGAAAGTAACACCATTTATTGCACGGCCAAACAGCTCTACGGCTTGCTATAGTTAACTAGCTAGGGTTGTCACAGGCCTTAATTACTAAATGCGTGTTTTAAGAATATTGCTACCACCGGTACTGCAGTCAACCCGAATAGCCAAGGGTACGCTTGTCGAGTAAACTTATATGCATATTTAATATCACTACAACATAACTTATTACTTTATCAGAAACAAAAATTAAACTTATAAGCATAAACTTAAACTTGTGATCATAAACTTGCTTTATAAACATAAACTTGTATATAAACTTGTCTCGTAGTGCCGTAGCATGTGTAAACTTGGTCAGTCATGGAGCCCTTGCCTAGCAGGGTTGTTCCATACTGCATGGGGACCTTAGAGATCGGGGTAGCCGGTAGCACAATATTCTTTTCTCCCAGTAATCTAGGTAATTCTTATCTTGTTTAGTCATTACTAAATTATTTCAAGTTCTCGAGTCATGGATACTTGAGAACTCCCTAGAATGATGAGTCACAAGTACAAGCTATTCACGAGATATCGTATTCGTAACAAGCGATACATTAGGCAATACTCACACTCGATTATCTTATGCCAAATGCAATAGATTTTCATACACAAATATTTCCACGATATGGTGAGAATTGTGAACTTGTACATAAACTTGTCTCGTGAACTACATGCAAAACTTTCTAGTAATATTAACTTGTATCAACATAAGGAAGCAAACAACAATAATCACTAAAATGAGTTATTAAATGAACATAATTAAAAGGAACACAAAATGCACACAAGAATTTATGGCCGCATGTGCCTACTGGCCGCATGGACTCACTTGCCGTATGCACCAACTGGTCACATGCACTCACTTGCCGTATGCACTCACTGGCCGCATGCACCCAATTGTCGCATGGACTCACTTGCCGCATAGTCAGTGTTAAAGTCTACTCCTTGGGGCAAGTATTGAGTGATGGGTCAATAAATGAAGTGTCAGTAAAGTGACATAAAGTGATTGATGTGACATGTCATAAAGTGTGTCAGGAAGAAAAGACAAAACCATAAAAAGATGTGCAAGGGCGAAGCAGAGTTATGCGTCAAAAGAGAAAAGGCGCATAGTGCCAATGCCGCATAAGTCCGCTTGTTGCATGCTCAGATTGCCGCATAGATGTCCCTCTTGGACTTAGCGAATTTTTTATTCGTTCAGCGAGTGAAAACACAAGCAGTTCAAGGATTAGCTCCAGAACACTTTGTGTAAGAAACAGTCATACATCCAATCAGGTGGACGCATGTTGTCACTATGCGGTAAGGAGTTCAGGCCGCACAATCCTCTCGGGCCACATAGTATTCTTTGTCGCATAGGTCACTGGACGCATGAAGACTTTGTCTTCTCTAATAGCAGGTTTAGCCATAGTCGAAAACTCCAAAAAATAAATTTTATTTTCTTCATAAAAACTTTATTTTAACTCCAAATCAAGTGAAACAAAAGCCAAATTGCACAAAATAAAATGTTGTAACATAAAGAACAACTCGTTTTTGAAAATACTTAGTTTTAATATTCACAACTAAAGAAAACTCATAGAACCCATAAAAAATCCTAACTTAAAGCTCAGATCTACAAAAATCCATCCACTAAAACCAAAAACTCCATGAAGTAAAAATGATAAGGAACGCAAGGAAAATATTTTCCATCAAACAAATTTTTTAAAAACAACATATATATAAAAATCCAAAAAATAAAGTTCATCATGGAGCAAGATGTACTTGCCTAAGAGTCCAACGACCTCTTCCTAGCTAGGTCCGGTGCTAGAGTTCGGCTAGGGGAGGTGCACGGGGGTGAGGGAGAAGGGAGCAAGAAAGAAGGAAATGAAAATGAAGAAGAAGAAGAAAGAGAGGAGAGAGAGAGAGAGAGAGAGAGAGAGAGAGAGAGAAGCTCATATATACTAAGAGGAGAGGGAAAAAATGGATTAGTCATGGGTTCAGTCAAATGAACCGAACTAGGTGTCCATTCTACATGCAGATCCTAAATCGGGCCTATGGCAATGCCAATGGGTATTCTACTCGTCTCTTGTAGTCTCTCTCAACAACAGAAAAAAATATCAATAAATAAAATGACATGAACCAACATGAAAAATACAGCAGGAATATATTATCAGAAAAAATTAAATTTTAGAAATTCAAGAAATACCAAATCTGGAATAGGGTGTGACATTATATATGCTAGGGTTGATGTTTAGAACATGGGTTCACTCATGACCAAACCAACCCAATAATTAAACCATGAGTCTAATTGAACCAAAGAATGGGTCTAGTCTCCATGACATGCAACCTAATTACCATGCAAGCAACAAATAATATAAGCAGGAAAACTAATATGATCAAAATACGTATATCGAGAACGGGGAGTGACATCTCTACCCACCTTAAAAAAAATTGTCCTTAAAATTTAAATCCAAGGCTAGCTAGAGAAATCAGAACGAGCACTGCGCTAACTACAAGCTCATCTATACATGCAATTAAATTTGAACATAAAGAAAAGCAATGTCACACAGCAGGGATAAATGAATTACGAGATTTGAGATACGAAGACATAAGAACGAATATACTTAGGTACGAATACCGAGACCGAATATCATCCTTGTGCTCCTATGTCGACTCTTCCAAAGGGTGATGACCCCAAGCAACTCGGACAAGATGAATAGTCTGATTCTTGAGCACATTCTCCCTTCGGTCCAAAATAGATACAGTTTATTCCTCGTAAGACAAGTCGGTACCAACGACTAGCTCAAAATGGTCGAGAATATGACTCAAATCCTGGACATATCTACGTAATTGAGACACATAAAATACATCATGCACCTCACATAGCGAAGGCGGAAGGGCAAGACGATAAGAAACGTCGTCTACCCGCTCGAGGATATCGAATGGACCGATATATCTCGGACTAAGCTTTCCGCGAACCCCGAATCTAATGACTCCATGGGTTGGAGAATTCTGCAAGAACACGTAGTCGCCGACACAAAACTCTAAATGCCTACGATGTTGATCCGCCTAATGCCGATGCCAATCTTGCGCAACCCGAAGTCGTTGCCTGATCTGCTTGACAACTTCTATTGTCTGCGTGATCATCTTCGGTCCTAACATCTTTCTCTCAAGTATATCATCCCATGCCAATGGTGATCTATACTTTCTCCCATATAATGCTTCGAATGGTGCTATCTGAATACTTGCTTGATAACTGTTGTTGTATGAAAACTCAATGAGATGAAGGTGATCTTTCCAAGACTCTCCAAAATCCAAAGTATAAGCTCGCAACATATCTTCCAAGGTCTGGATGGTTCTCTCTGATTGTCCATTCATTTGAGGATAGTAGGCAGTACTGAATCTCAACTTGGTGCCTAAACTCTGGTACAAGTTCTTCCAAAAATTTAAAGTGAGCCGAGTGTCTCGATCTGATACGATACTCACTGGGACGCCATGCTGTCTTACTATCTCTCGCATGTAAATCTTCACTAACTGCTTTGTGGATTGCTCTACTCGTAAATAAAGAAAATAAGCTACTTTTGTGAGATGATCTACTATTACCCAAACTACATCACGACCAGTCGGGGATCTAGGTAAACCAGTCACAAAGTCCATCGTGATATGTTCCCACTTCCACTCCGGAATAGAAAATAGCTACAATAATCCTACTGACCTTTGCTGGTCGGCCTTCACTTGCTGATATACCAAACAACGAGAAATAAATCGTGCTATCTCCCTCTTTATCTCGTTCCACCAAAAATGTTCCTTGATGTCTTGATAAATCTTGGTACCTCCTGGATGAATTGAATACGGGTAACTATGCGCCTCGGTCATTACTTCTTGTCGGATATCTTTACTTGGTACACAGAGACGGTTTCCAAAACCTAAGAGTTCCATTTTTATGAATCGTCAACTCTTTTCTGAGACCAGACTCACATTCCATCCGAAGCTTTTGAACTTTCGGATCCTCCGCCTGAACTGTCTTAATTCTCTCAACCAAGGTAGACTAAATCTGTATACTAGCCAATACTCCTACGTCCTGCTGAAGTACTATTTCTACACCCATCTCTCGAAGATCTTCTCAGATATGCCGCTGCGATGCCAACATAAACGTACTACCTCTCATGCTAAGAGCGTCTACTACCATATTTGTCTTGCCTGGGTGGTACTGAAGTTTCACATCATGGTCCTTTATCAATTTTAGCCACCTCCTCTGCCTCATGTTCAAGTCCTTTTGGGTGAATACATACTTTAAGTTCTTATAATCCGTAAATATTTGTACCCGATCACCATACAAGTAGTGCCTCCACATCTTAAGTGCAAATACTACCGCCGCCTACTCCAAATCGTGGTTGAGTAATTCTTCTCGTGATCTCGAAGCTGCAGTGATGCATAAGCTATCACTCTTCCATGTTGCATTAATACACACCCAAGTTCTTTGCCTAACGTGTCGTAATACACTGTAAACCCTCCAGAACCCACTGGAAGCATGAGAATCGGAGCTGAAATTAATCTCTTCTTTAATTATTCAAATGATATCTGCCACTCTACTAACCAATCAAACTTAGCTTTCTTGTGCGTCAATCGAGTCAGCGGTGCTGAAATCCTTGCAAAGTCTGCCACGAACCTTCTGTAGTATCCTGTCAATCCCAAGAAACTACTCACTTCAGCTACTGTCTTAGGAACTGGCCAACTCTCTGTGGCCTCAACCTTCTTCGGATCTACTGCTACTCCTGCTCCAGAGATGATGTAACCCAAGAATGATACGTGATCCAACCAAAACTAACACTTGCTGAGCTTTGCATACAACTGATGTTCCCTCAAAATCTATAAGACCTTCCGAAGATGTTCCTTATATTCCTCCCTGCTACTGGAATAAACAAGAATGTTGTCTATGAAAACCACCACGAACTGATCTAGATATTGTAGTGCCTCAAATCCCGATCCGACCGGGATGGGCACTATGTAATTGGGCTGTGGCTAGTCCGTCTGAGTCGTAACTTAGATCTCGGCATCTTTACCACGGACAAAATGCGATGATCCTTTCCAACTCATGGAAAGGTCTCTATTGAAACGAGTCCAATAGTTTTCGTGTTTTGGTTGCTTGGTTTTCTTGATTGCCGTTTTGAGGTTCAAGATTTATTGTTGCTTTCGATTTGCTTGGTTTTCGCTGCTGGTTTTATCGTTTGGATTTTGAGGTTTTGAGGAGTTCGGCAAGGAAGGATAGGCAAGATTTCTAACTCGGTGCTCGTGCTGTTTCAGGTCCGCGTAACTGACGTTTGATCGTCGCTAGGCGGAAATCGTGTTTCAGCTACCTTTTTCCTTAACCAGTGAGTAGTTTGGTCCCTTCTTTCCTACTTCTTCATGCCAACATCTCTAAGTTTCAATCGTTCACTCGATGATGCCCGGTTGGACGCCTAGGAAATCCTTAGCCACAGGCATGCCAGCCACTAAGAAAGGAACTTGGGATTTGTAGGCTAAATTATCATATGCTTGCTTGTTTTATAAACTGAGGTTTTGAGAAAAGAAAGTTGGTTGTTGGTGGCGGCCTGGTGCCTCGGTTAGAGTTTGAACTTATGGGATAACTGAGTCGGAATACCGCTTGGGAAATATAAACTGTTGCATGAGATATATATATGTTGCTGCTTAACTTCTTCTGTTAAATTAGACGCATTGTATGTAATATGAATTATTTCATGCATTTGCATGGTCTGGGACAACTTGTGCACAGGGTTTGGCTTTCCTCGAAACGGCTTTCCGGGGCACTGGAACCGTATCGATCCGGAGGGAAATATTTGATTCGTGCTCGTCACGATGCCTAGCGGGACCTCCAGCAGGGCTTGCTACCCGGGCTGATAGGGCGCGCCGCTAAGCTTAAAATATGTCCCTAAGGTGTCGATCACACCAATGACCGCATAGACTAGAACGCATGCTAACTTATTGTCTTGTGCAGATGGTAAGTGTACTTGTGTTTTCGTTTCAGGGAAGGCGTGCATCGATTGAGTAAGCAGTCGGTGTACTGGTCGGATTCAATGCTATTTTTATTCGTATCAAAACATGCAACTGATATGAATTGATTTCACTTGCTTTCTTATAGAAGCTATCTTAATGCATGCTCGCCCCTAACAAGCTAGTATCGATTTAGTCGAGTGGGATTCATCCCGCTCACCAGTACAAGTTGAGTACTGACCCACGTTGTGGGCAACTATTTCAGGCACTCAGACGGTGCAACGCTAGAGCGTAGCGAGGAGGCGTTAGGAGCACCTCTATTTTGAAGTATAGCTGGAGTCAGTTCATTTTGGAGGCATGGACTTCAATCTATACAAGGGCGTAATGTGCAAACGACATGGACTATCTGACGGAGCGCGCCCTGCATTTTGAGTTATCTTTTGTAATGTAATTCAATAGCCGAGAAGGCGCATCAATGTAAAACTCTATGTAAATTACTCTGAATATTCAATGAAAAAGCATGTTTCTTCCGCATTTGTGTTATCAATTGTGTTTTAAAATGGGTTCCTAAAACTTCAAGTTCTTGCCTTGTGCGAGCGCAACTCCAGGCTCGCACGGCATCACGCCCCTAGCGAGGACGAATCGGTTCCGTAAAGGATCCAGCGAGGACGAATGACCCTTTCGGGATTTGTGGCGTGACATATTGGTATCAGAGCACGGCTGTACTTCTTTGGGATTTCAAAAGAATATAAAGGAGTTTGATGCGCCTCTCTATTGAGTTGCGTTCGGCGTCCGCTGCATCAGAAGAGTCGCATATACAATGAGCCCGTAGATATAAAATCTATCGATTTTGGGGTGTTAACAAGCTACTCTCTTTTGTAGCAATGGCTAGGAAAAACACTGCCGCTGCAAGCAGTGCTCAGCCTACCCAGAGCGACCCAACAAGTTCAGGAGAATCTAGAGGAGCGGGTTCGAACGGAATGGCGGAACGGCTTATGCATCTCATGGAGGTGCAGCAACAACAAGCCGTTACGCAACAGGCGTAATTTGCTTCCCAGCAGAAGCAAATGGATACCATGATGCAACTGATTGCATCCTTGGTACCAAGCAATGGGACTGCCACTGTGACTCCTTCCCCACCGCCGGCCGTGGCGGTAGAGGATGAGTCCGAAGAAACACAGCCTTCAGCGAAGAACTCCTGCCGAGCAGCTGAGTTTACAAAAATGTATCCCCCTACGTTCAACGGACGAGCGGAACCGGACGTAGTTCTGGGATGGATTGCTAAGCTGGAGGGACTCTTCAACCTGGTTAGCATCCGGGGATCCAAGCGAGTTGCCTGTGCATCGGTTCAGCTGGAACTGCGTGCGCATGATTGGTGGGAGGCAACAAAGCAAGGGATTTACGATGCCAATCCCAACTGTAAAATAACTTGGGAAATGTTCAAATCAGCTTTCATTGAACAGTATATTCCCCGAGCCGTGCGTCAATAAAAGGAAGACGACTTCAACAATTTGGTCCAAGGAAGTTTGTCTGTGGACGATTATGATTCTGTATTCGCTAAGCTAGCTAAGTTTGCGGGGCACTTCCTGCCTAACCAGCAGGCGTGGTGCTATCGCTTTCAAAAAGGTTTGAATGATGAGTTGCGTAGGGACGTCATCAATCAAAAGTGTCAAACCTACAGGGAATGCTACGAAGCAGCCCTGGGAAGCGAGCGGATCTTTGGGCGTTGTCCCCCAAAGGCAGAAGTGCAAACCCCCCGTACCAATAACAACAAACGACCTCAGGAAACGGGAGGGTCTGGAGCACATAAGCGTCAGCACACGTCGGATTACAGGGTCAGACTCAGGCACCGAACTGTACCAGGTGCGGCAAAGCAGGGCATCGAGTAAACGAGTGTCGGGTTACTGGATGTTTCAAATGTGGTCGTCTGGGCCATAAACAGTTTAACTGCCGGGAGGGTAAGCCGAATCAAAATAACGGGAATAATCAGAACAAGGGGCCTCCAGCTAGTGATGCAAATGCGGTGCCAGTAAACCCACAACGTCAGGGTGCTCAAGGCCGAGTCTATGCCTTGACTCGGGATGAGGCATCTGTCTCTGAAATGACCGTAACAGGTACTTTACTTTTCAGAGAATTGCCCGCTAGAGTCTTATTCGATTCAGGTGCTACGCATAGTTTTATATCTGCTAATTTTACTGTTGAGCATAAATTAGCTTCTACTCCCTTAAATATGAATCTTTGCGTAAGCACACCTTCGGGAGTCGACATGCCCGCCCATGCGATCTGTAGGGATGGATATATTTGCATCGGAGGGAGGAAGCTTTCCTTAGATGTCATTGTATTAGACATTAAGGATTACGATATTATTCTCGGGATGGATTGGTTGGGTGCTTGCCATGCAACAATCGAGTGCACGGAGAAGCGAGTCGTATTTCGTCTACCCGGCGAGGCAGACTTCTACTATTTGTGCAGCGCTGCACCGAAGACGGCAATGGTGATATCAGCAATTTCGGCTAAGCGTATGCTGCATTCGGGCTGTGAAGGGTACTTAGCTTCAGTTCGAGACACCCGGCAGGAAAGTGCAAATGCAGCTCAGGCTGATGTTATAGCAGATTTCCTCGACGTGTTCCCCGACGAGCTGCTTGGAATGCCTCCTGATCGTGAGATCGAATTCAGTATCGACACATTTTCGGATGCGCGACCGATATCGAAGGCACCTTATCGAATGGCTCCAGCAGAGTTAAAAGAACTTAAGGTTCAGTTGCAAGACCTGTTGGACCGAGGATACATTCGTCCAAGCGTTTCTCCGTGGGGTGCTCCAGTACTGTTCGTGAAAAAGAAGGATGGATCCATGCGGCTGTGTATCGACTACCGAGAATTAAATAAGGCGACCGTTGGAAATCAGTACCCTTTGCCAAGGATAGATGACTTGTTCGATCAACTGCAAGGTGCAACAGTTTTCTCTAAAGTTGATCTCAGGTCAGGGTATCACCAGTTGAAAATCAAACCAGAAGACATTCAAAAATCTGCGTTCAGAACTCGTTACGGACACTATAAGTTTCTCGTGATATCGTTCGGCTTAACGAACGCCCCTGCAGCTTTCATGGATCTGATGAACCGCGTGTTTCGGCCGTACGTTGACAAGTTTGTCGTCGTATTCATCGACGATATTCTAATATATTCCAAGAACGAGGCAGAACACAAGGAACACCTGAAGATCGTGTTGCAGACATTACGAGAATATAAGTTGTTCGCTAAGCTTAGCAAGTGCGAGTTCTGGTTGAACAGCGTGGCGTTCCTTGGTCATGTTGTCTCGGCCGAAGGCGTTGCCGTAGACCCGAAGAAAATAGAGGCGGTGGTGGACTGGAAACAACCTACGTCAGCAAGCGAAATTAGAAGCTTTCTCGGCCTAGCAGGATACTACCATAGATTCGTGAAAGATTTCTCTAAACTGGCCTCGCCTTTGACTCGCCTTACTCAGAAAGGGATTGTATTCAACTGGAGTGAAGAATGCGAAGCCAGCTTTAGTGAATTGAAGCGGCGTCTTGTTTCAGCTCTGATTCTTGTACTCCCGGATGGGGTAGAAGAGTTTCAGATATACAGTGATGCTTCAGGACTCGGATTGGGATATGTACTCATGCAACGGGACAAGGTAATATCGTACGCCTCCAGGCAACTGAAGCCGCACGAGAAAAACTACCCGACACACGATTTGGAATTGGCGGCGATTGTATTTGCATTGAAGTTGTGGAGGCATTATCTTTATGGTGTTGCTTGCAAAATCTTCACAGATCACAAGAGCCTCAAGTATCTATTCACCCAACGGGAATTGAACCTCCGGCAGCGGCGTTGGCTAGAACTTATTAAGGACTATGATCTAACGATCGCGTATACTCCGGGCAAGGGAAACGTCGTTGCTGATGCTCTGAGTCGAAAGCACGTGGGCTCGTTATCTGTAAACAACCGTTTACTTCAAGATCTAGAGGCGATGGGCATCGAGTTCCGAGTTCGGCATCAAGGCGTGCAGCTGGCACCACTCCATCTTGAACCGAGTTTACGGGATAGAATCAAGTCAGCTCAGGAGGGCGATCAGTTCCTAGCAAAAGTACGCAGATTGATCTCGGCAGGGAAGACGTCTGACTTTGTGGCAGGCGAAGATGGGGCCTTACAAATGAAAGGAAGGCTATGTGTCCCAAGCGACCCTGAACTCCGGAGGGAAATTATGGTGGAAGCGCACTACGCGAAGTATTCTTTGCATCCGGGGAGCACTAAGATGTACAAGGACTTACGCGGTACCTTCTGGT
The DNA here is from genome assembly GCA_036927795.1 of Iris macrosiphon. Taxonomy (NCBI): domain Eukaryota; kingdom Viridiplantae; phylum Streptophyta; class Magnoliopsida; order Asparagales; family Iridaceae; genus Iris; species Iris macrosiphon. Next base: position 23,243,981 of record JAYESA010000018.1, on the reverse strand, counting down.
GGCAAGGTATGAAGCGGGATGTGGCGACCTTTGTGTCACAGTGCATGGCCTGCCAATAGGTAAAAGCTGAACATCAGAGGCCCGGCGGGGAGATGCAGAACCTCGCTATTCCCGAGTGGAAATGGGACAACATCACTATGGATTTCATTGTGGGATTTCCGAAGACGCCACGGGGGCATGATGCGATTTGGGTCATAGTTGATCGTTTGACCAAATCAGCCCACTTTCTTTCCATAAAAGTTGCGTGGAGCGTCGATCGGTTAGCACAGATCTACATAGACGAGATTATTCGATTACACGGAGTGCTTGCTTCTATCGTCTCTGACCGTGACGGACGTTTCTTATCTCATTTCTGGACTAGCCTACAGTCTGCTTTGGGAACCAAGCTACAGTTCAGTACCGTATACCACCCCCAGACTGATGGCCAAACAGAGAGGACAAATCAGATACTTAAAGATATGTTACGGCTGTGTGCGATCAATTTAAAGACTAGTTGGGACACGCACCTTCCATTGGCGGAGTTTGCGTACAACAACAGCTACCAATCGAGCATCCAGATGGCACCGTACGAAGCACTCTATGGGCGCAAGTGTCGATCTCTAATCTGTTGGGACAAAGTCGGCGAGCGGCAGGTACTCGGGCCCGAGCTGGTGGAGCAGGCAGTCGAGAAAGTTCGCTTGATTCGGGAAAGACTCCGCACTGCGCAGAGCCGACAGAAAAGCTATGCCGATACTCATCGTAGGCCCTTGGAGTTCATGGTCGGGGATCATGTCTTCTTGAAAGTGACGCCGATGCGTGGAGTGATGCGTTTTGGCGTGAAGGGCAAGCTGAGTCCAAGGTTTGTCGGCCCCTTTGAGTACTAGAACGGGTGGCAGCTGTGGCATACCGAATTGCACTACCTCCCGCCTTGGCTGGAGTGCACGACGTATTCTACGTTTCCCAACTGCAGAAGTATGTGCATGACTCGAGTCATGTAGTTAGCTTCGAACGGCTAGAATTGTGCACAAATTTGTCATACTCAGAAGAGCCGGTACAGATTCTGGATCGTAAGAAAAAAGTACTTCGCAACCGTACGATGTCCTTGGTTCGCGTGCTGTGGTGGAACCATACAGTTGGAGAATCAACCTGGGAAGTCGAATCAGAGATGAAAGAGAAGTATCGTTCGTTGTTCTTTGAGTCGGAGGTAGGGCTTATTCTTAAGTTTCGGGTCAAAACTTTTTCTTAGTGGTATATTATGTAGTGCCTCAAATCCCGATCCGACCGGGACGGGCACTATGTAATTGGGCTGTGGCTAGTCCGTCTGAGTCATAACTTAGATCTTGGCATCTTTGCCACGGACAAAATGCGATGATCCTTTCCAACTCATGGAAAGGTCTCTATTGAAACGAGTCCAATAGTTTTCGTGTTTTGGTTGCTTGGTTTTCTTGATTGCCGTTTTGAGGTTCAAGATTTGTTGTTGCTTTCGATTTGCTTGGTTTTCGCTGCTGGTTTTATCGTTTGGATTTTGAGGTTTTGAGGAGTTCGGCAAGGAAGGATAGGCAAGATTTCTAACTCGGTGCTCGTGCTGTTTCAGGTCCGCGTAACTGACGTTTGATCGTCGCTAGGCGGGAATCATGTTTCAGCTACCTTTTTCCTTAACCAGTGAGTGGTTTGGTCCCTTCTTTCCTACTTCTTCATGCCAATATCTCTAAGTTTTAATCGTTCACTCGATGATGCTCGGTTGGACGCCTAGGAAATCCTTAGCCACAGGCATGCCAGCCACTAAGAAAGGAACTTGGGATTTGTAGGCTAAATTATTATATGCTTGCTTGTTTTATAAACTGAGATTTTGAGAAAAGAAAGTTGGTTGTTGGTGGCGGCCTGGTGCCTCGGTTAGAGTTTGAACTTATGGGATAACTGAGTCGGAATACCGCTTGGGAAATATAAACTGTTGCATGAGATATATATATGTTGCTGCTTAACTTCTTCTGTTAAATTAGACGCATTGTATGTAATATAAATTATTTTATGCATTTGCATGGTCTGGGACAACTTGTGCACAGGGTTTGGCTTTCCTCGAAACGGCTTTCTGGGGCACTGGAACCGTATCGATCCGGAGGGAAATATTTGATTCGTGCTCGTCACGATGCCTAGCGGGACCTCCAGCAGGGCTTGCTACCCGGGCTGATAGGGCGCGCCGCTAAGCTTGAAATATGTCCCTAAGGTGTCGATCACACCAATGACCGCATAGACTAGAACGCATGCTAACTTATTGTCTTGTGCAGATGGTAAGTATACTTATGTTTTCGTTTCATGGAAGGCGTGCATCGATTGAGTAAGCAGTCGGTGTACTGGTCGGATTCAATGCTATTTTCATTCGTATCAAAACATGCAACTTATATGAATTGATTTCACTTGCTTTCTTATAGAAGCTATCTTAATGCATGCTCGCCCCTAACAAGCTAGTGTCGATTTAGTCGAGTGGGATTCATCCCGCTCACCAGTACAAGTTGAGTACTGACCCATGTTGTGGGCAACTATTTCAGGCACTCAGACGGTGCAACGCTAGAGCGTAGCGAGGAGGCGTTAGAAGCACCTCTATTTTGAAGTATAGTTGGAGTCAGTTCATTTTGGAGGCATGGACTTCAATCTATACAAGGGCGTAATGTGCAAACGACGTGGACTATCTGACGGAGCGCGCCCTGCATTTTGAGTTATCTTTTGTAATGTAATTCAATAGCCGAGAAGGCGCATCAATGTAAAACTCTATGTAAATTACTCTGAATATTCAATGAAAAAGCATGTTTCTTTCGCATTTGTGTTCAAATCTCTGTGAATGTGTTTTATCAATTGTGTTTCAAAATGGGTTCCTAAAACTGCAAGTTCTTGCCTTGTGCGAGCGCAACTCCAGGCTCGCACGGCATCACGCCCCTAGTAAGGACGAATCGGTTCCGTAAAGGATCCAGCGAGGACGAACGACCCTTTCGGGATTTGGGGCGTGACAGATATGGCATGAAAATACGGTTCATCAAATCCATAAATATTGCTGGTGCATTAGTCAGTCTGAATGGCATAACTAAGAATTCGTAATGCCCATATCGTGACCTAAATACTGTCTTGGGTATGTCTTGCTCCCGAACTCTTACTTGATGATACCCTGATCGAAGATCGGTCTTGGAGAAAACCATGGCCTTGCTCAATTGATCAAACAAATCATCGATTCTTGGTAATGGATACTTGTTCTTCACTGTTACTGCATTCAATTGTCTTTAATCGATACATAACCGTGATGACCCATCCTTCTTCTTCACTAGAACCACTGGCACTCCCCAAGGTGATCCACTGGTTCGGATAAACTTTTTTGCCTTTAGCTCTTTTACATGTTGGTACAGCTTATCTAGTTTTGATTGTGCCATTTGATAAACTTTATAAGATATTGGACCTGCTCTAGGGATCAACTCTATATATAACTCAACATCTCTTACTAGGGGTAACCCTGATAGTTCTTCTGGGAAGACGTCTAAAAACTCCTTGACTATCTCTAAAAGTTGTTCTTCTGCTATCATTGTCGCTGCGGTCCTCTCTTTATGCTAGTCTTCCACAGATCTGTCAAAGATGAAACCTTTTGTGCACGGTATACTAAATAATACCCTACCAATATGGTAATCTATCGTATCATGACTGTCACTCAGTCAGTCCATGCCTAAGATAATGTCAAAGTTATCTATTGGGAACTCGATCAACCGTGCTGGTAGTGAACGTCCGCACACTACGATCAGATATGCTATATATAGTCTACTAATTCCTATGAGTCCATTACCAGTGAGTATATTCAACCTCTCTGGCAATGCCTCGAACTCCAATCCAATACGTATTATGAATCGTACAGATACAAATGAATTAGATACACCTGAATCAAACAATGTTACTATAGGATAAGATACGATAAAGATTTTATCTACCACCACGTCGCCAGATGCCAAAGCCTCCTCCAGGAATAAAGTAAAAGCTTACCCTTGGTCCTGCTGGGCTCCTCGTTGTTGCCTCCCTTGGATACGTTGTTGTGGCCTCTGCTGGCCCTGCTGCCGATTCTGCTGTTGTTGGTACATCTGAGCTTGCGTCGGTAGTAGATGTTGAGCTAATGGCCTCACTGCTATTATTGTCCCTCTCTGCTGGACTGCCCCGACGCTAGTAGTACTGGTAACTGTTGGACTGGCCCTCCTGGCCTCTGCATCATCGGACAATTGGCAATTCGGTGATTTGGACTGCCACACCTCATACACAACCCATTGGCAACCCTACACACATCTCTAGTATGGCCTCCCTTGCCACAGTAAGTGTAACCCACCGGTGCTCCCTGGCGCTGTTGTTGTTGTTGTTGTTGTCTTGGCTGTTACCGAGCCGGTACTGTCACCATCAAAACTGTCGCCCTCCTTGGAGCTGAATTATGGATACGAACGCCAGGTGATGGTGCTGACGTCTGAGGTACTCCTCTACCTCCTTCTCCACTATGAGCTTGAGACCTTTATGGCCTCATGCCCATACCGATAACCTCTGCATGGTAAGCTCGTGCCTCCGAGCTGCTATCAGTACTTCTTCATAAGTCTGGTAGTTGTGCCCCTCTACCAGTTGTAGAATCTCCATATGAAGTCCTTGCTGGAACCTCATTGCTCTATCTGACTCCATAGCCACCATAGTCGGAGTGAATCTACTCAGCCTACAAAACTCGGCTGCATATCCATCCATAGTCCTACCGGCTAGCTTGAGACCGATAAACCTCTGCTGGAACTCATATTGTGCGACAACTCTAAAGTACTTGGCCTGAAATCTAGCCCTGAAATTGTCCCAAGAGATAGGGCACCTCAAGCCAACCTCTACTGACGCCCACCAGTCACGGGCAAAGCCTTGAAGCTGTAATCAAACTTGATCAACTTATTCATCCGCCGGAACCCTTGCTGTTGTCAGAATAACCTCAATATCTTGCAACCAGGCATCTGCTGTGATGGCGTCCTCTGTGCAATCGAAGTAACTTGGGTTAGGTGGGAAAAATCTAACCGACGCCCCAAATTAATCCTTCCGCCTCTTTCCAGGACCGTCTGTAAATCATGACTCAACAAGGCATTCTGCTCTTGTTGTTGAAAATGTTGATATTGTTGTACCGTCATCTAGTATTGCTGCGTAGACATCATTCTCCGGAGGATTTCCAGCAATGCCTGGGTGTCAAGTACCGTTGGTACTGCTGGTACCACTGGGGGTACGGGGATCTCATGGGTTGGTTGCTTAACATATCCAACTTATGGTTCCACTGTGCCAACTTGTTCAACTACTGGCTCTATTCGAATTTGACTCTGAGCAGGTGCTACCTCTCGTTGTTGCCCAGGGGAGCCCTGTCCTGCCATGCATGCTGCTCCAAAAACTGAAGAAGCCATAAAGAAAAGGACAAGAAATATCAAGAACATGACGAGAAGGATCAAGGAAGGAAGCAGTTTTAATAGTTCAAGCATTGGTACCGCGGAAGATGAACAAGATATCAAAGGGGACATATTTGAATGAGACTCCTATGACCGTAACACCCAAGTCTGAAAACACAAACTTGCATGGGCCACTACTAAAACCTTGTCACACCACAGTACCGGAATACGGTGACGGATATGGCTAGCTCCCCCGTACAAGATATATAAAGTAGTACGGCGGTCACAACTGTAACTAGACAAGGGGTACATACTACAAGCAAGTCACCTAGGGTCACATAACACATCTATTGTCTTAATCATTCAAGTAAGAACAGTAAACATAGAACATATATGACAAGAAAGTAAGGCGTCCCAAACGTCCTGCCACAACATTCAGGAAACCATTTGTACACAAATAAGGAAGTTGACAGAGTAGCAAAAGTACATAATCAGCTGCAGTCTAATTAATTACAATCATGTGAGAAAACTAAATGTCCAGATTTACGGCTAACAAGTGTCGGTAGCTAAATGCCCAAAATGAGTAAATATGCAATAACGAGCAGGGAAGAAGAAACTCACTCATTTTCCTCAGTGGTCACCCGTCTGGTACACGCTATGGTTCAGGGGAAAGTACGCTTGATCCTTGGGTGATGACTCTAAACCTGGTCATGCAAAACCAGTGGGGTTAGACCCCAAATAGCAAGTACCACAAAGGAGCACGAATGAAGAAATAGAACCAGGTTATGAAATATATAATATATATAGTTATGTCTTGTAGTTTCGGTTCATAACCTATCGTGACACAATAATCTAACCCTACAACCAAACAAGGACAAGGGTTAGGCCATCGTACCATAATAGTCCATCTCTCTAGACTATTTGACATCAGATACAATACACAAACAAGCTTAGTTACATAATCGACAAATAACTTGTACGACTTACTAGGTGGAGTTTGGGTTATCCCAGAGGTATTATGCATACAATAGGAATTCTCAGATCGAACCATGTTATAACAGGGGCTAACCGAGCCATGAATCGCCGTATAGCACATAGTAGTATGCATCGATCCCTCGTAGGGCTACCATGCTAAGATCGCATAGAACATAATATAATATAATAGTCGAATATTATCATCCACTGATAAGGATTTAAATAATATCCATGGGGGCTAGCCTTCACTCCCATATAATGATTGAGGGTGGCTTGTTAAGCATGATCTCGGGATTTCGTCCCTCTCAATGCTCTACATGTTTTAGTTGCCTTGTTAACCATACGGTTAGCTGGAATCATATGGCGTGGTCACATGTTACTCCCCTTATATGTTGTATTGTAGTACGGGCACGCTAGATACGAATCAACTTTGTCACTTTGCAGTTCAATTTGAATTTATCCCAGCATGATGCAATAGTCAAACGAATCCTAGCCACGCTTGGTTATTAACTAACTATCATGTCCATGTTGGAGTAATTTATTACATCACATATCGCTTAGCATGTAGGCACCCCTTGGTGTGAAACATGTAATATAATCACAAAAAAAATACTTAGCATGTAGGAACACATAGCACATAGTAAGTGTATCAGCACGGATACCAATAGTCGAGTCAAGTTACCAATCATTGGTAAATCAAATGGATTCTAGCACATAGTCAGGTCTAACATATGATCACTTAGCGCACATACATTAGCAATAACTAAAATCACACATGGAATCATAAAAGTTCCATAAAGCATTAAAACCAAGCAAATCAATAAAACATGCACATAGGCCGCATGAGGATCAGGGACGCATAGAGTCAGTACTGCATAGGACAAGTGCCGCATAGAAAGTCTTGGCCGCATATGGGTCGGTGTCGCATGGGCTCAGTGTCGCATGGGAAGTCTCGGCCGTATATAGGTCAGTGCCACATTAGATCGGTGCCGCATATGACAGGGCAAAGTCTACTCCTTAGGACAAGTGTTGAGTGACGTGCATTTTAATATATGTCAGAGAAGTGACTTACGTGATGGATGTGACAGGCCATAAAGTGTGTCAGGAAGAAAAGACAAAACCATAGAAAGATGTGCCTACGGTTTTAGGGTCATGCGTCCAAGGGAAAGTGGCTGCATACTTTGTTTGCCGTATGTGCCTGCTTATCGCATATGCCTGCTTGCCGCATTTGGGTCAATGCCGCATGGAGGTCTCTTGGACTTAGCGAATTTCTCATTCGTTCAGCGGGTGAAAACACAAGGGGTTCAAGGATTAGCTCCAGAATACTTGTGTAATGGTCAGTCATACATCCAACAAGATGGACGCATGTTAGTCAGTATGCGGCAAAGAGCTCAGGCCGCATAGCACTTTCTGTCTCATAACTCGCTGGTCGCATGAAGACTTCGTCTTCTCCAAATAGCAGGTTCGACCATGGCAAAAACTCCAAAAATATAGAAAATTATTTTCTTCATAAAAATCTTATTTTAATCCCGAATTAAGTGAACAAAAAGGCAAAATGCTCGAAATGAAGTGCTCAATCAACCCCAAAAACTAGTTTTCTAAAATACCATATTTTAATATATCAAAACCACCAAAAACTCAATGAATCCATGAAAACTCTAAACCTCAAATGTAGATCTACTCAAATCCACCCATTAAAATCAAAAACTTCTAGTACTAAAAGTGTTTAGAATCATAACGTACACATATTAGACTAATAAAATACAAGGAAAGAGCAAGAATAAAAAATCAAGAGATTTCTCCATGTAGTGCAAGGTGTAGACCATGGGTTCACTCATGACCAAACCAACCCAACAATTAAACCATGAGTCTAATTGAACCAAAGAATGGGTCTAGTTTCTATGACATGCAACCTAATTACCATGCAAGCAACAAAAATATAAGCATAAAAACTAATATATTACAAATATGTATATCCGGAACGGGGAGTGACACCCCCCTGTGATATGATGAGAGGTATCGGCATGGCTGTTTGGTCATGAGCCGACGAAAGATTGACAACCTCCATTATCGTCCGGGGGATCGGGATTACTCTGTCATGGGCTTCCGTTGCCGAGAAGTTACCGAACTGGAGAGATACCAAGTTAGAGTCAACTGTTTTATCATCGAAATCTATGGTGAGGGCCTTGGCGTCGAGCAGACGCTGGATGTATCGCTTCAGTGTGTAGCAGTCCAGCTTCATATGATGGACGTAAAGATGGTAGTGACAGTACTTCGAATTATTCACCTCGGCTGCTTCAACAGGATTCTTGACGTCGGGGAGACGAAGCTTATTTTCCTTTATCAGTATGTCAAAGATTGCCATGACGTCATCATCAGGAATAAGTTTCTTTTGGTTTTGGAGCCTCTGCGGACTTTTGCTCGGGCTTCTTGGTTATATTGACCACAAGAGCCTGCTTCCTCTTGCTATCCCGAGCGTTATTGCCGCTATTGTTGTAGCTATTGTAAGGGCGCTTTCCCCTATCATCAGCGACGAAGATCTGTATTTTCAAAAGGCGGACGCCCCTCACCTTTTTCTCAACACCGACAATATTTATGATAAATGTCGTCCAGTCTTTAAACTGAAAGTCGCCCATCTAGAGTCTGACTGTGGGAAGAAGATTTCTTCGACAGGTGTCCATCAGTGTGGACTCAGGGTTACCGGAGGTAACTTTAGCACCGCTTGCCTGTACCGCTCAATGTACTCCCGTACAGACTCTTTTTCTTTTTGCGTGATGTCCATTAGAGAGGACATCGTCATATCATTTTCTCCGTTGTAGAACCGAGCGAGGAAAAGATCTTTGAGATCGTTAAACGATGAGATACAGTTGTCCTGGAGGCTGCAGAACCAATCGAAGGCTATTCCAGAAAATGCCCCAACAAAGATCTTAGTTAAGAGGGCATCGTTGTAAGGCAGATGTCTCATTATCGTCTCGAAGTAACTCATGAATTGGCGGGGAGATATCTTTCCATCAAACAGAGTCAAGTTGAAGGGCTTGTACTTGGGAGGGTACGGTACATTTCTCCACTCGAGGGGATACAGTTGTCGAATCCCGAGCTCACACAGTAAGTCCCGATTACCTATTGAGTCTAGACGGGCCCGGAGTTCCCATACTCCCGCATTGCTTTCCAAGCTTCATCGACTGCGGAAGGAGCAGATGATCCAGGTAGGGGATGATTGTCGTCAGCGGGTGGAGAGGTTGCATTTGAATCCCCATTTGTCCCGGGGTCCAGGCCTGCTTGACCAGAGGCCCTTGCTGGTTGTGAGGCTATATTTGCCTTGATCTTCAGCATTGTTTGAGACAAGGTCTGCATTAATGCCCTCATGGTTTGCATCATGACCTAAGGATCTCGAGGCGCTGTCGATCGTTGGGGCCTTTGTGATCGTCCCCTGCCATGTACGTTCTCACATGGAGAGAAATGGATGGGACGGTGGACATCGCACTTTTTGCCTCAGAATCTTGTCGTAAATAATCATCTTGGAAAGCAGGTAGTGCCGCATCCTCTTCGGATTCGGAGGGAACACTACCCCCAACGTAGGAAGCTGCGTCCTCTTGACGAGGGTGGATACCCCCCAGTGATCTCAGCATATGTTCCTTGGGAATCTCCATCTTCTCGGAATACCAGATTGTCATAGAGATCCGGGGGATTAGAACCCCAGCTTGCATGGCTATGTGAGATTTTAAGGAAGAACTACCCCCAACCGCTGACATCTTCTTCTTTAAGCGGGTGTCCATGAAAACACCTTCTGCGGGTTTCGTTGCATGTCCTCCTTGGACCCGTATTCTTGACTCGTTGTCCGAGAGCGACGGACTGGAGGTGCTGGACTTTCGATCTTCCCTTATGGAGAGGGCCTTCCAAGCATAATAACATGAGGTGAAGGGAAGCTCATTTGCCTCTCGTGCTTGCACCTGTTCTCTGGGTTGTAGTCGGGTGGGTGCCTTTGGTTGTAGCCGCTGGAATGCCGACTCCTTTTTTGCGGGTGCTGCTATTTTATTACAACAACAGTTGATGATAATGTTGGCACAGTGATGCCCTGAGGAGGACACTTTATATACCATAGTTATTTCCCTCACTTTGCGCTTGTGGTTGATCATGTTGCGCAAGTCGAGCAAGGGCTGATTCACCTTTGCATCCTCCTTATGAGCCCAGGTAAACTTAGCACACGGGTGAGTAGGTGTTGACTTTGCTTCCTGACCTGGGGGTTCGTACAAGAACTTGTCCCAGGTTGCTAATGGAATACTCTTTAAACTGACCCTGTCCAATTGCCACTATAGGCTGGACGCATGGGTCAGTTCTGTACAACTTTTTGTCAGGGGCACGCATTACAGTTAGCGGCACCTGCTGACGATCGGTCGAATGAGCAAGTGCTTGAACTTGGCAAGCTTGCATTGCCCTAGACTTCTTTGTTGTAGCACGTGCCGGTGCGTAGTATGAAGAGTTCAAGTTCACATCTTCCCATTTCTCAGTAAGGCACATGGAATCAGCGCTGCGTGAGATTCGATCAAAGACGAAACTTCTTCTACTGTGATGGCCGCATGTGGCCATTTTCCTGCGGCTACCGACCGGTGCTGCATAGTCCTCCTCATGCGGCTTTTGACGTGGCCACATGGAACGTGTCTTAGCACTCGAACTCCTGACATCGTAGTATTTTTCTCTGTCAGAGCTCAAGTGCTGAGCACTTTCTTTGTTAAAAGAGGCTGCCGCATGAGAGGTGGACGCATAATGTGCGGTCTCTTCGGTAGAGAGAGAGAGACGGAGAGAGCTTGCTCTGCAGTTGGGCGAGGCACAACGGCCTTTGCAACCTATGTTCTGCGGGTCTTCAGGTGCTGAGCACTCTTCTTGTTAGAAGAGGCTGTCGCATGAGAGGTGGACGCATAATGTGCGGTCCCTGCGGTGGAGAGAGAGACGGGGAGCGCATGCTCCGAAGTTGGGTGAGGCACAACGGCCTTTACAACCTATGTCCTGCGGGTCTTCTTAGGCTTTGTAAGTCTTGGAGAAGTGCCGCCCTCAGAGAGCATTTTCTCATTGGCTTGCTGGTTGAAGAGTAAAATCAATATCCTCTAGGTTGCACCCAGCTTCGACGCATCGAACTGCATCATTACCTTCTCATCAAAAGAGAAGGATGTTGCTAGCAGAGTCACCAGCTTGTTTGCCATTGAATTCAGTTTGAAAAAACTTTATTTAATAACAAACAAAAGGTACAAAGAAGCCCGAAACAGAAAATCGAAGTACAATATTTAATCTGGATAATGTGACGATGGAGATCGAGTACTGCAACAACTCCTTTACTCCGTTGACGGTCCGACGAGTGAATGAGGGATGCTCTCTTCTATTCTCTCTCTCTCTCTCTCTCTCTCTCTCTCTCTCTCTCGCTTGTGTGTACGTACGTAGCTCGTCTGGAAGGGTATAGTCTCTCTGAAGCAGAAAAAATCTCGTCCGCCCCCCTGGAACGTCCAAGTTGCTTCTATTTATAGCAATCATGGTGATGGGCCATAGGTGCCTCATATGCTTCTGTTTTGTGGCCTCAGGGGACTCCTTCAACAAAACGTGGTTGCAACTATGGCCGCATTCGATGGGCAGGTTGCCACGTGTACTTCATCCTTAACATGATGTAGTTGAGCCCAGGCCGAGCTGCCACGTGGGGTTTTGTTGAAATTTGATGTTGCTGAGTATCTGGACGGTTCTCGCCTTTTGTTTGCGTGACTTGGTCAGCTTGACGCGTGATCCATATTTAGTTGGAGAGAATCTCTTCAGTCGCAACAGAAAGATTTCGTCTCAAGGATCCTTGTCATGTTGGACGCATGGAGTCTGGAACGCGTAGGGCCAGAGACGCATAGAACGCATGGAGTTTGGAACGCATAGGGCCAGAGCCGTACGTAACGCATGGCCAGAGACGCATGAACGCATGGAGTCTAGAACGCATAGGACCCGAGACGCATGTAACGCATGGAGTCTGAGGCGCATGAGGCCAGAGGCGCATGGACTCTGAGACGCATGTAGCCTCGTACACGTGGCGATGCACGTCTATCATGAGTCATTATTAGTCTGACGAGAGCTTCTTGTCGCTTAGTGCGCTCACATTTTTTGAAGCGTTCAGAAAATCATTTTTGTCAGGATTCTGTGTCAGACATAATCTTTGTGTCAGGCCTTTATGCGGTCAATATTTGGGGCGCATGGATGTTGCTTTTTCTTGGCCACATGGTCATTCTGTGGCCTGATTTCTTATGAGTCGTCTTTGAGGCGCGTGTTTGTTTGAGCGCATGAATACTAGATTTTTCATGCTTCTACAATACCGAACTCGAGTGACTCTTATGGTTACCGAGTAGAGGTATAAGACCCTGGAAGTGTGGCAGAAGATCAGTGGATCGAGCCACGGGGACATATTATTTCTTTCATTTATAAATGGTAGGAGTTGGAGAACAGTGGGCCCAAAAGATATACAATGCAGCATGCTCAAAAAATTCGAACGTTAAGTCGGACTCCGTGCGTTATATCGAAATTTCAAAAAAAGGAAAGAAAAGAAAGAATATTCTATTGTCCTTGTAATAATAAAATTACAAATTGACAATACGCTTCACCAAAAAAAAAAAAAGATTAAGAGATTAATTATAAATAATTAAGTAATTTATACGAATATAAATCTCCTCTTGCCACCTCCTCATTCCTTCCTCTCCATTACCATATCAAATCTTAATACAAAGTTTATTGCGTTATATTTTATATAGTTTTAATATTGTTTTCTAGATTAGAATGTGTTAATACGGACTAAAATAAAAAATAATATTTTTCGTTGCTTCTGTTTTTTATTTCGCTTTTCTTTAATCCTTTCTATGTTGTCAAATACATCTATTGTTGTTACAACGACCATATTTTTTTTTTACTCTTTGTTAGTAATCAATATTGTTTTCATCTTCGATGACTAAAGACAGTAAAAGTGATATAATATAATGCGTTAGTGTGTAATGCAATGATCAATGTGGATAACAATGATAATTAATAGGTCGAATTTTCTGCAACTAATAGTTCAACCATTTTGTTCAATGCAAAATAAATATGCTGAATAAAAACAATGACTGCGATAGAAATTAACTACATGGATCTAAATTCAGCAAGTTTTAACGACAACAATATTGGAAACGCATTGTGATTCGAATCAAAGTTAATCCATGATGTATGATATTGTATTGGATTCATATGTCTTAAAATAGAATTTTTATGTAAGGTCTGAACCAATTCTAATTATCTACATCTCATAATCACACTTTCTATCCGATATGGGACTAAATTATCAACTACATTGTCACCTCCTTTGAACGCTCAACCGAAAACGAGATACAATTCAATTATCTCCTCCTTAACTCATTTTCGCTGACCGAGCAACCAAGCACATCCGACTACTTTTTGTTCGTTCCCGTCAGTCGAACACCTAGGAGATCCAACATATTGTCATATTGATCTGTTCGACCACAAAATCAAGCTAACATGTTCATCCACACTATCATTGTGTGCCAACCACAACGTCTTGCTCCATCTTGGATCCGCCAGACACATCTTGGAAGTCAATTCGTGTAGTTGCTTCTAATCTTAGGTCTGATCCGCCTTGAGACCACCTTATAGAGGATGCTCCTACTCCACCTTGAGAAGAGCCTACGCATGAACATTCAGCATCATCTGTCTCGAACAAATTCGAGTCGTCCACACCAGTCCCGTAACCTTGGGCTCTGATACCACTTGTTGGAAACGCGGTGTGACCCGAACCAGAGTTGGCCCATGAGATGCGATATTAGACTGGACCCAAATGCCTTAAAAGAGAATTCTCATGTAAGACCTGAACCAATTCCAATTATTTATACCTCATAATCAAATTTTCTATCCAATGTAGGACTAAATTATCAACTCCATTGTCATCCCCTTTGAACGCTCAACCGGAAACGAGATACAATCCAACGAACAATGTCGAAAAACACCAAAAATCAAGACAAAAATAGAAATATAATGACAAATAATCAATAGATTAAATGAATCTAGTGTTAAAAAAACTTGGAATAAAAATATAACACGATTTTTTTTTAATTTTTATCTCGGAAAAGATCCAATCTGATTAAAAAAATCAGAAGAAAACATCCATTGTCCCATCATTCAAGGAACCTAAAGAAAAACATAAAATTATCTCAAAAGCATCAAAGTTTAGATATATTATATAAAAGACATAATATTTTGTAAATTTGTACATAGAGCATATTATCGCACAAAACAAGGATGTAAAATTGAAGAATTTATTAAAATTAAACAGAAAAAAACTCACGCATAACTTTATGGTGTAAGTTACAAACTTACGTCCTATAAAGATGTATAAACATTTAAGTATCTATTTAATTTAATTGCTCCTTTAATAAAATGTGTTTAACTGTGGATAAAAAAAAATCGTGGATTAAAAAAACATAAATGATAACTCACGTCTAATTTTATGAAGTAAGTTAGTAACTTACGTCTATTATAGTGCGTAAACTTATATAAATGTATTTAAATTTTTATTTATTTTTAATTAACCGTGGATTAAAAATAAATTATTAATACCTTACGCAACATTATATGACGTAAGTTAAAAAAATGAATTAGTAACTTACACAAATCAGAAATCATGATAGGAGAATAGGATATTAATATATTGTTAGATTAGATTACTAATTAACATATTAACTGGAGGAGAAGTTTGGAAAGGAAAACTTACGCTCTATTGTAGGACATAAACATAACTTACGTACAATATTTGAACGATATTATACTCTACTTAATATTTACTTAAACTATTTACTTTATTTAAAATAAAATAATTTTTTTATGTTTTATCCGTAATTTCATCCATTTGTCCCTTCATTCAAGGAACCCTCCCACATGACATGCTACATATGTACTGATCTCCAATTATTGAAACTACAGCCCACCACACTCAAAACTTAGTCGGCACTTAACCCTAGTGGCATAACCACAATTAATACCCAACTCTCAGCCCATTTCCATCTTCTTTCTATATTAAAACTACAGCCCACCACACACCCATTTTCCTGTGTCAGGTGGAAGGAGAAAAGGAGGAAGCTTTTTCTCACATTTTTCATCCCCCAAAATTTAGGGTTTGGGAAATTTTGTTGATCAAGACCAAATATTTCCTTCAGGTTAGTGTTGATTTCTCTAGATTGATGCATTTTTTGTGTGGAATCTTATCGATTTTTCATAGATATTGGAGCTCAAATTTCAGTAAAGATGAGTTTTTTTGGTAAGTCACATCTTTATATGTTCTCTAAATTTGGTGTTTTTTGGTCTTTGTACTTGTTAAATTTTATATTAAAAATCGATTTTATTTTAATATTTTGAATCTCAAATTATGAAATTCAGTTTTTCTATATGGCCAACTATTGGGATGTTCTTCATTCGGATGTTTTCCCCTTAAAGTTGTTAATTTTTACGAGAAAAATGATTTTTATTAGGATTTGGAAGTTAAATTCTAGAAAGTTCAGTTTTTTGTAAATCACATCTTTCAATGTTTTATAATTTGTTTTCCCCCTAAAGTTAGTTTTTTTTTAATTAATTTTTGTGTTTTGCTAGCTTTTAGAACTGAAATTCTAAGAAATTAATTTTATTTTTGGTCTGTTGAATTATCCTTTTTGTGCGTTTTGGTCTCTGAAGTTCTTAATTTTGTTGAGATTTTGGATTTTTTCTACTTTTTGGAGTTCAATTTATAGGAAAAGCTAAGTTGGATTAGAGTTGGAGCTTCTATTTACTTTAGTAAAGTCTGCTAAGTAGGTATTCTTTCTTTCTAAATCTCAATTTGCTTTGTTTTCTGTTGTAGCAAAAAAAAGTGTGCTTTGGTTATTAATCTTGTATTTTTAACTTTAGGTTCCAAGTTCATTTCTTGCATTCCAAATGATTTATTTTTTTATATAGGAAAATGTTTGTTGGATGATATTTGAGGTGTTTCTAGTGTTGACTATATTCTAATCTGTTGGTGGGTTCTTATCATTTGATGATGTTTCCCTTTCCAAATATATTTTCTATTCATTTCAAGTAATTTATATGGTGCCAATATTAGCCTTGGTTTCTTTAAATTTCATGAGGTGCATATGTTGATTGAAGTATTGATAAATAGTATCATTTGATGTCATTTAAGGTTTATTTAATATAGGATGCTGATTGTTGAACTAGTATTTAGATTCTAATATATGTTCAAGTGCAAAAGCGTTCTCCCATCCCATCAATAGAAACCAATAATCTTGTCCAATTTTGCCAATTGTTGAATCTTCTCTCTCTTTAGTAGTAAACTTCCTTTTTCCGTCAGTGGGATATCAATCAGTTGGCATAACCAGATCCAGTTGACTGTTTACAGTATAGATTTCCAGGTGTGAATCAAATGCTAAATTGCCTCGAACATTGTTTCTTGTTGAATGCATATATCAATGGAGTAATCTTTAGATATGACCAAGCAATTTTGTTATATTGTAGGTTCCTAAGTGTCATTAACTATAATTAGTCCGATTTTATTTGTTGTGTTAGTTATTTATTAGCTCTTCATAGCAATTTTGTATCTATTTAGATGAATGATATCATCTACGTTGTACGGACATTGGAACTGAAAGCATCCTAGAGGAGGGGCGGGGATAAGGGGTGGATAGGGTCTAACGAATAATTAAGCACAATTAAGGAAGCTAATAGGCAATTTAAAACAAGTGCTAGAAATGAGACAATAATACAAACACTCGCTGTATCCTGGTATCCTACGTGAGGCATTTCAGTCTTGGAACTCTTTCTGGCTTTAATTCATTATTATAAAATAGTTACACTTGCAAGCTTGATCCGAAGGCCTCAACAACTTCTTACACAGAGCATTGATACGAAGGGTTCGCCGACTTCTACACAAACTTCGATCCGAAAGCTTGCGGACTTCAATTTCTTACAAGAATAATTTTGATCTTCTCACAACAATTTGAAGATCTCACATTTATAACTATATACAAACCCTATGTCAAATAGATTTGGCAAATGAAAGCTCTTGTATATTTTGAGAGGTTTGGATAGGATTTTCAAGCGTATAGTTTAAGAATTTTAGACTCCAAGAATTATAGAAGCAAGGACTTCAACTTCTATTTATAGCATATGCAAACAATGGCTCAAATAGAGTTGTTATTGCTGCAGGAAGTATAGCGGCAGTATATTGCTGCAGCAATAAAGACTATATTTTTGACGGTTGGAATATAGATGTTGCACTATGTTATGAGAATTTTTGACCTAGATAGTATACCGCTAGTATATTGCTTCAAAGCAAAAAATGAATATTGCTTGGCAAGACAAGAAATTTCTGAAAAAATAAATTTGGGCTCACAGTATACCGCTGGTATATCAACAGTATATCGTCGGTATACCGACAGTAAACTTTCTGGAAATTCATTTTGGCCTAAATTCTATATCGACAGTAAACTTTCTGGAAATTCATTTTGGCCTAAATTGTTCTAACTAGTTGTGTATCGTCGGTATACTTTTAGGTTGAAAATATGGCTTATATGGCTAGGGTTTTGGAGTTTTCTTTTGTCGTTACTTTTTGAGTTATAGTCATTCCTAGAGAATAAAAAGAAAGAAAGATGATAACATCGAGCACGATAATTTGATAGCTTGGCTTTCTTCATCTTCGTCCATCATGATGACAATCGTCCGAAGCAAATCAGATTTGAAAATATGACTAGTTTACGGGAGCTTTTGCTCCCGAACCCCCACGGGACCGTTCGCTGACCAACCATCGGAACTCTCGAAGCCTTGCTGTAAATCCGGAGATAATGTGGAGGGTTCTAGGAAATAGTTGGGCTAACATTGTTTATGGTCCATCATGATTTTCATTTGCATAAGTCTATCTTTAATCTTGCTTCTTTTTTTTTGCAAAATAAATGTTTGGCAAACAAAGTAATATACATTAGTGGCAAGGATGATAAGATAAGTTGTCACTTAGATTATGCCAAGTTTAAGTATTAGCAATTTAGCGATTGCATGATCAGTCGTGATTTTATAATACTAACTTTAATTGATTAACCATAATTAAAAAATAATTATTGGGCTAACAGATACGACATGTCGACATGGACACGACACCTATTTTTTGTGTATCATAGTGTATTTTGGAGTGTCCAGATTGTGTCTAACAGGGCCGGTGCTGACCTCATGGGGACTCGGGGCGAACTTTCAAAATGAGACCTGATACATAATGTAAAAATAAATAAAACAAAAGTAAAATAAAAAAAGTGCCTCCACTAAGATTTGAACTAGGAACCTCTTGTGTGCAAGTCTTATTCGGCTAACAGATACGACATGTTGACATGGACACGACACCTATTTTTTGTGTATCATAGTGTATTTTGGAGTGTCCAGATTGTGTCTAACAGGGCCTGTCATGACCTCATGAGGACTCGGGACGAACTTTCAAAATGCGGTTTTTTTCATTTAAAGTAATAAAAAATTAAATATTTATACAAAACGGGAAAAGTTTTGGGTATTTGCGGGGGGGGACCACTCGCCAACTCAGTTGGCGAGGTGCTGAGTTGGCGAGCATCTCGCCAACTGAGTTGGCGGGGCGCTCTCCTCGAGAGTCCGCTCGCCAACTCAGTTGGCGGGCCATGCACCGTTGGCTATCCAGCCGTTGGGCAACGGCTCCATCCAACGGCTCCCTCAAACCCCTATAAACACCCCCACCCCCCAAACACTCCTCACACAACACATTCTCCTTCTCCTCCTCCTCCTCCTCCTCATATTTTCGCAGCTTTCTCCTCCTATTTTTACAGCTTCCTCCTCCTGTTTTCTGTAGCAAAAGTTCTCAACCGTCATGGATCGTAGCGTAAGAATTGTATGCTCGCACGGCGGTAAAGTAAATGGGTTAAATTACGAAGGAGGAAAAAGTATAATTTTTTCAACTTACCCGAATATTAGTTTTGAAAATATACGTAATCATATTATTGAACGTTGTTCTATTAATTATGATTTTATTCTGAAGTCTATTTTCTGTTCTAATTGTTTTTTGATAGATAGTGAAGATGCATGAAATTATATTCTTGAGATTAATTCACAATCACGATATATAAAAATATTTGTTATTAAAGTAGCAGCAACCTTAGATAGTAGAAATAATGAATATTTTTTTGAATATCAGCATGTTAGTTCGGGTGCTAGTTCTTCTCAACAAATAGTTTCATTTATCCAAGAAGGTCATTCATCATCAGACGAATCTAACCATGATGATGATAGTGACAACGACGATGAAAATAGCGATGATTTAGTTGAAAATGTAGATTATACGGTAGATGATGATGTTGTAAAAGCTATCACTGATGAATTATTTAAGGGACAATCATTTCCTAGTCGTTCTCACTTTAGAAGCTTTATAAGTAATTTAGCAATTAAATATAATTTTAGTTGTTCAGCTAGTCTTATGAATAATGCTCGTGGAATTATTTATAGTTGTGATCAACCGAATTGTAATTGGAGAGTATATGTCAAATCTATTGGAAATGGCGATATAGTTAAAGTTAGTACATTAGAAAATCGTCATTCTTGTTTAGGAAGACTTAGTACAGGACGTCATCGACTAGCTACCGCTTCATGGATTAAGACCATGATAATTGACATTATTAGAGATAACCAGTCATACAGTCCATCACAAATTGTTAAAGATATATATAGGGAGCACCGTATACATGTTAGTTATTCCAAAGCATGGAGAGCCCGAGAGACAGCACTAGCTGAAATTAATGGTAGTTATGATGAGGCATCCGCTAGTCTTGAGGAGTATTGTTATAGAATTATGGAGACAAATCCAGGTAGTACATGTTTTATTAAAACTACCGAAAACAATAGCTTCCAACGAATTTTTATTTGTTTTAAGTCATGTATTGATGGATTTTTAAGTGGATGTTTACCAATTATTAGTACTGATGCTACATTTCTTTCGTCTAAATATCAAGGTATCTTATTTATTGCTTGTGCTCACGATCCTAACTATCAATTATATCCTATAGCTTATGTTGTTGCTGAAGGTGAGAATAGTGATTCTTGGTCTTGGTTTTTAAATTCTCTTAAAATATCTTTTGAAAGTTGTTTTAATGATTGGAGTACAATTTCATTTATATCTGACAAGCAAAAGGGTTTAATAAATGCTGTTCGTGCTATTTTTTCTGCATCTGCTCATTTTTTTTGTATTCAACATTTTAAACAAAACATGAAAAAAGTTACAAAAGAACCAGTATTTCAACGCTTGTTAGACTCGCTGGCTAGATCATATAATAAAACGGATGCAGAGTGTGTGTTTGATATAATTAAAGTCGAGAATATAGTGTTGTACGATTGGCTTATTGGTATAAACGATGAAAGTCGTCGATTTGAACATTGGATAACAGCGTATGCTAGTTGTCCTAGATTAGATATTAATACTTCTAATCTTGCTGAATGTTTCAATAGCTGGATTAAGAAATTACGAGATAAGCCAATAACAATGCTTCTCGATGGTATTAGAGCCAAGATTATTACACTTCATGACAATCGTAGAAAGTTTGCTGAAAATATAGACACAGATTATTGTCCGAAGATGTTAAAAAATATGGTTCTATTATCAAAGAGAAGAACCACCTAGAAATATTAGCTATTGATAGTTATAAGTTTGAAATAATAGACCGGGCAACAAGTAGAACCTATATTGTTCATATAACTGACAGATCTTGTACATGTTTAAGATGGTACCATACTTATATACCATGTATACATGCATGTTTTGTTTGTAGATATTGCAATATTAGTATTGATAGTTTTTATCCTGCAGTATTTTCGACGGATACCTTGAGAAGTGTATACGCGCCAAAAATGGAGCCAATTCCAGTTCCCTACGAGATCCAAGGTCCTTTGGTAAGAGGACAAATTGGGGTGCCAGATGTCAGACGCAAAGCCGGAAGACCAAAGAAGAACCGCATCAAACCCCGGGAATCATCGACAAGAGATCTACGATGCAGTAATTGTGGTGCTATGGGACACAACCGAAGAAGATGTACTAGTCAACCGAGAGAGTAAAATATAATTGTTCAATACCCAAATATTGTAATAAAAATCCATTACAAATCATAAATAAATTGCAATCATACAATGTTAAAAATTATCTACTATTTCTCGTCCTCGTCTTGTTGAGTTTGGGTAGGCAGCGGTGCTGATGGAGTGGAAAAAAATTGTGTGAATATCTGGTAGCTTTCATCTCCAGCAGTCTCGTAACTCGGTCCCGCTCCAGGAGTCTCGTAAGTCGGGTAGGCTCCAGCATACTGGTAACTCGGGCCCGCTCCAGCAGTATCCCGCCGACGACGTCGAGAGTGTCTCTGTCGTACTAAGCCGGTCGGATAGTCCGGTGGAAGACGGGATTGTACCGGAGGCATTTCCGGTTCCGGTCCAATACCCAGATGCCGAACACGAGTAACAAGCTCCTCCATAAGACGACGAGTCACATGTTCCTCCATATGTGGTTGTTGTAAATGTTGCTGGTATACCCTACTCTGAAATTTGAAACATGTAAATTAAAATATTTATCATATCTATGTATATGTATTTTTTAAAGTATAATGAAGTTAAAGTATAATGAAATACCAAATCATTCATTCCATCAATAAAAGTACGCATAGTAGAATCGTCTAGGGATCTAGTCTTGAACCTGGGCTCCTCATAGTGGTATACTCGGTTGCTCATAAGAGGGCATCCCCACCATTGTCTGTAGTCCAGGTTACCTATGTCTGCAAAATGTAAACAAAATTTTAGCAAACTATTTACACTAAATCAATACGAATAATGAGTAACTTATAACTTACATTCCGCAGCAGAATTTAGTCTAGGAGACATGTCCCTCACACTATAATTCTCGAACCGATTATTCCAGTCAGCAACGAGACCAATGATTCGTTGTAATGCATTTGATGTCTGATAACCGACTGTCGGTGGATCATCGGGAATTATTGGGGCCATTCCAAATTGCCGAAGAACACGGTCTGCCGGATGGTACATGATGAACCGATCATATATAATATGACATCTGTGTAAACTAAATGCATAGGATGCCATCTTGATTTCTGGAGCATCAGGTTCACATGTGTACGGTAACCAGTTTACCTATTTAAAGATATTTTAAGAGATTAGATGTGATGTTTATCTACTATCAAAACTTAAATAATTTAAAGATATTTATTGCATATTTTAAAATTACCTCATTATACTGCAGTGTATCAAATTGGCTACGATATAGTGATACAGTCCTGTATTGGTAGTGTTGATAATCCACTACGTCTGTAGGCCAGCGCATAGCAACTGGAAATACTCCAACATCACTGAGAATGCTGGTAACAGGCCTACCAATATAAAAGTGCTCGTAGGACCAGAACTATAAAACAAAAATATGACATTAGTACAAACATAATTTACCATATTTGCGTATAAAATTACTCTAACTTTTTAAGGTCTTTCATTCATACCTGTATCAGTGAAATACATCCACAAATACTCTTGCGATTGGATCTGACAAATTCTGTCAGATTGGCGTACAAAAATGCAAGAGTAGCAGCTCCCCACGCATGCTCAGTAGGTTTGGTCAGATCATCCAAGAATGGTAAAAGCTGCACATTTACCATATTTTTCGATGCATCGGAAAATAGAATGGCACCACATAAAAAGAGCAGATACGCTCTAGTGCAACGAATGACCTGGATTTATTAAGTGTTTATTAAATTGCACCACTAAATTAAGTAATAAACAAATTTACTAATTAAAATACATACCCGATTTTCATCTACATCAACCACACCATCAATAGTTTGATGTAGGTCTATAAAGTTGCCACGGAGCCATGAAAATTTTACATAATTGCCATCTTTTAGACCAGAAGGAGGGCTAACACCGAGATAACTCCGGATCAGATTAGATCCCTTTAAGTGCGGATCAAAATATATAGCATTACCTTTAATAGGTAACCCTAGTATATTCGTCACATCAAAAAGGGTGATCGTCATCTCGCCGAATGGGAGTTGGAAAGTGTTGCGTTCTGGCCACCAACGCTCCGCAAGGCTTACAACTAAATGGAGATCGTGAATTAAATATCTAACACGATCTATATAGTGGAATCCAAAGGATTCCACCAAAGCTTTTTGAACCAAATTTAGCTCCCATGTACGATAATTTCTTTCGGCCCGCCAATGTACGTGGATCCGGGTTCGTAAAGCATGATCATGGTCGTATAACTATAAAAAATATATGCATTAATAAAGTAAACATAGGCATTACAAAAAATATATACATTAATAAAGTTGGCAACTTGTAATTTCAAAATTTACCTCGCCAGTAAATATCTGACTTGAAATGTGGTCTTCACGTTGCTTAATAATAAGCGCGGTAGTCGGTCCGTCCGGAATACGACCGTCATTGTGGGTAGCCATCGCCAGGAAGTTGTGAAAATAGGAGGAGAATGTGGTGTGTGTGAGGAGTGTTTGGGGTAGGAGGAGAATGTGGTGTGAGAAGTGTTTGAGGGGGGGGTTTATAGGAAGTGAATATAGCCGTTGGCTAACGGCTAAATTGCCAACGTTGCACGGCCCGCCAACTGAGTTGGCGAGCGGCCCCTCGAGGAGTGCGCCCCGCCAACTCAGTTGGCGAGATACTCGCCAACTCAGCACCTCGTCAACTGAGTTGGCGAGTGGTCCCCCCCTCCGCAATTACCGAAAACTTTTCCCGTTTTGTATAAATATTTAATTTTTTATTACTTTAAATGAAAAAAACCGTTCAAAATGAGACCTGATACATAATGTAAAAATAAATAAAACAAAAGTAAAATAAAAAAAGTGCCTCCACTAAGATTTGAACTAGGAACCTCTTGTGTGCAAGTCTTATGTAATAACCACTACATTACAATTGTTTTGTAATAAGAAGGGCTCATGGTAAATACTAGTTCTATTTTTGGTAAAAAAATATTTATATATTTAAACAGAAAAAAAAATTTGGCCCTCCTGGCCCATGGGGCCCTGGGGGTCGCCCTGGCTGTCCTGGGCCAGGGCCGGCCCTGGTATCTAATACGTGTCTGACGGGACATGACCCACAATTTTGGAGTGTCCGTGCTTCCTAGGATATCATGCAGGATTAGATATAAGTTTATTCTGTTATATGGATTCTAGATCCGGAGCTAACCCATTTTATCCAAACTGGACCCGGACCCCTGATTTTGTGCGGGTAGAGCTGGGACTCAAAACTAGACCCAATTCTCAAAATGTAGAGGGTTTGGGTCGACATAAATCCTAACCGACGTGAACTTTGACCCAGCCTTGATGCAAAACTTATGAGATAAGAATTATGATTTGTGTCTTTTTGTATGGATTATAGGGCAGTAGCAGGACGAACCCGGATTAGACCTTAGTTTAGTAAACGTGTAGGGTACGGAAAGATGACCTAACCCGGACGCAAAACAAAGCTAATATGGGTTGTCTGCGTGCATTATATAGGACCCAATCTGAACATTCACCAAGCTTATACTTGTAGGCTCCCAGTCCAAAATGTAGATGCATCGGAATAACGGGTCTGGATTGGGACTAGCATTGTCTGGACCTAACCCGGTATTAGCCTTAGGTATAATACAATTTCCTCCCTTTCTTTACACAGTTCCTCTTTTACTACTAAAACTTCCACTTTCTTTTTATTCTATATAGAGATTTGAGGGACTAAAGTTCTTGTAGTTGCCTTAGATCATAAAATTCCAAGTAAAAATGTTTCAAATTCGTTGTGCATTAATTTCTTTTTACTATTTAATTTATGTTACCTCTGCTGGTTACTAAACCCTGAGCTTGCTAAGTTGATTTCTTCAGGTGGGAAAAGTACTTTATTAAAAGGGTATTTACTGTACAAAATTGGTGATGTTGGTTTTAAGTAACTATTCTGTTGGATCAAGTTTAAATCCTTTTTGTTACATGGGGAGCATCTTTGTAATCTGTTATTTCTATTTTCTATTCAAATGTTTCCTCTTGATTGGATCTAGAAATCTTTTTTCACCAACAATTTATTAAGATTTTTTTAACATTCATCAGCTCATCAGCAGTTTTCTACTCCATATGGGTTTAATTTCCTTATTGCTATGTTGGATGTTGCTAAAGTAAAATCTTTAGTTGTATTGTAGGGCTTCTCCATAAAATCTACTGAGCTTCTGTTGTTAATGAAAGGTCTCGTTAATTGACTATATAGTAGTATTGGTTTTGTGTATCAGCCATCTGATTCAGTATCGAGTAATTTAGGTTTGTCTGTTTATATTTTATCTAATTGTGATTTTTGTCCTTTTTTGTTGTACAGTTGATTCTCGAGAAAATGGACAGCCTTTGGCAACTAGGAGATGAATTCCGAGGACAAGCAAAGGGCTCGGAGGACCATCAATGGTCTGTCATGACTAACAAATTAGCTGAGCTCACAAGGTCAAAAGGTGACCGGATGAACAACCTTGATTACTCCAAGAACCAAGTGGAAACAAAACCATGGGAGAAGCTAGGATTTCAGAACGACAGCAAATTCGAGAGCCTCAGTCTTGGTCTTATGAATCTTGATCTGAAGACGAATGATGATGCCAAAATGAAGGGTTCATACCGGAACCATGCTTACAACATGAACACCATGTATCAGAAAAGCAATGCCAACAATTTCAATAGTTTCAAGATGAATGCTGGAATGAATGTTGGGATGAACAAGTACACTAATATCTGTAGCGTCAAAGGGATAAATAACAGTAGCAATGGGAACAGTAACAGCAATATCAACAACAATAACAACAATAATGTTGTTGATAAGCGATTCAAGACATTGCCTTCGTCAGAGATGCTACCTAGGAATGAAGTTCTTGGTGGATATATTTTTGTGTGCAACAATGATACTTATGAGGAAGATCTCAAGAGACAACTCTTTGGTATTTTGTCTTTCACTCTAATCAAGACATAATATAATTCTTCCATATTTTTGTTTTTATTGCTTTTCTCTCTCTCCTTATATGTGAGCCTGAGAGACTAGGAAGCATGGACACTTAAAAACCAATTCCATGTGGATCGTGTTGGAGACATATTGGATACAGCATGGACACTCCAAAATGCAATAGGGCACTCAAAAATCTGTTTTGTGTCAGTGTGTCTACCCTGTCATGTCATGTCACTCCAAAATCACTAGGTCAGACAAATAGACTAGGAAATATGCATCTTCTAGTTTGGTTTATTTCTTGCACGATACTGTTTCAGTTTTTCTTTATGATTAACACACATACACAGTATTTGATACATTTTGTTTCTTATTGGTTTGAGTTTTTGATAGAAATATCCTTCTCAACCATGTAGATCTTTACTTCTTTTGCCTCCTTGCCACCATACATGTCATCACCTCCGCCCAAGCCACACCATTGCCAAGACACCATGGTCTGACTCCAAACCCTCGTCCTGGGCCTCCAGTGCCCTTGAGCACACCATCAACTTCCATTGTATAGAAATCTTCCGAACGACCATGTAGTAGCTAACTTTCTCAAGACCATCTCCTTTCCCGATGCCAATGCCTTCCTATGGTCAGCTTTGCCGACATTCAGCTGCCTGGACATGCACACCTTCCTCAAAATTTACAGGTCTCAAACAGCGGCATCATCACAATCAATGAGAACAACCTCGGCTTACACCTCTTGCACTTTTGGTAGCATAGTTGACCATGACCACAATGACCCAGCAGCATGTCCTTACCGTTGTGGCCATGGGATAGAACTTCTGACACCATGTTGCCACGGGATAGCACTTCTGAACCATGTCACCGTCCTCATTGTCCGATGTGGTGGCACCATGATGCCTTGGCTGATGCATAGTGAATTGTCAAACAAGCATCGGCAGTCTGCCGCTGGCCTTTTGTGCTAGCTTCACGCGTGACATGTCCTAAACTGAGTTGATACTTGTGAACAAATGAGCTCTATGTTACGGGACAAAAAGATCTTTTGGTTTGAGTTTTATATATTGCACTTTTATCCTCATTGTAATTGGTTGCTCAATCAAGCACCTTTTTTTCTTCTCGTCTTAGTTATTGTTTTAGTAATCCGTCACCAAAGCAATTGACTGAAGACAACAATCTACAAGCTGCTAATTTTCATATTTTCGCAGGCTTGCCCCCAAGATATCGGGATTCTGTTCGAGCAATTACTCCAGGCCTACCTCTTTTTCTCTACAATTATACTACTCATAAGCTTCATGGTGTGTATGAGGTTAGTACTTATCATCTAATATTTTGCATCTATCTTAAGTGTTTTGTCTTATGTGTCCATCTTAATAGATTTTCTAATCAAGATTGGGAAAATCATTCTACCGCACTATACAACAGTGTCTTGTATAGTTGCATATTACTTGCAGGATGTCTTTTCTTATATCATTTTGCTCCATTGGCTGAAAGAATGGACCTGAACAAAATATGAAGACAGTAATAATAGTGCAAGGAAGAATCATGGAATAGAAGGGACTGTATATCATTTTGCTTGAATAAACTAGTTTCTTCAACTTTCTTCTCATTGTGCTGCAATAGTGCATGTTTAATTTACAGATAAGCAAAAGCTCCATCTTCATGGCATCTTCTGCAAAAGACTCTCTTTGAGATACCTTTTTTTTTGCTAAACAGCTTCATGTATTCTATCTTGCTGATTGCACCCTAGTCTATACAAATATCGATAAACACTACTAAAAAACACTGGCCATCACTGGAAGAACATCATTTGACAAAAGTTTAGATGAAACACTATCGAGGGTATATGGCGATTTTTGATGTTCAATATTTGGGCACATGTCAAAGCTCATGGTATAGCAATGTTCTAAAAACCGGTTCAACTATTGACCTGGTGAACTCAAACCTTATTGGTTGCACCAGTCGAACCAGTTGAACCGTTCTGTTCAAAGTCCCCGACGCAATAATCATTTAAAAATGATTAAAATTAATATTTATATCTATATTTTAGAATTTATAACACTAGTAATTTTAGGATTTGAGTAACAATAACCCGTAATTTTAGGATTTGAGTAATAATTGGAAATGTAATAATTACTTTCCTATTTAATAGCATTTTGTAATAATAATTTAACTTTTTACTATTATTTGGAGTGACTATTGGACCATGAATTTGGATAATATATTTACTTTTAATTGTTGATTCAAGTTAAAAGATTACAACTCAATACCATAAATTGTGATGATCACAATCCATAATTATATATTTACCTACTAATTTTGTGTACTAAAGATTAGATTTCCGCAATGTCTATGAAGTGCTTATACACTACAAAAAGGTCACTAATTTCATACTAATAGTATGTATATATTAAAGATAGATGCAGCAGTCTTGAAACTCAACATGGTCTGGTGGTTAAGTTGGAGGACATTAAGACATGTAGTGGGGTCAGGTTCAAATTATACCAGCCCCAAATTAATTTAGAACAATTACTTGTAGTTTTCTTCTTAATTTTGAACCGAGCGGACCCGACCGGGTCAGACGGTTCTAGCAGTTCGAGCTGTCAAATCCGGTTCTAAAGGAGTTCTTCAGCGGTTCAATTAGTTGAACCGACTCGGTAAGCTTACTGGTTCACGGTCCAACCGGTTGAACTGGGCGGTTTGAACCGGTTTTTAAACACTGGTATAGAATAATAGAAATCTTGCTGAACTTTGATAACATAAAAAAGAAAAGAAAATTATATTTTATAAATATATTATATAATATAATATAAAATATAGAAATTAAATTAAAGTAGTGTATATGAATAAATACAAGTTTTTGCGGCATCTTTCCCCATATAGTTATTTGTAACTTTTCTTCTTAAACATTGAGTGTGTGGTTTAGTGCATTCCATGCTCCAAAAAGAGGGACAGAGTTGCAACTCGTGCTGAGTTAGATATATATTGAGAAATTTTGACTTTCCTCCTACTTTATTTACGATATTTAATGGTGCATCCTACAATTTTTACATAATGTACAAGACCTCCCATTTTTGACGGAAACCATCTAGGACTAACGGTCAACTACGTTGACCCAAAAAATCTGACCAAAATGTTCTTCCCCATTGTCTTCTTCCTCTTACCACCCACCTCCCTCCCGCGGAAAGACTGTCGATGCCCCCCTGTTGCCACCCGCCACCGCCCCAACGCCCCAACCTACCCGCGCTCGACCCCTGCTCCCCCCGCCACCTCACCGCGCCCGACCCCCCTCCCCGCCACCTCCCTCCCCCGCCGTCGACCCCCCCCCCCCTCCCCGCCATTGCCCACCCTCCCTCCTCTTCCTCCTCCACGCAATCCCTATACACAACCCCTCCGCCGTTGCTATTGTTGCAGCTGCTGCTACGTGCGGGGGCGGTGAGGGTGGGGTCGACCGTGAGGGAGGGGGGGCCAGTGGGGGTGAGCTCGGGGTCAGCTAGGGGAGGGGGGGCGGTGGCGTGGGGTGCGGTGGCGTAGGCCTGCGGTGGCGTGGGGTGTGGTGGCGTAGGCCTGCGGCGGGGGCGAGCGGTGGTGGGCAGCAGTAAGGGGTGGGGGAAGTGAAGACAGTACATGGGGAGGGTATTTTCGTCCAAAATTTTAGGTCAAATTGGTTGACCGTCAGTTTTGGACGGATTCTGTCAAAAGTGGGGAGAGTTTTACATTATGTAAAAATTGTGGGGTGCACCCTTAAATATGGTAAATAAAGTTGGGTGTGTGTGTGGGGGGGGGTGGGGGGGGGGGGGGGGTTTGGGTAACTCAAAATTTCTCATATATATTTCATATGAGCACATGCATCAAGTATTAGGAATTGCTATTAAAAGATGAGCCATGAATTCTCTTGCAAGCTTTGGTCACAATTTTGAGACACCTGCTGTCAATTTGTCTGTCCATGATGCACGTCTGCTGTAGAATAAATAGTAAAAGAAGATTTGTATTTTCCATCATGGCAGGAACCACATAGTATACTATATGTGGATTTTTTTTAATCAAAATTTCTTTTTTTGTCACCATCAAATTGGCCCTTAACAGAACTGAGTGGAAGAAAAGGATTCAAACACCAACCCCAAAACTTTGTGATAAAGGTTATATGTTATTGTTGTCATCAAAACAGCAGCAGCAGCGCCCAAAACTTTGTGATAAAGGTTATATGTTATTGTTGTCATCAAAACAGCAGCAGAAGCGGCGGCATTTCCCTAAACTTTACCCCTATCAATGTGGGCTGGCAATGGGGGCAAAATTCAATATTTCTGGGAGCTTAATAAAAGAAATGACCATTTCTGACTTCATTCTTTTATGAATTGGTGGATATTGGCTAGCTTACACATTTAGTTGCTCTGGGAGATCAGCCATAAAACTATTCACTGATGACACAGTTCAATCATGTAACCAAGGACCTACCTTGAAAGTCCCCTGGACAGGAGAATAGTTTGGACAAACAGGGGCGATCAGAATAAAGCTTGTGTAAAATTGCATGTTCTTTTAAATGCTACTATGCCATGATTTCTATGTTGAATTAATGAATGGCTTGGCCTGTTATTTAAACTTTTTTTTTCCTTTTATTCCTTGCAGGCTGCAAGTTTTGGGGGTTCCAACATTGATCCAACAGCATGGGAAGACAAGAAATGTAAAGGAGAATCAAGGTTTCCTGCACAGGTAATGAATTCGGTGTTAAGAACTAAATATGCTTTTATATGTGAACTTCTATGTTAAATTTCTTGTTTGTTCTAATGCTAGGTGAGGATCCGTGTTAGAAATGTCTGCAAGGCTCTGGAGGAGGATGCTTTTAGGCCTGTTCTGCATCATTATGATGGCCCCAAATTTCGTCTTGAACTCTCCATTGCAGAGGTATTTTCATATATTCTTTTTTATATTTTAGTTTCTTATATGATAGGTATATAAGCAAAAATATTTATCTGCTCACCTTTGTCCTTTACGTAATCTTACATACAATGTTAACTAGATTTTGGTGTTTAAAAGTCCATCACAAATTATGCAAGAAATGCAGTTATTTAAAACCGCTTGTTGGAATTCTTTCTTTCGATACATGTTGGTGGCCCAAACTAGCTAGATTTAGATATGGTGAACAAAAGAGAATCCATTGGAACTGCCACTTCAAATGTTTGCTTCAAAGAGTCTTATGCCTCCATATTTTGAGAAACTCACCCCTCACCCCAAACAAGTTACGCTCTTTCCTGCTATGTATTTGGACGGTTTGAGATCTTCAGATAACAAATGGATATTGCTCCCCTTTACTGCTTATTCATATCATAGAAAAGTATGCCCAAGCACATTCAGAAGAAATAGAAAAAGACATCCTCTTTATGAAATATGATTCAATTAAGAGAATCTGGAGTTTTAATAGTGTGAATACAAAAATTGTGAGTGCTTAGATTTTGAATGACTTTTTCAAGGAATGGAAAAAATTATACATTTACAACATAAAATTGTGTGGATACATTTCTCACTTTTACAAGGTAATTGCTGTTCTTGATCAATTTGGTTTTTTAAATATGTGAACATCTCCTGGGCAACTCTCCGTCCACTGCTCTCTATTTCTGTTTCACATCAACTTTTGTTGGATACTTCTCTACTATATGTTACAGGATGTCATTGCTATGCACATATTTTTCGTCCTTTTTGAGGAATGCACCTGCCAAAATACTAGATTGCCTGTGAACTGTATTTATGCTTGATAGCCGACCACCACCTTTGAAGCATGTCAATGTTTGTTCAACTACTATTTTACCCACTTCAACCTAGTCAGCTCCCTCCGCGAGGTATTTTCCTTTTTGTGATGTGAAAGAGCCCTCGGCCATTTCCATATCTGTTTATTTTTAAAGTTTTTATTTGTCGATTTATGTTTCTTTTGTGTCTACCAGTGCTTCATAATCTTAGTTTTATGTATCACCACATCTGGGTGTAGAGCTTGTATGCACTATGGATTTATTTTAATGCTCTCTCTAGAGGTTTAAATGCCACCATTCATCAGCTCTCTATGTTTATTTGTATAGGATAAGTAGATAATATACGTTTTTAAGTTCGTCTTGTGTGTGTTTTCAGACCTTGTCGCTACTGGACCTCTGTGAGAAAGAAGGCATGTAAGTTCGGCGTACACAATCTGTGGGGCTCAATCTGTGGGGCTTCTGGAGGTTTAGTACATATGCATATACGTGTCTCATTGTGTCGGTTCAGCTCTCCCTTCTCTCCAACTTAGTTTTTTGTGTAAAGCACAGCTTGGAAGTTCAGCCGTCTGGTTGCATTTCTGTCAAAGGACTTGCTGCTCCGTAGTCAAAACGGTGGCATAAACCCAAATAAGTTGAGTTTTGCCAAATAAGTCGAAAGTTTTGTTCTCGGGCGCCTTTGGAAATGCTAACTGAACATTTAATATTTGTAGTAAAAAGAAAATGCGGAAGAAACTGCTTCTATCGGTATGCTGCTATGAGTTGAGGTGCATGTACGAAGTTGTTATTTTTACTTCTTTACTTTTTGACTTTAAGACGAACCTGTAGAATCAAGGCATTGGAAAAGAAAAGTTATTCCTGTCATGTGCCAAAAGAAAGTAGCAGGAAAGGAAAGGGAAGGAAAATAGGAAAAAAAAATTTGGTTTTCCTCTTTTAACTGCCCCAAATATCCATTTTTTACATACTAAAGATTCACTTTTCCTAGGAAAGAAAATTAATAATAATTAAAAGAATAACAAAAAAAAATTGATGTTCTTTTTTTTTTCACGAACCAAATGATGTTTTTCACCCATGCATCTGTTTTTAACTTTTTGTGCCTTCCGATGAATTTCAACAGGAAAAAGAAATCTAGACAGAAAAAATGGTTAGTATGTACTGTGAATTTCTGTTGGCAATAATCATAGTTGAACTCTTTGGTGTTGAGATCATTTTGTCAAGAATTCTTATTACAGTGGAAATGTAATCATAGTTGAACTCCTTGGCGTTGGGATCATTTGAAATCCATTGAATGAGAAGTACTTGTTCAGAATGCTCAGGCAAGTCCTAGTAGCGTTCTGGTAACACAGACGCTTAGTAGGCCACCTTGCCCTTCATGCTTTCATGAACCCTTCATGCTTTCATGAACAAGTAGACCTGGGTCAGGAGGTCAGGATAACTATCCAAGGATGGCAGAACTGCACATGCAAGATATTAGACAAGACATAAGGTATCCAAGGGTTTTCGACTAACTTTATTAAGATTAAAAAAATATTAGTTAAATTACAAGATTGCAAAAAGATATTAGCTATGATAATATTTCATATAGCATACTCATTTAAGAACACAAACAAACTAGCATTAGACGCCTTAAACAAATTTTCTCTTCAGTCAATCAGAATCCATTCCTACCAAATGCAGAACAAAAACAAGCATAGACCCCCAAAGAACTGAGATCAGGTTTACCAAATGCAGAACAAAACAATACTAAGTCTGGTATTATACAAGACATGCCCAATAAAAACCTCCAGAACTCCCGAAGAACTGAGATCATGTCTTACTGCAGTTGCTAAAGGCTGTTATAGCATCACATTGGGCAATTTCCATTGGAAGTATTGCCTCAAGTATATATGAGAATTCCAACAAATTAATTTAGGAGGCAAAAACTATTTGCCTAAAATATGCCCGAAATTACCATACACCACGGTACTTCTACTTGGAACCTGTAGAAGTTTCCAAGTAGTATACAAACAGAATAGTATTCCCAAGGTAAGAAATACCAAACAAAAATAACTATTGTGAACTTCAGGCAGCATAAACAAGCAGATGGCAGAACTACTCTCAAAAACATACACTGGCAGTGAAAATGAATTTCTAATCCATCTTTTCAGCATGCAACTACCAGCACAAACACCAAACCGTACGCAGAGCTCTTCCAAGTGAGCAAGATCACTGCAAAATGGGCATAAATTAGTTAAATTACAGCATAACATGTATAGAGGAATAAAAGCATTATAAATCAGAAGCAGGCTTAAGTAACAAATCATCATTCTAAGGCTTCGTCGGCTATGGAGCATCAGAAAGCACCATACAAGATTTGAGGAAGTCGCACCATACAAGATTTGAGGAAGTTATACGACAGGCTGTCAACATGACGTCAACCCCCAATGTTGGTGCCAAGTTCCTAGCTAAGGTAGCTATGAAGCATAAGAGGGTTATGCCATAAAACCTATTTGGCAAGCCTGTCCTTTAGATTACAGTTGAAGCTCATGCAACCAAGAGTACCCTCCAAGTTCCCCTAGACTATAAAGAATAAAGGGTCTAGACGATGAGATAAGATCTTGCAGATCACATAAAGTACTAATTCATAGCATTAGTCTACAGATCATTCAGGAAAATACTTGAGGAAACTTGGAGGCTATAACAAACATAACAAATGGAAACAATATTATTAGATGGCGGGCACCATTGGATATTCCGAAACGTTCATCTAGATCTACACATCTTACAAGCATGTGGACCTAATATCATAAGACTGGGATGTTTCTTACATTATGGATTGAGTAATCTTAAGCGTGCAGATTTAAGGCGGACTTAAAGCTCTAATTTTTAAAACTTGTTAAAACATAAGAATATTTAAACCATTTGTTATACAGTTTTTACAGTTCTTTAAAGATTGGGAATCAAGATAGAATGGTCGAGTTCGTGCAAGTACTAGGTCCACCTCTTGGAGTGAGGATGCTCACATAGGAAGATTTCTCAAAGGTCATTCCTCTATGATGTGCTTATTTGTAGTAAAGTGCATGAAAAGCACAACCCAAACAAATTAATCCATGCATGGTATAGAAATCTTCAGAACCAATTTGATCAGTTTAAAGGTAATTTTGTAGGCAGGAAAACCAAGTCTGCCATTCAAAACCTTATCTACATCTGTTCAATGTAATTATTAATGCCCTTCGCCCTTCGGACTCATTTGCATGACAATATAACCACACAAAGGAGAAGAATTTTAAACCCCGATCAAATATATTGGTCCTTAGTTTTATTGTTGAGAATTTGCTAATTTTCCAATTAGTTGATACATGGGTCAGAAACTTTCAAATCTCAACATTCCACTTCTTCAGATGTTTGAACAAGGTTGACCATCCATTAAGATGACAGATCATGCTTTGGTAGGTGGTGAGAACAAACTTTAACTTTGTCCCCGAGACATTACATTTACAAAGCCTTTAACCTATTAGTTACAACATAGTTTCCAAGATTTCAATTTCTCAAATGAAAATGAATAGACTTTAACTTTGTCCCCGAGACATTACAAAGCCTTTATGAATAGAGAATCCCATAGATCAAGTCAATAATTCATCCAAAGTTGTACATTGTACATGTATATTGATAAAGAAATGCTACACATAAAAACATGTCATTTCAATATTTAAAATTCTCAAGAAAATGTCAACAGTATGAAAAAAATTGGAAAATGTTGCAGAAACAATGGTATCAAATTGATGCTAGATGTGCTACAAGCAAGAATTGTATACCGGTTGTTGCTGATAGTTCCCTTGCTGCTGATAGTTTGCATATCCTGGATAAGCTGCATATGCATACATGTTGGGGTCTTGAGGAGGTTGGTATCCATATCCATCATAGCCTTGTGCATATCCATAATAGTTACCATTCCATTGATTGCCGTCCTGTTGTGCCTGGAACAGAAAAATGACAGAAAAATGTTTAATGGTCTTCAGATCATAGAACCAGGACAAAAGTTCGCGCAAACAATATGCAACTGTGTAATTAACCTGTTTATTTGGAGTACGACCCCATGAAAGACGAATGTTTTGAGCACCCAGCATAGTGCCATTCAGCATCAACAAAGCCTCCTCGGCACAAGCTCTACAAGGGACCAAATTGAAAAAGAAACAAGATTGTTATACACTGAGTAAAGGGCTTTTCATATACGTAGAAGTATGGCTGACGCAGAACACTCTTAAAATGCAGACCTTTGAGAAAACTGAACAAACCCACAGCGCTTGCCCATAGGTATTTTTACGTGGATCAAATCTCCATATTGACTAAAAACCTGACGAAGAAGGTCATCGGTAACATTTGGATCCAGGCCACCAACAAATATCTGCAGCACAATATGGTCGTAAGGATCACAAGGCATAGCTCCAAAGGTTTCATATATGAAGAAGAAATGTACCCACAGTTGTATTATTTGGGTCATTCTCGGAGTAACTTCCCGGTGTACTCTGATAAGAAACTGCAAATAACATTACAGGTGAAGTACTACTTTTTAAACGTGGAAAAACGGATACAGGTTTTTTTTCCCAGCACTCGGTTCGAGCCCTAGGAATTCCTAAACATGGTACACCTAATATTGCACCTTTCTTATCACATTCATTTGTGAAAAAGCAAAGCAGTTATCAATAAAAAGCCTGTACTGCTTGGAGGAAACAAAATGAAAAGAGAAGACACCAAGGTTCATATTAAATCAATGCTGCACCATATATTGTAATCATGAGTTTAGCTATATAAAGATAAAATGAAGATATGCTTATAAGCAAATAATATGAACAATACCTTTGTTGCAATTTTACAGGACACAAGAGACACGGACCAACATGGGGTAGTATTGCATGAGCCACGACCGTTAGTTGCAGTTGTTTGCATACTTTGTTGTGTAGTTGTTATTTTGGTTCTTATGTAAAGGAGGGAATATGAGATGGTGACTTCATTGTATAGCGAATGAGGTGACTTTCATGTCTCTCTTGGGGACCCTTATATTTTCTTTTCTTTTTTGTTCCTCAGAGAGGTTATTTCCTTAACTTTCCTTAATGAAACACGGTTTCCCCACTGTTTTCCCTTCAAAAATAAATCAAATAAATAACTTTGTCGCAGAGTTTGAAGAATGCAAAACAATTATTTCTTGGCACAAATGCCTATTACTAGATCTTTAACATAACAAAAATAGACCGTTACAATGTTCATTAGAGCCATGCATGTTGCTAGGTTTAGCACGGAACAAACATGTTAACGATGACGGGTATCAAGATGAATGAAGACGTTCTCTACCATTCCATAAAGACGTTCTCTACCAGTCCATATCTAAAATGTGCTACCAAGTTAGATCCTGGTTCGAAGAATACCAGGCAGAAAATCGTAACAAAAGTATGTATTGTCAAGTTCCAAAGTTCAAAGTATTGGAATCGGTATCGGACCATTCCTATAAGTATCGGGATCGGCGGTATCGGTAGTATCAGCGGTTTCGGATCGGAGTATCCGATTTTTTGGTATCAGAAAGCAAATAACTATTAGTAAATTATTAACATTTTAGAAAATATATTTTATACATTTATGCATAATTTTTAGTATTTTCAGTGTTGTTTCTTAGTATTTTTGAAATTGAATGAAATAGTAGTCACCCTTGTCGATTGATTTACATGTGATAGATAAGTTTT
The DNA here is from genome assembly GCA_036927795.1 of Iris macrosiphon. Lineage (NCBI taxonomy): Eukaryota > Viridiplantae > Streptophyta > Magnoliopsida > Asparagales > Iridaceae > Iris > Iris macrosiphon. The sequence continues at coordinate 23,206,136 of JAYESA010000018.1, read as the reverse complement.
CCTCTTTTATATGCTTTTACACTCTTAGTAATTGGTCTTTTTCATTCAATTTTCTTTGTCGAATTGACCGGAAAATAGATCTCTAATGTCAGTATTGGTCAGTATCGGGTATCGTTCGGTATCGGATCGGGACATGCCAAACTATATCGGTATTGGCCGTATCGGATCGACATCGGCGGATACTGCAAACTATGCTGTCAACTAGCACTAGCAGTCAAACGCAAAAACAGATTCTAAACAACTCATCTATTCATTATACTCAATAAGGAAAAAAGAACAAGGAATTGCATGGAGATTTCTGACCAAACACAAAAGAAAGAAATTTTCTTGCACACACACACATGAGGACTTGTTTGGCTCAAAAATACTGACGTTTAATTCAGCAAAAGTTTAACAGATGGTTTATGTTCCAGGCAACCGATTTTCTGGACTTGATACTATGATAATGATTTCAATTGCATTTTAGGTAAACAATTTCTTTTCAAGCCGTAATGCTTTTAAATTGCTACAGAAAGATGAAAGAGAATATACATTCGGAAAAAGAAAGACATTATAATCAAGGTTCACAGTATCGATATCCGAATCGGACCTCCCTATGAGAATCGGTATCAGCAGTTTCGGATAACACTATCGAATTTTTGGGTAACGTAACCGAAAGCAAATAAATATTAATAAACTATTAAAAATTTAGAAACAATATTTTATACATTTAGACATAATTTTAAGTATTTTCTATATTGTTTCTTAGTAGTTTTGAAATTGAATGAAACAATAGTCACCCTTACCTATTGGTTTTACAAAGTTTTCTTCTTTTACATACTTTTAAAACCTTACTATGCTTTTACACCCTCATTGATAGGTCTTTTCGTTCAATTTTCTTTGCCAAATTAAGTGAAAAGAGATCCCCAATTTTGGTATCAGTCAGTATTAATATTGGTCGGTATCGGATCGGGACATGCCAAACTTTATCAATATTGGCCATATCACATCGGTATCAGCCGATACTGCAAACTATGATTATAATCCTTCCATATCGAAACAGGCATGGCACAAACTACATATCTGAACAGTCTAAAAGAAGAATGTCATTTACTGAGATACATATGAGCTTATGTAGGAGATTTGAGGGAATAAGTAAAAAACCCAAACAGAAAACTTCCAGTTCACAAAGACATGAGAAGCACAAACCTTATGTTGCACATACACGGATACAACAAGACACAGTAAGGACATGTCACCTATTTTGTTTTGTCCTATGTATTTTGGACTGTCTCGAGTGTCCGATACGTATCTTTGAAGTGTCCAATACATGTTCGACATGACAACTACATTTTTGGATTGTCCGTGCTTCCTAGGCACAAACCTAAGAATATGTATGGAAAATCCATCCATTCAACTGAACTGTGGTGGATATTACAGTATCAGGAATTACAAGCTAGGATGACATAATGTACGGATTATCAATCAACTATCAAAAGAACCATAACTAAAGATTAAAGAAGCATCAAGGGATAACTAGTAGCAAGAATACAAAGTCGATATCGGAAAAGAAAACACGATGCATGTATAGTAATGAAATAAAAAGACAGAAATTGATCAGCAGAGACCTTTGGCATTTCTTTCGGAAGCTGCTCAATCAACAAAAACTTAACTGACAATTGAAGGAACTTCTACGTCTGAACTCTCTTTCAATATAACAGGAAATAATAGAATGAAAGTGCAGGTAGATTTAGTTCGCAAGAACAGGAAAAAAAAATTGAGGCCAAATACAGATTTCCAACTCTATAAAAGTCTTTGTATAAAAAGACGCCACAAGAATGAAGCTAAAACCAATTCCAGTGTAATTAAAAGCCACTGACCTAACCGATGCCACGCACTAAAGGGGAAAGTGCATCTTGGATGAAGTCAGTTCCAGGCGTTAAATGAAGATAGCCTCATGGCATCCTGCTTCGAGAGAACATAGATTATTACGAGTTTTTGTTAATTTAATTATTGTCATATGAACCAAATTTCTCAAAGGAAAGTGCTAGGAAGGAAAGACTTTGCACATATCGAAGCATGCCGCTATCTTCAATGACTTGGAAATAGATATGGTAGGGATAACTATTAGTCAATTCCACTACTAAGACGAGCATTCAGCTTAAACAATGATTTTTCAGAAAAAGACAAGATATCAAATCGCATCAAATTGATAACAAACCTGCAAAAATGCTTCATATGGATCATTTCAGAAGTAAATAAATACACATTTAATTTTCAGATTTATTTCGTTTGATTTGCATACCTTTATTGAGATTTTGTGGCTGAGCACCCACACTCTTCTTGGTGGTTGCTGGACCAACCCGCATAGGCCTCGTAGAGCAGAACATCCCATTCATTTCAGTCATTGCACGTGTCTGCTCATTTAAATCTGCAAATCTGACAAAACCATAGCCTTTGGAGCGCCCAGTGGTCCTATCTGTAACAATTTTAGCCCCCTTAACTGAAGCATAGTGAGTTTTGAACGTCTCTTGTAACTGGTAATCTGTAACATCTGATGCCAAGTCTCCAACAAATATAGTATAATCAGGACCATCATCTCCACGCTTCTCACCAGCTGCCGCCCAATTTAGCCTAAATGCTTGCTCAATGTTTGGCATCATTTGGCCATTATACGTTTGAAGGACATGTTCTGCAGTGGCACGAGTTGCAAACTCAATGAAACCATAGCCCTCTGATTGGCCAGTCTGCTTATTGCGGATAACCTTTGCAGAAAGAAGCTGCAATGATGAACCAGTACATATCAGGATCCAACAGCAATTCAAACATGAAACATCAGAAGCAAACACTATGTGAGTATAGCATGTTCAGCCTGAAGTGCAAACCCCAGCAACTACGTGAGTGGGAAATGTATATAAAGGAACTATATGTGCTATATGGGTTAAAGAAGGGGAAAATATAAAAATATAGCTTTGTAGATAAATGTGAACAAACAGTTCTAATATCTAACAGAGTGTATGAGTGCACATAAACAGACACCTTGAACAAATAATGTTCACGCTCTCCGGATGACATAGAACACTCCTAGCTAATTGGATCAAGAATAAGCATTTTCCACAATAAGATTCAAGTACGAACATGATACAAATTCGGAATACAGCATCTTTTAAAAAATTAAGATCCAGCATGGATATGGTTTTAGGTACTACACATAAATGCATGTCTATAAAATGTTGTCAAAGCGTGCCTAAACACAAAGGTGAGGTGTAGTGCCTCGTATCCATCAAAGTGAGGCAATTTCGAGGCACACACCTCTAGCACTTATGTGCAAGCCCTTTAGACTATTAAGACGGAGTAAATCTGCCCCCAACTTAAATGACTTCTCATATTCTTTTTTTGGAGTGACAACTCAAATTATGTACAACTTTATGACTTCTCAAATTCTGTAAATTTTTATTTTTGATTGTTATGCTATATTAAATTTTGTTTCTGAGTTATTATTAACCTCTCAAAATTTCTTTCTGGTCATCTGTTATGACCCCTTAAATTTATAGTTTTCAAGTTAGATGTGATGAGTTTCTACAGCCTGTGTTTACACTTTATATATATATATATATATATATATATATATATATATATATATATCCCCTAGGGTGTAGCCTAGTGGTAAGGTTACGGGACATTACCGAGTAGGTCCGAGCATCGAGCCCCGGCATCGGTTAAGGGGTGGGAGGGAGTTTCGGGTAGGGGAAATATATATATATATATATATATATATATATATATATATATATATATATATTGCGCTAGGTTCTCTAGAAATGACATGTTTCAAAAAAAATGTATGCACGAACATGGCCATACCAATTACTTCCAACAAAGCTTTGAGTCTCTTTGGGACCTAGAAATGTGCAGACCATACTCACAAAAGTGCTGAGGACATATCGTGCTCGATACATGTGAGACAAAGATATGGACACTTGTACATCCTAGGGAAAAGAATTCGTGCCACTCAGCTTCCTATTTATTAGAACCTTGCCATTCTTGAGGTAAGTTTCATTGTTCTATTAGTTACAAGAAACAACTTCATTTTATAAAAAATCATTACATACCGATCATTACTTAAAAGTTAAAGATAGTGATGTGAAAACAAATATGTATAGTACCTAAGGCTCATAAAAGACAGGTTCCTGCACCTAGGGCTTGACCTATCTTTGTTGGGAGGTCTGTCAAGCACCCAGATAGGGCAGTCTAAGCTTACTCTAGTCATACCTTTTTTCACATAGGTTATCATCTTTACATCTAGGCCTCTATTTAATAAATGATAAGTTTATTGATCAATTACATGATAATTATCCAAGTAATTGTTGGCGAATAACAATTCGTTCATTTGTTTATGGGCTATTTGATATTATCACCACCACCACCACCACCCCCCCTTCTTAGATTAGGTATATTGATATTACACACTGTTAGATTAAAAGTTGAAAATACCCCCTGAAAGTGTTGTTAAAAACCTGAAAGTGTCGTTAATGAGTTTTGAAAGTGTCGTTAAAGAGTTTTTAACGACACTTTCAGGGGGGTATTATTAACTTTTAATCCAACATGGGTGTAATATCAATATACCTAATCTAAGAGGAGGGGTAATATCAAATAGCCCTTTGTTTATTTGCAAACTGCTTTTATCTTTGGTCTGTTAGTAGTTATTGGTAACTTAAATTGATCCTTGATTGTTTGATTTATAGTTGCTAATGTTTAATCTAGAACATTTCAAGTTTACCATGGCCAATTTCTTTTTCATTCTGTCAACAAGTTAAGTCTTTCAGTTTTCTATATAGTTTTAATATTAGTAATGTCTAACCACAAGAAGGCACGAGTCTCGAATAGGGCTCGCATAATGTATGTCCGAGTAGTCGTAGAAGTGGAACAAGGCCAGGACCAAAACTCTCAAACCTATTCATAGCTATGTTACCTGGACTCGGGTACGGGTGTCGTGTACGGGTACATATCCAAGAGTCGGACCCTTCAAACTCATAAGTGAAGGGCACACGAACTCGGCTAAAAATGATCCAAAATTTGGATACGGATACGGGAATATGACTATTAAAATAAATACATTTGAATATGGTTTCATAAAAAGACACATCATGTAATTAAATTTGTATGTCTTCATAAAAGACATGTAATTAAATTTGCACGATTTCATAAAAAAGTCGTATAATTTCATAAAAAGACACGATTGTAATAAAATTTGCATTGTTTCATATATTTAAGCTTATAATTAAATTTACATGATTTCATAAAAAGACATCAATGTAATTAAATTTGTAAGGCATCATAACTTTACTACCAATCCACCATATTAAAATAAACTATCTACTTTACTACCACATTAAAATAAACTAACTACTCCACTACCAGTCTTTCGATTGTCACCATAAAGGACTATGAAGGATCCGATTGTCAATATGGAGGATCAAATACAGATTCCATACCCATACTCATGTCCTACCCGGTGGACACGGGTATTTCTCCTAAAGTGGAGAGTCCGGATAACATAGATTCATAGTACAAGCTTTGGGTTGGTTTCGGATCTAGCATATAAAGACTATACTTAACCATTCACCATAAAATTTATGGCCATGCCTAAAAAACAACCGGACATTTCACTACATTGTAAACAAAGTATACAAAAAAATATATAATTTCTATACCCTCTCTAAAATTGTGCATCGGTTCCTGGTCCACGTTGGGTACGATTTAACTGCAGCCCGGTCTTACCTGTTTTTACTTTCGCATCTACTCTCAGACCGAATCCTGCATAACCAACACTGCATCCCATTCCAGTTCGAGTAAAACCAGTCAGGATTGGGCTCCGGGGCATGGGATCCAAAGGGCACCCCCCTCCTAACAACCTAAATATGCTTCCATCTTCATGACATTCCCATATTATGCTATCCTCAAATTTCCTCTATTTGAGGATTCCAAAAGGAATATTCCCATATTATGCTATCATCAAAACTTTACAACTCCAACCCATCAATCATCAAATAATAAACAACTATTATTTATTTCTACATAAATTTATTTCTTCACAATTACTTAATATAATCATATACATTAATGTTATATTATTAATATTTTTTACCGAGATAATATTATGTTATTTTACATTGTTTATATTATTTAATATTATTAATATCATTTTATAATATGTATACATAAAAAATTGTACTAACTTGTTTAAGCAGTCTCTTCCTAATCCTACTATCGTTTTTCATATAAAAAGGTTGCATACCAACACTCTTTTCAAATTATTTAAATATTACTTTATTGATCAAATAAATCTAATAAACAAAAAAATAATACTAATAAGTAATAACAAATATCCAACACTCTTTTTTAAGTAGTCAAAGACGCGTCTCGTAGAAAAGTGCAGTAGTTGTGCCTTGCATCTCACTATGCAAGGCACATTTCTCCAGGCACACCCAAGGTGAGCCTTAGGTGCGCCTTTCTGCAAAGTACAACGAAGAAAGGCGCGCCTTATATTTTTTTATTTATACAAAAAAACCTCCCGAGGTATGGAGATAATTCTTACCTCATACAAGTAGTTGGTTACAGTTGAACTTGAAAAACATTTACTAAAAGCATTGTAGGGATAAAACAAACACTAGTTAGTTCTGTTGGCTGCTAGTGTTGTTGTGCTAGTAAATTAGTAATGTAAGAAATAAAATAAAATAACAAATTAAAACCAACAAAAATACGTTATAACGTAACCAAATTGCTTCTTACTTCGCTTGGACTCGCGCCTTAACTGTGCTTGCGCCTCGGACGATATGAATCTTTTGCGCCTCGAGTACGCCTTATACTACCTTTCTCAACAAGAAATTTTTAATGGTATAATTATTATACTATTTATACTTATAAATTAAAAAATATGGTTAGTTAATTAAGTTTAGTGTTTATCATATATAGAATATATTAGTAATCACTTACCATTTGAAGGATAAATTAGTCATGAATGATGGATCCTCAAATTTGAGGATTTTATCTCTCTTCCCTCAAATTTGAGGATCAAACACCCTTCCCTCAAAAATTTTGAAGAAATTTCCTCATATTGAGGGTGGGTTGGAGATGGTTTTGCCTCAATTAGGTGTTTGAGGACTTCGGTTAAAAGTTCGCACCATCAACTTCCTACCTAGGTCTACAGTTTCTTAGGGTGTTACTTAATCATCAGCTCCTAATGTGACCACAAAATACTCGAATAAAAATCTAATCTTTTTTCATCATATTAGCTTCACAATGTAGTGCTATAACTCTAATTCCACAGACCCACAGACCAAGGGAGCTAGGGTTTGATTCATCACCTCTCCGGTCTGGACGAAGCAGTTATGGAGGTAGTTCTCGTCCATCCAGTACTGCAGGTCGCCGATCCACAGCGTACTGATCTCACCGTCGTTCGCCGCCGCCGCCGCGGGGGGCGGATGTTGGTACTGCGCCACCATCGCCTGGGCCTGCGCCGGCGGCGGGATCTGGGAGGGCTGGTGGTTCCACAGCGGTGGCGGGGGCGGGGTGGCCGCGAACTGCTGCTGGTACTGGGCGGGGAGGGGCGGCGCCATCATCGGCCACTGCTGCTGCGGATGAGGAGGAGCGGACTGGTACTGCTGCTGCTGGTTGGGTCCACGAGGGGAGGGGGAGGAGCGGCCATCGGCGCAGGTTGCTGCATCATTATCTGGAAAACCCTAACCCTGATTAAGAAGAAACCCTAACCCTAGTAAATAAAAGAGGTAAGGATGGGGGAGTGGTCGGTGGAAACCCTAACCCTAGAAATGAAATTTTGGAGAAGGAGAAAGGTTTTAGGAATTGGAGGACTATTTAGAGACAGATGGGAAATTGGGGATAAATGGGACTGTATTTATATGTGCACCCTTTTAAGGACTGGAGCTCTCGAGCAAGTCGGTAAGACTTGGTTTGGATTGTTGTTTGTTTATCAAACTATGTGGCATATGAACTGGGCCGACCCAAGGGCCGGGTTGGAACTAACTCTTGATCTTTATTGAAAAAAAATAATGCTCCAACTCTTGATCTTTATTGGAAAAAAAATAATAACAAAATAAAAGTATATAAATAATTTTTTTGGTAAAATGAAGATTACATTATACTTTTAGCTTGGACTATAGCATAAATCTTGATTACAACAAATAACAACAAAAAAGTAAGCCAGATCATCATATTTTACAAACTAGCACAATTGGTACAAAGAAAAATATTTGTATTTTTTTAAAGTAAATTCTTCAATTAAATTATTATACTTGAGCTTCTCTAGTAGATCATTTTCAATTTAGATTATAGCTAATTCATGTAATCCTTCTTGTGACATGTTGGTCCGAAGATAATTTATTTTATAAACTTTAACTTAGAAAAGTTTATTTTTGCTGAAGCAACCGTTATCGATATAGTCAACAAAATTCGATAAGCAAAACATTCCGAAAACCGCCATCTTCGATTATATGAAGTCAAGGATGTCAGTTAATTGTGACACGTCTTTGGATAATGTTGTTGTCAATTCTATAAGGTTTACAGATAATTATTCCCCATTTATATGACAATATTGGTCGTGTTTCAAAAAACTTATAGGTTAGTGCAATACTACATTAAGTTTTCATCCCTAACGGTTCTCGACTTTGCAATAAACAAGAATTTAAATATTTTTTCATAAAATTCAAATTGTTCAAAACGATCCTTAATTAAGTGATGGTCTATAATATAGATAAAGTAGGTAATTCTTACATTATCCTCCAATGTTTATATTCCTTTTGCATCCGCCTTCATGTCCTCATCAAAATGTTTGTTTCTATGAACAACTATATTTTTCAGAAAGGTCGAATCAATACCAACTTTATTAGCAACTTTTTGGCTCCTTTCATCAAGTCTTAAAAATCATCATCTTTAATTTTTTTAAAGAATAATGAGATTCTTTATCCTTGTAATTGTATCCTCAAAATTTATTTATTTTCTTGTTGAAGTGCTTTGCCAACGCGGTTAATTATCCAAAATTTTGTACCGAACATATAAGCTAATCAAGAACTCAAAATCCTCTAAAACAATTGCACAAACCTTTTGCTTTCGCCATAAAAACATCCTCTTTAGAGCTATTTGCGATTTAATTAAAGCATTTCCTAATTCTATTAATAGATTTCCTATTGCTCTAATGCTCTCAGTATGACTTTTCCAACGAGTTATGGACAATGTCTTTGGTGTCAACCCCTTCATAATCTTCTAAGAACATCACACCGTTGTGTAACCCGAAAATAAAGTATAAGCCTTTTGTATATATGCAAAAAAAAATTTAGCTTTCACACAAGATTTTGCCATATCACATAGTGCAAGGTTTAGATTATGACATCCACATGGTACACAAAGTATTCTAGGATTTATGTCAAGTAGCATCTTTTGTACACGTTGATTTTTTTTTAGTTATTTGTATTCCCACCCCCCCCCCCCCCACCCCACCCCACCTACAATGCATTTAGCAAAATGTTATTTGTATTTACCCCGCCCCCTCCCATTATTTAACACTAAATGGGGAGTAGTGGTAATAAACCCATTATCATAACCTTGACCTCTTATATTATCAATGGTGATCTTAAATTTAATTAGAGTATCTTTAAGTCGTTTGAAAAGCCCAAGATCCGAAGTGTCATCGACCTTCATAATTCCAAGAAATAACTTTTCTACCTTGACTTTACTTCCATGTTCAACATCCACACATCTTATCACAATTGACATTTGTTCTTCATGACTAATTGGATCCGGAGTGCAATCAAGAATAAGTACTTTGCCTTCAAAATCTTTTGAAGGATTTTTTTTTTCCTTTGATATTGTTTGCTAACAAGATTATCAACTCTTTTTTTTAATTTTGTGGCTAAGATAGTGGTGTTGAATATATATATATATATATATATATATATATATATATATATATATATATATATATATATGAGAGCCATAGTGTTCATTTTTCTACATGAGCCATGCACATGTGGACCAATAGGAATATAATGTACTAGTGCACATGGATGCACATGGGATGTAGAAATTCATTCCTATTGGTCCACATATACATGACTCATATATATATATATATATATATATATATATATATAACTGACTCTTTTGCAACATTTTTAAATATTAAGGTTTAAGAGGGGCTTAAGTGAAACCAACATATTGATGGGGGAGAAAACCATCAAACCTAACCGAACTTAGCCCCTCCTTTGTAAACCACACAACTCATCCCCACACCAAACACACTTGGCTTCCCATTATTTCTTAGTGGTGCAACTCGGACGGAATGGGTCGGACTTGAGCTCAACCCGAGCCCAACCCAATGAATCATAAGCTTAACCCGAGCTCAAGCCCGATCCGACATCGGGTTCAACATATGTAGCCCAAGACCAAGCCTGAAGGATCGGGTTGGGCTCGGTTTGGGTCGGGTCCATTGGGTTTATCGGACTCTAATATGATATTTGAAATAATTTTAAACAAGAATAATATTAAACACATAATTAAATTGCAATCAAGTCTCAATTATTACAACATATAAACAAAAAATGAGATTTAGGATAGCGAGTTAAAGAGTTTGGGTGAAGAAATTTAGAATTTAAATATTTTATTTAAGAAGTATGAAACTATATATATATATATATATATATATATATATATATATATATATATATATATATATATATATATATGACATGATCAAATGGATGACATGCAAATTAGAAAGAGCTTGGAATACTAAAGATAACATTATGAGCTGTGTGGATGAAGAGATTGCGTTGATTCAAGTTCCCAAAATTTTCATTAATCGACTACAATTCAAGCTAAACAAATGCATGCATTATTTTCTAGATAAATCGTGCAAAATTACTCCGATAAAAGATGAGCATGATCAATCCAGCAAGTTATATCATGTAGTTTTTTGGCTAATCACAAGCTTGTTGGAACTAGAAAATAAAAGCTATCTAATATGTGGAGTGAACGGATGTTAAATTCATGGAATTTGAACTCTAGGAATTCCTGTTATTCTAATTCAAGCACCATGGAATTGGAATTAGTGTTGTTGACCCATGAAAGATCCCCAAATTTCTATCATTTTTCGGAATCAAGATTCAAGACGGCTAAACAAGTATATGAAAATTAGTTATTTTTTATCCATTTTTACTAGATTACTCAATTTAGAAGTAAATTTATCACCATTTCATGCTCAAACAAAAGTCAATAGTTCAGAAATCATACATAGTATCATAATCATATAATTAACTATCACATGACCCTAATTTCGATTATTAAATCTAACTTGTCAAAAAAATTGAAACTCTAGGAATCGTAATTGTAGCTCCATAATTTCAAGATACTAAATTTTCCTTCGTGGCCACCATATTACTCAAATTAGAACTAGTTGACTACTAATTTCATGCTAAATAATAATAATAAGTTCTAGGAAACAAACATAGAAATATTTTAAAAATGAGATCATTGTACCGATTGAGGAGCTCATGTCACGTCCTAATCTCCCGCAAGCTCAATCGTCCCCGCTGAACGTGAATCACCACGTTGCAGCGCTCCCGCAGGACAATCATTTTCATCGGGACGTGATGTCGTACGAGCATGGAGTTGCGCTTGCACAAGACGATGTTGTCAAACATCAAAGTTATCATCGAAACGACCAAGTTGCAGCGAAAGTCAAGTATTGTGTACCAAGCACACATTAGAGTAAACGCAGCGAAGCTCTCGATAGGGTCCAAATAAAAATGCCACAAACGAGAATGCCGCAAAGGCAATGCAACACTCTTGCTCTTTCTCTTGCCCACAAGGTACTTACCGTTCCATACATCATGTCCCGTATATCCAAGCAGCGCCACTACACATGCGTACCTGAAATAATGCCCACAAACGTGGATTAGTACACAGTTGTACTGGTGAGCGGGGTAATCCACTCGTCTAAATTGACCCTGAGTAGAATAGTGAATGCAAACCGTAATATAGTGATCTTTCTACTTGAATCATAGAGCAAATATATGACATGTTAAGGAAACTGTAAAACAGGTTAAGCATGCAAGCATTCAACTCAAGCAAATATACAAACAGATATATAACCAACTCAAAAGAAAACTAGCATGCAAACCGTCATACTCAAACCCAAGCAACGCGAGAACCTATCGAATCACAATCCAAGCCTCAATATACATCCTCAAACCATGCCAAAATTCAAGCCTTACTAATCCAATCATCGATATGCACACTCTTGCCTGAGGCAAGGTGGCCGCCGCCTACACGAAAAGCATAAACCAAACCCAAGTAAAGCAAAGCAACTCTTATCTATATGAAGTCCCAAGGCACCATCTCAAGTTATCCCCATAGGCACTATGCCGCTTCTCGACACAATGCTCCAATTGGTGCCACACCCCTCACTCAGAAAACTCTATGGCACAATGTCCCAACAGTGGCACAATGCCCTCACCGATGTAGTTGTATGGTTTTGAACCACAACTGCACGTTTTGCTTGACAAAGTGCACAACTTGATACTCGTGCACGGATGAACGCTCGCTCGTCCGCCCCGAAGTGCTTCGATGTTCCAACCAAGATGATCCACTTAAGCTCCAATTGCCCAACGCAAAACTAACTCAAGCCACAAATCATATCCAACCAAATGACGCACACTCTATGTACGCCATAATGTAGTGATTCTAATATTCCAGTCTAAATGTTCAAGCCATTACATGTGTTCCATTTTATTAGGCATGAAGGAGTAGAGAAGAAGGGACAAAGCCCACTCACCAAGTTAGATTCCGTTAGCACTCTGTCTTGCCGATACGGCCGATTCCTTGAACCCGTGGTCCGATGCAAAGCACGATCTACTCAATTGGTATGACCGTACCAGCATGTCGTGCTCTCCAAATTATTCGATCGATCGGACTAAGAAAGACGACATTATCGTTCCAATCCAGCTATCTCACTACTGCTCTGAACGAATATTTGATTCCATCGAACTCGGCTTGCGATCTGCACATGAAACCAACTCAAATCAATATTTGTTTCCAAATCCAACAAATCAAAATATAACCAGCTATTGTCTCATTCAATCTGACTCAGCGTAATGCACCGTACGGTTGCAGGGCATTACATAATATACAACTTAGAATCAGGTTCGTCCTCGAACCAAACCAGTATACATTTCTTATTCATATGTCGCTTGCCCAAATCATAACTCTGGTCCATGTAACTCACATTCTCTTGATCCTGACTCAGCATCTCGCTCGTGCTGAATGCTCGCACAAATTTTATATTTTTACATCCTCCTTGCAGCTCAATACGAATTCCTCATATCTCTTAGTTTTGGATCATACACATTTAAGGCATTCCTGAAATACATGCAATTCTGTCGAGCTTAGCGATAGCAAACTTGGACAAGTTACAAGGGTATCTTTATTTTTGAGGCATTCATTCGCTTTACTCTCAATTGAACCAAACCTGACGTTCATCCCAACACATTCGTGCAAGCGCTATTCTCAAATATAAAATTTTTTCACTATCTTCCCACCCGACTCAAATTAGTTCGTATTTCAACTCAATCCATCCAACTACTTTCGAATCCACACTAGCACCGTCCAAACTCAACCAACAAAACTCTAGCATGACTCCAATGGCACAATGTTCCGCAAGCACCGTCTCCAAATATTATCTCATGCTTCGAACGATCATCACAACTGATACTACCCCAGCTAGGCGACTTATCAAAATATTAAACTATGCTCTTAGATCAGCTCAGCCCAATACCTTCTCCCATAATCTCAATACCTCGCTGGGTAAACATCTATATTGAGGTTCATGTGATCCACGAAGATTTTTTTGCCACGCCATAGGGATATTGTCGTCACGATTTCAACGTGGACACAATCACCATAATTTCTAGGTCGCGCATGAAATAGTTCTTCGTGCTGCTTCTACTGCCTCGAAGCATAGGATATCACCCTCGCCTTATGTATGAGCACACATCCCAGACTAAGTTCTGACGCATCTTGTAGATCTGAGGCACATCTGTTCCTTCCAGTATTGTAAGAATTTGATCTGAACGAGTCGTTGCTTTAGCTTCACAAGCTAGTTTCACAATCGTCAATTCATATGAAGATATTCCTTTCTGGGGCATGACGAGTCAGAGGCGATGCCATGTTCGAAAATCTGTGACTCTGAATCTCATCAGTTGACTTAGGCTATTTCCATCATTGCTTCAATCTTTCAGTTGCATCTTCAGCTGAAGGCTATCCCAAGGATCTCTCAAATCCAACACTCACCCACTTAGACCAATATCCAATATACACCACTCACATCCACCTTCGATGCATTCCCAAATGTGCCGCCACAAGGGTCGTTCTATGGGTCTATAATTTTTATCCCTGATCTGGTGGTCAAGTCGCTAGGGTCAAATGTCCCAAAGCTACGCTCGATAATTGTAAGTCATCATGATGGACAGTTACTACGAACCGTGTTATATCTCCTCTGCAAATCTGATCCATAATCCAACCATTCCATCCGAACGAACTTCTGACTCCAAAAATTTTATGCACTATCTCCGACGATCTGTCAACCAAACGTCGTTTAACCACCTAGAGTCTCACTATTTATCCAAACCACAATTCGAGAAATACGCTGGCTGAAACTGTCTTCCATCAATTCGTCGTTCTGCCCTGAATTCATTCAAATTTTTGGAATGCCACGTTCGACTTTTTGCACTATCACGTGCAATGATTCCCGAAATCATAGACTTGCTCCAATTCTTGTCAGTATGTCATGTTTCACAGTGCATGTCTAACTTGCTCGAGCATCACAGTATTTTGCTTCAACGTTGCTCTCTCGTTTAACTATCTTCAAAAGTTCATCCGCCATAATCTTTGCTCTCATTCTATTCCTTAGCCAGTCTTGATTTCTCTATTTTTCGATTAGTCCACACACTCTCAATGACTCGTGCACAAGTTCCAACACAAATCTTAAATCATATTGCCATCACTCGTTGCCTTAATCCTCCTCAGTACTACAAGTGTTAACTTTTAATCTGACTTAACATCAACTAGACTAGCCTCATACCCATTTACGTCTTTCGGAGAATCCATCCCCCATCGTTGCACCATTTCGCCAAATTTTACTTTCGCTAAACTTTGAGTCAAACTTCTAGAGAGCCAATACCCAAAATCCCTCCAGTTCGTGCGACTCCATCGTATTGCCCCTCCAAACCAAATTGTGTTCCATTTGGAAGTTAATTTCTCCTTTGAGTTGCTAAAATCCATAGTTGTGCTCACTACCCTTCGATTTGTAACACCTCGTTCTGCTCAAGCGGACTGCCGATTCAAAAGGCAAAAGTGCAATATCCCGACCCGCTTTGCTCAGGCGAGAATACTTGTTTGAGGCAAAGGATATCCAGACTTGTCCCTACAGAATTTTGGCTTAGGCTTTCAGAGGCTCGCTTGATGTATCGCTCAACCGAGGCAAATCATCGCTAAGGTGGGTGGCTACGGTGAACTTGTCTTTGCTTATCCAACACACATAAAATATGGAACGATACATGCTAGTCACTAGGTGAATCACCCCCTGCATGCTAATAAGAATACAACGCACCTAGCTAAGGGAATAATCCCAACTTGTATTACTTATGTTAGAACATGGAAATGAAATATTGCTTATATTCAGACCCTCGCGTGCTGCCCTAGATCTTGTAGCTCGAAAAGTCCCATACGGTTTTATCTCTCGGTTTACCTTCGGGCCTGAGCCATCATGTCTGCTTAAGTTCCTTAAAAACGCATGCTTGCCTGCTTACAAATGTCTAACGTGATTCGTATTGTGCATGCATTCTAGTTGGCCAGGAGATTATCAAATAGCTCTTCTGTGCAATTGAACCTGCAAGTATCCGGGACCGTTAGGTCACCAAGGTAATCCCCGAATTAGGGGCATGCATCAAGGCAGGTGAATACTGAACGAGAATCATGTCACGTTATAACTGAATGATAATCACATCAAGTTTACCTCTGAACGAGAATCACGTCAACGAATCCAAGAATCCCAGCTCGGGGAGCAAACGCTCGGTTCAGAACAAGAATCATGGATTATTATATCAAGTTATGGATTTGGATAGACCCTGACCTGCATGTCGCGAACAACTCGGAAATGAGGTATCGTTCCACGGGCGGTCACCAGGGCACTGGGACCGTTCTGATCTGAATGGAACTAACGTTATAGTCTCACGTGATTGACAGGATAGTTTGTAGCACCTCACGTACTTTCGCTGCATTTCCTCCTCGTCAATGACTATGGTCCTTTATGGCTATGCCAGCGACAAACGTTCATATAGATAAGTCATCTCGCTTAGCGGTTATCCACGTGCAAGTTATTGCATCGCATCAAAAGAATAACTGAATACCTGAATGATCATGATATAACGACACTCGTGTTGCATGTGTTATTGCCTTGGTTTTCATATATGTTGCTCGTGCTTGAATTAACAATGTTTGCTTTGGACAGGGAAGGACAAATGGTAAGTTGGTAAGTCTCGCCGTATTTTCTCTTATATCGTATGGCGCACTGCCACACGAATTAGGCTATTCAATCTTTGCCATAAAACTGATCCTAAGGCAACTAGAAAGACAACATAATAGTTGGTGCACGAAACCTATACTACGTGTTTGGATTTGTCGAGCGGGCGAGTAGTCTCCCCACCAGTGCATTCAATGTACTGATAACCCACCAGATCATTTGCAGGATGCGAGAGAACCTCGTTCGGTGCCGACGCCTCCTTCGTACGTGCTAAGGCCAGGAGTTCACTCTGAAGCCTTAGAGCGCTGCATCCGGAACTGAAGTACATATACAAGACATAATGTTGGAACGTTGCCTGAACATCGCCTGCATAATTATTCCACGATTGTAGCCACTTGGCACGCTTTTATTGTTTCAGAGAGAGAGGCTTGAGCGAATTGTAATCTCTGCCAATCGCCGTCTGTAACACTTGTTTATATCAATAAAGAGCTTGTTATACTTTAACTTGTGTTATTTAATGCTTCCGCTATTGTTGACTCAGTGAACCTGTTATCAATCGACTATGCGTTTATATAATTTTGCTGCAGTCAGACAATCTGTGCGACTCTGTGGCTTAGAACTCTTACCGCCAGCCAATAAACCATGGCCTTGCACGGGCTTGGCTCACGCTCGTGCGGCATCACGCCCGGATGGGTCAAAGCGATCGTTCCGCGGGAGCGCTGGCGCGGTAATTCTCGCCTAGCGGGGACGGCCGATTAGCCTGCGGGAGATCGGGGCGTGACAGATTGGTATCAGAGCCTGGCTTATACGCCTTTGGACGTTATTTCGATTATCTCAGTTTCGAAAGCTCGTTCGTGGGTTATGTGAACGCTCTCTCTCAATGTCCCAAACGGAATGTTCCAACAATGAGTCTAAATACTTTCAAAAAAGTGCATTAGAATAATGTGATTGCTTGTATGAAATTGTGATGCTAGGGCCTTTGTGCCGACCTGTGCAGACCCTTGAGATTTTCGCAAGTAGCTTGTCCGATTTTACTACCTCTGAGTTTGGTTGAATGCATATGTTTGAGGGACGCCTTGAACTTGTGCATGATCCAAGAATCAAGAAAATGTAAAACTCGAGTGCTAAGACTTCATTATCGCTAAGTTGGTTAGCGTGCTCATGCTAGAGGTGCACTTCGAATATGTGTACGATCCAGACTAGCAATATGCTGATCTCGAATGGTTGTGCAAGTGAATATCCAAATGAACAATTATAACGACTTGTATAGGTTTGCCTCAACCTTAGATCGTTAGTCAAGATTGCTACGCTTGGGATAGGTTCCATAATGCGTTAGTATGGCTTGCCCTCAGTAAGTCTCGAGGACGAGACTTTTTCTGAGTTGGGTAGGATGTAACATCCCGTTCTGCTCAAGCGGACTGCCAATTCAAACGGCAAAAGTGCAATGTCTCGACCCGCTTTGCTCAGGCGAGAATACTCGTTTGAGGCAAAAGATATCCAAACTTGTCCATACAGGATTCCGGCTTAGGCTTTCAGAGGCTCGCTTGACGTATCGCTCAACCGAGGCGAATCATCGCTAAGGTGGGTGGCTACGGTGAACTTGTCTTTGCTTAGCCAGCACACATAAAATATGAAAAGATACATGCTAGTCGCTAGGTGAATCACCCTCTGCATGCTAATAAGAATACAACGCACCTAGCTAAGGGAATAATCCCAACTTATATTGCTTATGTTAGAACATAAAAATAAAATATTGCTTATATTCAGACCCTCGCATGCTGCCCTAGATCTTGTAGCTCGGAAAGTCCCTTATGGTTTCACCTCTCGGTTTACCTTAGGGCCCGAGCCAACGTGTCTGCTTAAGTTCCTTAGAAATGCATGCTTGCCTGCTTACAAATGTCTAATGTGATTCGTATTGTGCATGTATTCTAGTTGGTCAGGAGACTATCAAATAGCTCTTCTGTGCAATTGAACCTGCAAGTATCCGGGACTGTTAGGTCACCAAGGCAATCCCCGAACCAGGGGTATGCATCAAAGCAAGTGAATACTGAACAAGAATCCTGTCACGTTATAACTGAATGATAATCACATCAAGTTTACATCTGAACGAGAATCACGTCAACGAATCCAAGAATCCCAGCTAGTGGAGCAAACAGTCGGTTCAGAACAAGAATCATGGATTATCATATCAAGTTGTGGATTTGGATAGACCCTGACATGCATGTCGCGGACAACTCGGAAATGAGGTATCGTTCCACGGACGGTCACTGGGGCACTGGGACCGTTCCGATCCGGATGGAACTAACGTTATAGTCTCACGTGATTGACGGGGTAGTTTGTAGCGCCTTACGTACTTTCGCTGCATTCCCTCCTCGTCAATGACTATGGTCCTTTATGGCTATGCCAGCGACAAACGTTCATATAGATAAGTCATCCTCGCTTAGCGGCTATCCGCGTGTGAGTCATTGCATCGCATCAAAAGAATAACTGAACACCTAAACGATCATGATATAACAACACTGGTGTTGCATGTGTTATTGCCTTGGTTTTCATATATGTTGCTCGTGCTTGAATTAACAATGTTTGCCTTGGACAGGGAAGGACAAATGGTAAGTTGGTAAGTCTCGCCGTGTTTCCTCTTATATCGCACGACGTACTGTCACACGAATTAGACTATTCAATCTTTGCCATAAAACTGATCCTAAGGCAACTAGAAAGATAACATAATAGTTGATGCACGGAACCTATACTACATATTTGGATTTGTCGAGCGGGCGAGTAGCCTCCCCACCAGTGCATTCAATGTACTGATAACCCACCAGATCGTTTACAGGGTACGGAAGAACCTTGTTCGGTGCTGACGCCTCCTTCGTACGTGCTAAGGCAGGAGTTCACTCTGAAGCCTTGGAGCGCTGTATCCGAAACTGAAGCACATATACAAGACATAATATTGGAACATTGCCTGAACATCTCCTGTACATTCATTCCACAATTGTAGCCACTTGGCACGCTTTTATTGTTTCAGAGAGAGAGGCTTGAGCGAATTGTAATCTCGGCCAAGCGCTGCCTGTAACACTTATTTATATCAATAAAGAGCTTGTTCTACTTCAACTTGTGTTATTTAATGCTTCCGTTATTTTTGACTCAGTGAACCTGTTATCAATCGCCTATGCGTTTATATAATTCTGCTGCACTCGGATAATCTGTGCGACTCTGTGGCTTAGAACTCTTACCGCCAGCCAATGAACCACGGCCTTGCACGGGCGTGGCTCACGCTCGTACGGCATCACGCCCGGATGGGTCAAAGCGATCGTTCTGCGGGAGCGCTGGCGCGGTGATTCTCGCCTAGCGGGGATGGCCGATTAGCCTGCGGAAGATCGGGGCGTGACACGATTCACCCCTCGCTCGCTCAAGCGTATCCCAACTACTTATTCCTCATGCTCAAGTCTCTCTTTGCATCCATGAATGCTTCACCGAACTTTCAAATCGCGCAAGCCAACTCTGATATTCTGCTTTTCATCTGATCGATCTCAACTTATTTTCAATACTTGGTCCACATCAATCCTTCAAATTCCAAACACTCATTCCCATTGCATGTTCCTTTCTCGTCCATCACTCAAGTCCAATGATACTTCCATTTGCACAAGTCCATTCTTGATCGCTCAAGTATAACGTATCGAAGAATACCTGAGTCAAATTCTATTGCACCATATACCACTTGGAAATAGAGTCACTCTCGGGCTTACTCTGCATCGACGAACGTCTATTCCAAACCTACTATTCCGGGGTGATCCTGTCGATCGCAATTAAACATTCACTTTCTTCATGTTCTATTTCCTAACTCAGTCGATGTGCACCAACCAACTTATATTCCTGTTACCCGCATATGTTGCGGCAATCCCATTGAGATCTATCCAAAATATTCCAATGCCACTTAACTATGTGATATACCATATACCACTTAGAATCAAGTCACTCCTCACGTCACCCTTCTTTGCACTGATCTAAGATCCGTTCGAACCATCCATTATGCGTGATCCTGCCATCCCCAACTCAAGTCTGACACAAAACTCAGCCAACGCATGAACCATCTAACTCTTTTATCAATCTCGCTAAGCAACTTGTTACATGTCCCATTCTCAATACTTTCAACTATTTCTCAAATCGTCCGATACTTTTGCTACACGAGCAACTCGTACAACAATCTCTTCCAAGTAATCCAATCCAATACCTAAATATTTCTCACATTTTTTGTACGAGCAACTCGTGCAACGCTATCCTGATATTCCCAAGCCAAACTCAAACATGCTCAACCAATGCACCATATGAACAACTCGTGCAATGCTCTCCTGATATTCCCAGCCAAAATTCAAACTTTGCCCAACACATTCACTACACGAGCAACTTGTGCAACGTTCCATTCTCATCCGATGCTTCTACTCACAACATGCCATATAGCCAATCTCGTCTGCCAACCAACTGATCCACTGATGCAACCAGAATCTCCCCGAACGATAAGCCAAACCAACGCAACAACACCTCTCAACTTGCTGCACAAATGCAACAATGCCACACAATTTGCTGCACAAATGCAACAACGTCCAACGATACTAAGCGTCTACCAGAACCAACGAAAGACAACGCAATAAAGAACAACAAGCACCCACAACAAATAAATATGTAGACTTATTGCATGAAATATCCAATACGGCACCGAGTAGAGCCAAGAGCCAAACGACACACGGAAGCTATTTAGAGTTTGTGATGAAGCGAAGGACAAAGTCCGAGGAAATGAACTGGGCGCTCTGATACCAATTTGGCATGCCCCAATCTCTCGTAAGCTCAATCGTCTCCGCTGAATGTGAATTACCATATTACAGCGCTCCCGCAGGATAATCGTTCCCATCGAGACGTGATACCGTACGAGCCTGGAGTTGCGCTCGTACAAGATAATGTTGTCAAATATCGAAGTTATCATCAAAATGACCAAGTTACGAAGAAAGTCAAGTATTGTGTACCAAGCACACATCAGAGCAAACGCAGTGAAGCTCTCGATAGGGTCCAAATGAAAATGCCACAAAGGAGAATGCTGCAAAGGCGATGCAGCACTCTTGCTCTTTCTCTTGCCCATAAGGTACTTACCGTTCCATACATCATGCCCCGTATATCCAAGCAGCGCCACTACACCTGTGTGCCTGAAATAATGTCCACAAACGTGGGTCAGTACATAGCTGTACTGGTGAGCGGGGTAACCCACTCGTCTAAACCGACACTAAGTAGAATAGTGAATGCAAACAGTAATATGGTGATCTTTTTACTTGAATCCTAGATTCATTTTATGGCAAATATATAACATGTTAAGAAAAATTGTAAAGCAGGTTAAGCATGCAAGCATTCAACTCAAGCAAATATACAAGCAGATATATATCCAACTTAAAAGAAAACTAGCATGCAAACTGTCATAATCAAACCCAAGTAACGCGAGAACCTATCAAATCACAATCCAAGTCTCAATATCCATCCTCAAACCATGCCACAATCCAAGCCTTACTAATCCAATCATCGATATGCACACTCTTGCCTGAGGCAAGGTGACCGCCGCCTACACGAAAAGCATAAACCAAACCCAAGCAAAGCAAACCAACTCTTATATATATGAAGTCACTGGCTAAGCCATAAAGGACTAATCAACTGCAGTTCTACCTGATCCAGACTGAGTAGTTAGCCTGCCTGGTCGTATCGAATTGCCGGCACCGCGCCCAAGGCACGTTACCATTGTCTCCTCCATGGCCGAACGGTCCTGGTGCCCCGGAGCCTATCCCATTCGAGGAAACCAAACCCTGTGTGCAACAGGTTGTCCGTGACCAATTCAAACACCAAGTAGGTATGACTAGAGAATCAAGCCTTCTCGCCCCACCAAACGATCCTAGCCTCAATCCAACCAACTATCCATAACCATTCTCTAACTTATATCCCAAGGCACCATCTCAAGTTATCCCCATAGGTACTATGCCGCTTCTCGACATAATGCTCCAATTGGTGTCACACCCCTTGCTCAGAAAACTCCGTGGCATAATGCCCCAATAGTGGCACAATGCCCTCACCGATGCAGTTGTCTGGTTTTGAACCATAATTGTACGCTTTGCTTGACAAAGCGTCCAACTTGATACTCGTACACAGATTCACGCTCGCTCATCCGCCCGCCCAAAGTGCTTCGTTGTTCCAACCAAGATGATCCACTCAAGCTCCAACTGCCCAACGAAAAACCAACTCAAGCCACAAATCATATCCAACCAAATAACGCACACTCTATACACGCCATAGTGTAGTGATTCCAATATTCCAGTTCAAGTGTTCAAGCCATTACGTTTGTTCCATATTATTAGGCATGAAGGAGTTGAGGAGAAGGGACATAGACCACTCACCAAGTTTGATTTCGTTAGCACTCTGTCTTGCCGATACGGCCGATCCCTTGAACCTGTGGTTCGATGCAAAGCACGATCTACTCAATTGGAATGATCGTGCGAGCAGGTCGTGCTCATCCGACTGATCGAACTAAGGAAGATGCCTTATCGCTCCAATTCAGCTATTTCACTACTGCTCTGAACGAACATCTGATTCCATCGAACTCGACATGCGATCTGCACATGAAACCAACTCAAATCAATATTGTTCCCAAATCCAATAAATCAAAATATAACCAGCTATTGCCTCATTCAATCCGACTCAGCATAATGCACCGTGCGGTTGCGGGGCATTACAACTCAGGCCTTATGAACTCGTTGAAGAAGGTTGGCAAGTACCAAAGAACTAACATGGAGTAGCTGGACTGGCAGAGGCTTTATTGGCGGAGAGGTGGAGATATGGTTCGCACATGATGTGAGAAACTGCGAGTGCTCGCGATGTTGTGGCTGGACTCGCCCGTACTGAACAACGGGTCAGCATGGTGTACTGATCGGCTGGGTCGGAGGGTTGATTATGTCCTGGAGGATTGTCCTAAGTAGAGGGGGTTTCCTGTAAACTCCCTCGACCAGATTTCAGTAATTTAGGATTAATTTTAGCTAATTAAAATTTCTGTCACTTTTTAAAATTTTATTTTGTTTACATATCCTATTGATTGTACACCTGTACTTTACATAATTAATTAGAGCATTACACTAACTGTAATTCCCAAACAATTCACATACCTGCCCTAGACTTGTTAA
This sequence comes from Iris macrosiphon, assembly GCA_036927795.1. NCBI lineage: Eukaryota > Viridiplantae > Streptophyta > Magnoliopsida > Asparagales > Iridaceae > Iris > Iris macrosiphon. Next base: position 23,182,361 of record JAYESA010000018.1, on the reverse strand, counting down.
ACTATTTTCCTGAATTTTGTGCAACTCACAGATGCTTTATTTTGAGTCTCGTTTGAGACGCACAAATATCGTTACAAAAGTCTGTATTTATTTCCTATTTTATTTCTTGCTCTTTACCCATCTCTGTACCCTTAAAGATTGAGGACCAACAGGCACCTGTTTTACCCAAACAAAAATACGATATTATTCTACTTTGAATATACTACAATTAGTATATTGGCACCGTAGTAAAATTATGGCCCTACCTGCCTCTAAATAATTAGAAAACACCGTGCGCAGTATTTATTAAATAATAAATACGATGACCCGTATCACCAAGAAACCAGGCCCTGCCCCTGCCCAGAATCACCCTCACCCCCTCAGGACCCTCCCACAGCTTTTTCCTCTCAATTCTGAGCATTTTAATATTTTCTGGGAACAGGGTAAATTATCAGACAAATTGCGTAATTACGCAAAATATCAATTTAGGGACCTATTTGTAATTTATGAAATTTTAGGGGTTTTTATGCAAATTTTTAGTGTGAGGTGGTATCACCTCATTGGCTGGTGAATGTGGACCGCACACGTGTCATGTGGGACCCATATATGGCTGCATAAATATCTCAAAAAAAACAAAAAGACCTAAACACCCCTAGACTTCCCTCTATTTACACCCTATGCCACTCACCCCAACCCTATATAAACCCGAGCACCCCCCATGCAAACTCACACCACCACCACCACGGCCACCCTCCGCCCACCGGACCACCGCCGAACCCGTCGCCACTCCCCTGGCCTTCCCTCCGACCACCGCCACCCCCCTCCGGCCACCGCCTCCGCCGCCCAGAACTCCCACAGCAACCATCCGCCACCAACACCACAGCCAACACCACCACTCCCAACCACTTCCACCACCGCCCCCGACCACCGTGCACCACCACCACCACCACCGTTCGACTCGCCTTGACCCCCTCCACCCGACGACCACCCTCCCTCCGGCCCACGACGCCTCCAGCCGCCGCCCTCACCTCCACAGAACCCCGACCCCTCTCCCCGACTGCACCACCACCCCCATCCCGACCGCCTCCAACCACCACCACCGCCACCCCTGACCTCCACCACCACCACCAGTCTGCTCGCCACCCTTCCCTCCGTCCACCCATCACCCTGCACCGCCGTCTCCGCCACCGCTCCGCCGCCGGCAGCCCTCGCAGCTGCTGTTGCTGCTACTGCTACTGGCAGCAACTGCTGCTGCTGCCGCTCCTTCGGCCAGCCGCCGCCGCCTCCGCCGCCGTCCTCCCGCCGGCGACCCGCCGTGGACCCCCCTGCCACCTGTCAGGTATAATATACCTATACTATACGAAAATACGTAATATTCCTATATACATGTATATATGTATATAATATATGTGTATATATGTATATATTGATATATATATTAATATATATATATATATATTAATATATATTAATTATATGTATTAATATTATTAAATACTGTAAATATACAGTATATACATATGTATTCATTTCTGTATTTTATTTTTATTTTATTTTATTTTATTATATATATATATATATATATATATATATATATATATATATATATATATATATATATATATATCTATGTATGTATTTAAGTATATATATAATTATATAATTATATATATTACTATATATAATATATATTAAATACAGTATATATATATATATGTATATTATGTATTTATGCACCTTTTAATTTCTGTTTTTATTTATTTCTTTTTTTTTATATATATTATTATATATATAAAGTATATATACATATTTATATATATTTATATATATATATATATATTCTATATATATATATATATATAATATTATTATTATTATTACTATTATTATTAAATACAGAATATATATATATACAGTGTATATATATATATTATTATTATTTATATATCTTTATTTCTTTCTTTCTTATATATATATATATATCTAGATATATATATATATATATATTTATTTATATATAGTATAAATTATATATATACATATATAATATATATGTATATATATGCATGCTTTTCAATTATTATTATTTAAATTCCTGCATTTTACTTTTCTCTTATATATATTAAATATTATATACTATATAAATTAGTACTGGATAATACAATACACTTGTATTTATATATATATATATATATATATATATATATATATACATTTATATTTCCTGCAATATCTTTTCAATTTATTATATATATATGTATATATATATCTATATATATATATACCTATCTAATATATACCATAGTGCTGGATAATACAGCCTATATTTATGTATATATTTTATTTCTGCACAGTCTTTCTCTATTATATATATATATGTTTATATATATATAATCTATATAGATATGTACTATATAATATACTACTGGATAGTACAGTATATATATATATATACTTTCATTTCTGCACTGCCTGTTCATTTATATATATATATACATATATAATATATATTATATATATCTAAATATATATATACTCTATATATATATGTATATCCTATATTATATATATATTATCATATATGTATATAAGTATATATATGATTATACTTTATATTTTACCCATGATATTTACAAGACCTGTACTTTTTAAACAGAAAATATCTCCAGCACAGTCAGTGACCCCCTGTCACAAGGACCCTCAGACTTGACAGTGGGATCAGGTGTCCAACACTATCAGGAAGTAGGCAAGTATACCTTGCCAAGTTACTGTTTAAACTCAAATATTGTCACGCCCCAGTCCCAAAATGACGAGGGACAGGACACGTGGCAATAGCCAGCAGCACGCACCGATGGATAACCCAATTTAATGGAACCATCAGGGCGTACTTAAGCTGTAAGTAAGGTCTACTACACAAGTCACACTAATCTCATCCATAAAGATAAAGAAATAAACTGCATAATCAAATGGAAATGAGTAGCAACATCATCACAGCAAGTCAGTCGGAGCAACAATCCGACTTAAGTCTGAAATAAACTGGCTCTATAGGCCAGGAACAAAAGAGATAAACATGAAATAAATACTGAGTACTGGAACAGGTACTCAGGAGAAGTCCTCGGCAGTCACCTCGTCTTCAGTGTTTGGTTCAGCTCCAGCAATAGCTTCAGCTCCTGTCCCGTATATCTCGGGATACTGCTCCTCAGCTAAACCTGGGGACATAATCCATTCCAGGTCCTCAGTGGACATAGCAAGGCACAGATAATACAAGCCAAAATGAATAAGCAGTGCAATAAATAATGAACAGCAGGGTAAACTAAGTAACTAACCATCTATGTGATATGCAAATGAGAGCAACACTAGTACTCAGGCTGAGACCGCTACAAGCTCTGTGTCGGGGAGCCGGTAGCAGTAATAACACGTAAAGGGTCTAGCTCTGCTGGAGAGTCTACAACCTCACAATAATAGTAGATATATATATATAGACAGCCTGTAGCCTGTGTGTCTCTCCCCACCCAATGTAATCACGCAAGCCATGACCATAACGTCTCATGTCCATGTCAGCGGGATTATAACTAATGCAACAAGTCATACTGTCTATAAATAAATAACTCTGTCAAGTCCTGTATCCTATTCAGAATCCCCACGAATAACTCGAAAAGATTCTGTCCATGATAGTGTCAGGTGTCCTGGGTTGTAGGGTACTTGATAGGTCAAGTACAAAGTAAGGGGGGTCGTAAATCCATCTCTAAATGACGAACCCAACACTGCGTACGGTGTCAGTACCCGACTATGATCGGGCACTAGGTACGTCATACGTTCCCTAGGTTAAGCAGTTTAAAACAGTTTATATGAATTTGTACAAGAAATCCAGCAGAGTATTTTTACAGAAAATAGTAAAATAATGACTGCAAGTTTGGCAAGGTGCACTTGCCTGAAGTTTGAATTCCACTTAGGTCCTGGTTTCGGAAATTTCCAGAGATGTCTCCGAAAGCTGAAATAAACAGTTCCATCATGCTCAGAAGGTGTCAAACAGCTAGGATCGCCTATCCTTGGGTCCAATTTGGAGACAAGGGCAGAAACGGTAATTTCGAGCCAAAACGGGGTCCACCGGTGGGCCCACTTTGCACCGAAAAACGTGTCAGGGTCAACGGTCTCCAAATTCACCAAACTTAGTGTCAAAAGGTCAGGAACGCTGATACGAACCCAACGGAACTTTCAGATTTGAATTCCGATGAGCCGATCACGAAATCGCCCGTCGAGCGGGGCCTGTGGGGCCCACAACACGCGATTTCGTCAACGTTCTCAGAATCGGACCAAACTTGACCCACAGGACCAGCGTATCGATACGAGTCCGATGGCGCAAGTTTCGTCTCGATCCGACGTGTGTGCACGAAGTTAGGGTGAATTGCAGAAAAGGCGGATACGGAGCGATGTCCGCGGATACGCGTTGATTCCGGTGTGCATGCACACCCGAATCAGCTTCCGCGAAATTCCACACGTCCGTATCAACGAGGCGCACGAATCTGTGAAGACCGTACGCGACCAAGTAGTCCCGTTTGGCGGGACGTACTCAGTTCCGGGGTGAAACAGGGCCTGGTTTTTCCTGTTTTTGGATCGCGGCGTGCGATCACCACAGGACGCGATGCCCCGAGCGGTTTGTTCGGGCACCGAGAGGGTCATACAGGCTTCGCGTAGAAATTTACGGAATCGAAATCGGGATTACGAGCAGGAAGTTATGAGTACCTGAAGGGACCCGAAAAACCGGGGTTTGAACTGTGTCCGACACGCGTGTTCGTGTCCGAATACTGTGTCGGAGCCGTGTCCGCGTGTCCTGCTGGCTGGGGGACTGTGTCCGGCAGCTGGCCGAGGTCGGCGGAGGGTCGACGCTGCTCGGGGAGGCTCGAGGCTCTGCTGGCCGGGGCGGCGCTGACCGGAGTCGCCGGAGTCGGCGCTGGACGGCTGGGTTCGAGGAAGAGGAAGGAGGAGGAGTCGGCGGCTCACGGCAGCTGGGGGGGAACTCGCTGGCGGCTGCGCGAGAGAGGTGGACGGCGGGTTTCAGAGGAGGCCGGAGGGTCGCAGGGGGTCGGGGTCGCCGGACGGGTCTCGCCGGACGGTGGAGTTAGGGCTTGGGGTTTGGGGGGAAGAAGAGGGCGGAGGAGAGGCTATAAATAGGGCTGTGGGAGGGCTCGGCCGGGCGTCGTGGCCGGGAAAGCCGGTAGGGGAGGGCGACGTGGGGTCGTGGCCGACGGGCCCGCGGCGGGCGGCGCGATTTCCGGCGCGGGGTCGAACGTGGGAGGGGAGCGGGTTAGGGAGATGCGGGTCCGGGTCGGGCGCGGATCCGGGTGAGCGGACCCGCCCGACCCGCTAGGTGTGAGGTTGGGCTGGGCTGGTTGAGATCCATGGGCTCGGCCCACTGGGCCGGGCCGGGCCCAAGGCTAAATAAAATAAAAATAATAACAGTAAAATAATAATAATAATAAATTAATTAATTTAGGAAAATAGTTTTTAGGCTTTTAAAATTAGGTCCGAGGCCCAATAAAATCCCAGAAAATTACCCTAAGTCCGGTTTTCTATTTTACACCATAAAATTATATTTTCATTTCATTTTAATATTGTTTATTGGCAATTAAAAATTATAAACTCACTACATGTCCTATGTAAATTGCATATAAATTCCAAAAATTGATTTAAAAAATCTGAAAAAATTTAGGGTGTTTACAAATATTGCCTTATATTATGTTTCCTGAATTATCAGATAACTATGAATACCTGAGATTGCCTCGGGTACAGTCAACAGATACGTTGACTTGTAACATAATTAACTTAGTCTTTCAGACCTACCAACATCTGTGAGGGTATCCTAATATCCTCCTAGACCCTACCACGGGAACACGCAACATGGTTGCAATACATATTGGGATACGAGCTGCGTATTTGATTAGCTACCAGTACGTGTGACACGCATCACGGCTTAGCATAAAATCAGGAAAACTCAGAATAGTACGACTTGTCATTTAGTTACATTGGGCGGGAAAGATGACTAGTAGACGTATGGGACACCCCCTCCTTGTATGTTTTACCTTCGTTCCATACTCCTCGAAGATGGACGATTGTAGAGTGCCCATGAGTCTGGGAGCATATGACACATATACTAGCCAGTCAAACACGATTGGTGAATTAAGTCAGCATATGTCAAACCTACACATTCCCATGCGTACTACACGGTCTTTACTTGCATTTCACTTAGATGGTTAGCACCCTGTATTAATTTATTTATTCAGTATTTTCCTTCCTGGCATGTTATTTTCCTGTATCTTGTTATGTCCCACTGAGGACCTGGTTCCCTTCCAGATTTAGACGAGGCCTACTACCCGACGGTGTATGGTCCAGGACAGGAAACTAGGCACGCCACCGAGGAAGAACTAGAGGAGACACCATCAGAAATCTACCTGATTCTGGGAGATGCTCACTTGACGATGGAGATGTTTTGCTAGATAGACGATGCTCAGTCTATCTTGTTTTTCTGTACTATTATTATATTTTGGCAGTGGGTTGTTCCCACAAGATGTATAATATGACATTATCAGACTCAGCATTATATATATATTTTCAGCACTATTTCCTGACATTTTCTGTGGATGAGATAGATATGCCTGTACTAGACTTGTAGTATTCTAGGACAGCGTAGCACGTTCCTTTGGGTCCATCAAAATGGATTAAACCCTTAGTGACGTGTCAGCTGGCCAATGCCACATGGCCTAGTTCCTTACATTTTGGGACTGGGGCGTGACATGGTTTTAGTGGTGGCCCATGCAGGTCTATCTTCATTGCTAGTGGTATGATGACATGCCCAGCAAGCCTGCAATAGGATAGAAATACTAGATCTCATCCATACTGACTTCATTAAAATTTTTTTTTGCATCTTGCTTGATTATAAATTATTAATTCCTTGTGTTTTTTTAATTATTCTATTTTCTTCAGAAAAATGGACATACCCAGAGGACATGCGATAGATGGGACTGATCCAACAACAGACCCCTCGCCCGATGTCCAGGGAACCCCATCCACCCCGAGGGACCCATCCCCGAGACGGATGTTGGTCTACCCAATGACTCCATACCTTCCCCAGAATCCTGCCCAGACAGGAACACCAGCCCAGCATGAAGGGCAAACCTTCCAGGCGGAGACACCACTGCCTCCACCTCCCGCCTTCCCTGCCCAGATGCCTCAGCTTGAGGGACAAACACAGATGTTCCAGTTCCTCCAAGCTATGATGCAAACTCAGTGGCAGCAGACTGAAGCCCTGAGACAATCTCAGTGGCAACAAACTGAGGCCTTGAGACAGACATTGATGGCGGCCTTGGAAAGAACGACTGCCCCAGCACCAGCACCAGCACCTGTCCAACCAATGGGCACAGTCAAAGGCTTCCGTCAGATGAACCCAAAAATCTTTAAGGGTAGCGAATCCCCAGAGGAGATCTCAGATTGGATCTCCAATACAGAAATGCTGCTAGAAGGCTCGCAACTTACCCCCGATCTATAGATGACCGCCGTAAGAGCTCAACTCTTAGGCAATGCCCATCACTGGTGGGAATCCATAGAGCATAGCGTCGGCAAGGATCAAACTTGGGAACAATTTTTGGAGCACTTCAATGCCAAGTACTTCCCTGCAACAGTCCAAAATGCCTTATACTCCCAGTTTCTGCATTTGGAACAGGGAAACATGACTGTTGACGCCTACAACACAGAGTTCAGCAGATTAAGTCGATTCGGTACCATCTTGATACCGAATGAGGTGGAGAAGGCCAAAAGATTCCACCACGGCCTCACCTGCGAGCTTCAGAGGTATACGACATCACAGTCAAGGATCTCCTACGAGGAGGTTCTTGCAGAAGCAAGGGTGCAAGAAGCTATTGGCCGAGGAACGAGACGCTCAAATCCAACCTTCCCGGCCAAAAACCAGCAAGGAGCAGGAGGCCCTATCCGTCGTCCATAAAATCAGACGCATCAGACGACGGGACCCTACCAGAAGAAGGAGCTCCCGACTTGTCACTTTTGTGGCAAGAAGGGGCATTTTGCCAATGACTGCAGAAAGAAGAAAGGACTCTGCCTAATATGTGGGGCTAGCCAACATATGGCTAGGGACTGCCCGCAACGCAGAGATGCAGTTCCTCAGAACGGGCAGAAATCAGGAACACCTGCCCAAAAGATGCTATCCTCCACATCAGGAGGATATCAGAAGGGACCACCTCTGGCCACTCAGGAGAGCCAGTTCAAGGCCAGACAATAATCCGGAGGACAAAGGCATGGACAAGCCTTTGCTTTAGCTGCAGTTGCCGAAGAACCCGAAGGAGAAACCATCGCAGGTACCATTTTAGTTGCATCATTATCTGCAACCGTATTATTTGATTCTGGCGCAACCCTGTCATTCATATCTAGTAGTTTCGTAGCCATGCACAAACTAATCACTTCTCCGCTACCCAAGTGCTGGAAAATTTTTACTGGAGGAGGTATTATTCCAGTTACCAACATTATTGAAACATGTTCAATAGTTATTTGTAGTAGAGAGCTAAGAGCGCAATTTTTGGTACTTCCAATGCCAAATTTCGACGTCGTCTTAGGCATGGACTGGTTAATCCAGAACAATGCTATCCTAGACTGCCGAAAAGGTAGTATCACCTTTAGACCACCAGGACACCCGGAGTTCGAATACGTACGAGGTACCATCGAGCAAGGAGTAGGCCAGACTCCTAGAACTTACATGGCGATGGAGATAGAACCCCCAGCACTCATTGCAGAATTCGAAGACGTATTTCCAGAGGAATTTCCAGGTCTACCGCCTGACAGAGAAGTAGAGTTCACTATTGAGCTGATATCCGAAGCTGCACCGGTATCCTCAAATGTGTACCGACTGGCGAAGAAGGAGCTTGACGAGCTGAAGCTGCAACTTGAAGAACTGCAAATCAAGGGATTTGTTCGTCCTAGTGCATCACCCTGGGGAGCACCAGTGTTATTTGTACCCAAGAAAGACGGAACATATCGAATGTGTATTGATTACAGAGCCCTCAACGCTCTGACAATAAAAAACAAGTACCCCTTGCCGCGAATTGATGATCTGTTCGACCAACTGACGGGAGCTGTGGTATTCTCAAAGATAGACCTAAGGTCAGGCTATCATCAGGTCAAGGTACGGCGAGAAGATATTCCAAAGACAGCATTCAGGACTCGTTATGGTCACTACGAGTTCCTGGTGATGCCGTTTGGACTGACTAATGCACCAGCCGTATTCATGAACCTGATGAACATAGTCTTCCACCAATATCTGGACCAGTTCATGGTAGTCTTCATCGACGATATCTTGGTATATTTAAAAAGCCACGAGGAGCACGAAGAGCACTTGAGACTAGTGCTAGAGATGCTGAGACGAGAGAGCCTTTATGCTAAACTAAGCAAGTGCGAGTTCTTCCTTGACCGTGTCGCTTTTCTGGGACACGTGATCACAGGAGAAGGCATCTCGGTGGACCTAGCAAAGATCTCATCTGTCGAGATGTGGCCAACTCCGACCAACGTTTCAGAGGTGAGAAGCTTTCTAGGACTTGCCGGATATTACCGGAGGTTCGTAGAAAACTTTGCAAGAATCGCGGAGCCAATTACCCGACTTACCCGCAAGGACCAGCACTACCAGAAAAAGTCAAATTAGCGACGTCTAAAAACGTCGCTAAATAACAATAAATCGTCGCTAATTAGGTTTAGCGACGTAATTAGCGACGTTCTGAAGCAGTCGGAAAACACCAAGTCGCTAAAACAAAAAACGTCGCTAAACGTCGCTATACCGACATTTTTTAGCGACTTTAATGTGTCGCTGAATTTAGCGACGTTTTGCGACGCCAAGTCACTAAAAAGCGACGTTCATTAAAGTCGCTAAACGTCGCTGATTAGCGACGTCAATCGCGACGTTACACCGACGTCTTTAATGACCTGGCTATACTTGCCATGTCAGCAATTGGCGACGCTTAGCGACGACTTTAGCGACGTCATTAGCGACGAACTTAGCAACGTTTTACAGAGTCGCTGATTAGCGACGTAATTAGCGACGTAAATTAACGTCGCTAAGCGTCGCTACACGTCGCTAATAACGTCGCTAATTTAAAAAAAAAATAAAAAAAAATTTCCAGAATCAAATATTGGTGATTCCCTGCAGTTTTATAGCATCTTCATCATACACACCAACATGATTCAATCTAGTTAACTATATAATCCAATTAAATTAAAAACCACAAGAAGTATCAATCCAATTAAATGTGGATAACTATATAATCCAATTAAATTAACTAAAAAATTCAAGACCACAAGAAGCATCATACATCATGTCTATTGTTGAAGTACCAATAATTCATAAATAATAATAAAAATAACTAGACTACTACGGATCTGCAGGAGGCTGACCAGCGGCGCGCTTCAAGGATAACAACTCCTCATACTCGTCCCGTGGAATCGACACCGATGTCGATGGAGAAGGCAGTGACGTCGGTGGCGGCCGTGCCCGCTCCAAGTCTGCGAGTCGCTGGTTGTAAGAATCCAGGGTAGATAACAGCCTCGTACTGCTATCACCCATTGAATCCTGCATCCTCGTCAGGTTCTCGCCCATCGATAGCTGTGACGCATGCATCCTCGTCAGCTTCTCGCCCATCGATAGCTGTGACGCCTGCAGCTCCATGATGTTGCGATCATTGGAGGCTCTAATATCATTTGTCAATTCTCGTAGCTCCGTCATGCTGCGGTCGAGCATATCCAATCGTGCGATAAGCATCGGATCGTCCGTCTGCGGCTGGGACCGGGACTGGTCCTCCATACTTCGCAGCAAGTCGTCACGGAGAGACGCAATCTGACGGTCAACGGCCTCCTGGACGGCCTCCTGGACTCTGGCCGACGACTGCGAGGGCTGCGACTGCGAGGGGTGTGTGGAATGCACAGCTGTCGGGGAGGCCCTAGATGACTGCGTCGCAACCAGGGCGCCATAGGAGCCCGTACCGTAGTACGTACCCCTCTGGAGACCACCAGCTGCGGTCACCCACAGGTCGTCCGCCGACGGAGATGGACCGGGCTGCGACGAAGCACCAGCCTCTCCAGGTGTAGGTGCACTAGCAGTCGCCCGCTCACGAAGCCTAAGATACTCGGCCTAGAAAAGGTTTGGAAACTCAATAATTGCCTAAGTTATATTAAAATAAACACAAAGTAAAGTAATACTTACATAGGTCTGTGAGGCCCTCTCATCAATGAGATTTCCGTCCTTGCGATGGGTGGCCAAGAAGACGGTCACCATGTTTGCATCCTCACCCCTCTGTATCTGTTAAAAATATATTTTTTATTACTAAACTTAAATATTTTTTCCAAGTACCATTTTATGGTACTTATATTAAAATAATATATTTTAAAAGAAAAAACATACCAAACGACGAAAATGTTCCGTCATCGGAATCGAGCCACCACACCACTTGGCAGCATTCTGCCTAGCCGCCTTGGCCTTCTTAGACCTTTCCTTGTAGCTCGGATCGTCGAATCTAGCCCTCATCGCAGTCCACTGCTCAGGCGTGATCCAACCTTGGATCGGTTTTCCAGCACGATCACGAGCCTTCTGGTCATCCAGAGCATCTCGGATAAGCTTGGCGGCAACGGTAGGAAAGAGCCGCTCGATCAACTCGGCCCGGTGCGGAGGATAAAAATACGTTTGCTACAATAAATAATTTATTAAGTTAGCATCACGAATATGCATAAATTAGAGGATTTATTTAATATATTTTTACCTGAAAGTGCGCAAACCAGAACGTCTTCCTCTCCTCCGGAGCCTCAGAGTAGTTGATCCAAGGGCCACCGTAGTTGTTCCTCAGAAATTGGCCCAGGCGTCTCTGAACCGACGATGGACGATATCTATACAGAAATAATAATTTAGATTACTGAAAAAGTCAATATACGATGAATAAAGAGAAACACAAATATATACTAAACCATCTAATTGACTTACTTTGTACCGTCGGCCCAAATCTCTGTCCTCGTCTCCTCCGGTGGTGCGCATGGAGGATCTTGCTGATGCTGGGACAACGTCGGCACGACCTCCTCTACATGCTCATCAGTCTCCATGGTTCCGTCAGCAGGAGGAACGCTGGACGAGGGAGTACTATCACGAGTACTATCACGCCTGGAACTACTCGTCCCAGGAGTGATGCCACGCAACGTCATCGCAGTCGGAGATGTGGCTGCTCGATATACTGGAGTACTGGGCGACGATGATCCGGAACCAACAGTAGGCAGTACCGGAGTGGCACTCTGTCTACCTCGGGACCTGCCGAATCCTCCGCGTCGTCCTGTCATATCTGATAACAACATATGATGAATATAGAGAAACACAAATATATACTACATTCTACAGTCAAAATGTGATACATATCTCAAAGCATTATACAGTCAAAATATAATACATATATTCGTTAATGTCAAAATGTGATACATATCTCAAAGCATTATACAGTCAAAATATAATACATATATTCGTTAATGTCAAAATGTGATACATATCTCAAAGCATTTTACAGTCCAAATATAGTTACATTCTACATGGAATATTTTATATTTTCAATCATCTTCAGAAAATTTATCTTGTTCGCCTTCCTCGTCCTGCTCTTCCTCTTCCTCGTCTTCACTTTCATCTACTTCGTCCTCTTCGGATAATTCTACATCTTCTACATTATTACTCGTGTAATGAGTAACTTCCGTTGAGTCCACATCTACAATATTTGTTACAAGAGGTAGATCGTCCTCCTGATAAGCTATTTCGTCAATGTCAAAGGTATTTCTAGCTTTAGTCTTGCATACTGCCCACCAATCCGACCTCGCTGTCCCCCGTCTAGGATAAGTTGTGAAGTACACGAGCTGAGCCTGACTTGATAGGACAAATGGTTCGTAGCCTTGATATCTACGCTTGTAGTTTATATCCACAAGGCCATGCTTGTCAATTTTCCAACCTTGATCTTGAATCGGATCGAACCATTCACACCTGAATAGCACGATATTAGCAGGTTCTGGGCCATAATTATATGTAAACTCCACAATCTCTCGTAAGATGCCAAAAAAATCATTGCCCGGATTGACGTCTTTGTAGTTTGTAGATTTGATACACAAACCACTGTTTTTCGTGGAATCAAGATCCAGAAAGCTGTCTCTGATAGGAGCATTTGTTGACTTGAACCTGAACCCATTCACACAGAAACTTGGCCATATTTTTACGGCAGTAATTGGTCCCTTGGCTAGAGTCCTAATAGATTCAGTCTCGGATGATATTAGACGATCGACCTAAATACCAAAGTAGCGATGGTAATTTATTTGTTTTACAAGTGCAGAAATAAAAAGTAATTACCAAGTATCTTACATATGCGCTCAACCAAGAAGGAAAATGGCATCTCATTTCTTGTTCTACTTCTTCGTCTGTTATGTAGGGTCTAACCGACCTTAACTCATCATTATATGTGCTGAAAAACAATGATGCAACTGCTAATTAGTAGTATAATAGTATCTTATACTATTACATTGAGATGATGTAAACGTGGACGTATTAATTACTTACCCCTCTAGCTTCTCCACTTCATCCTCGTCGCAATTGAGTAATATATACAATTGAGCAGCCCTTAGCTCATCGTCATTCAAATATCTCTTCTTCATTTTTCCCGAAGGCTTTCCGGATGCATTGAATACTTTGAGTATTGCATCATTAGATTCCTTATATGCGTCGTCGTTTCTGGGAGCTTTATTCCTATTAGTAGCAACATGCGGTTTGAAATACGTCGAGCAAAAGTTTGTAATCTCCTCGAGAACATAAGCTTCACAAATAGATCCTTCAACCCGTGCCTTATTTTTCACCTTTCTCTTTAGGTGATTCAGATGACGCTCGAAGGGGTACATCCACCGATAACCGACAGGACCACCAACACGTGCCTCATAGGAAAGATGAATTGGCAAATGCTCCATAGAGTCGAAGAATCCTGGAGGAAACACCTTCTCGAGCTTACATAGTGTTACCGCAATGTCCCTCTCTTGCTTTTCTAGACGATCGACGAGCAACTTAGTACAACAAAGATCTCTGAAGAATATGCTCAGTTCTGTCAATGGGTCCCAAACGACCTGCGGTAAGAATTCCCGAAATGCAATCGGAATTAACCTCTCCATGAATACATGACAATCGTGGCTCTTCATACCTACTAGTTTGTTCTCCTTGAGGTCGACGCATCTTCTCAAGTTCGACACGTACCCGTCTGGAAACTTTAGACCCTGAATCCACCTACAAAGTCTACCTTTATCCTCTTTATCCAGTGAGAAAACTGACTTAGGTTGCTTTAACTTTCCATTCCCCTCCTCTATCAGATGCAATACAGGACGTCTACATAGGTCTTCTAAGTCCAACCTGGCCTTCGGATTATCTTTCGTCTTCCCCTTTACATCCATTACAGTATTAATTATGTTATCAAACACATTCTTCTCGATATGCATGACATCAAGGTTATGTCTGATCAGATTGGTGCTCCAATATGGCAGATCCCAGAATATACTCCTCTTCGTCCAGTTATGGGTGCGACCAAATCCGTCACACTTGTACCCCTTAGCAGGCTCTTCGATAGCACTTGGTAAATATTTTACCTCTTCCCATATCGTGCATCCGGGCCACCTTGGAGGTGGATTGGCCTTCTCCACAACTCCCGCACGAAAAGTATTCCGATTCCTCCGGTACGGATGATCCTTCGGCAAAAATTATCGATGACAATCGAAGAAGCACGGTTTGCCTCCGTGTTTCAAACGGAAAGCCTGAGAACGGTCCATGCAATACGGACATGAGAGACGACCATGGGTGCTCCATCCCGATAATATTCCATAGGCCGGAAAGTCGTTGATGGTCCACATAAGTGCTGCCCTCATCTGAAAATTCTGCTTTCTAGAAACATCGTACGTGTTGGCACCTACTTCCCACAGCTGATTCAACTCATCTATCAAAGGCTGTAAGTACACATCGATGTTCCTCTTCGGATTGTTCGGACCCGGGATAATAACGGTTAGGAACATATACGGAGTCTTCATGCACATCCAAGGCGGTAGATTGTACGGAGTGACGATCACAGGCCAACACGAATACTGGGAGCCCGAAAGTCCGAATGGGATAAAACCGTCAGAGCAGAGCCCCAATCTGACATTACGCGCTTCCTCGACAAAATGTGGATACTCTCGATCAAAGTGCTTCCATGCTTCTCCATCAGATGGATGATCCAATACTCCTTCGATCTGTTTTCGCCTGTGCCAACTCATATTTTCTGCAGTCTCCTTAACCATAAACAACCGCTGCAACCGCGGCGTCAAAGGCAAGTAGTGCATCGAATCGGTAGGCTTCCTTGCACCGACAGACTTTCCTCTAACAGTGGTCTTGTAGCGATCAGCACCACAGAATCTACACGCATCTTCATCCTTGTCGTCTTTGTAGTACAACATGCACCCATTGCGACATGCATCGATTTTCTCGTATCCCATCCAAAGCGATCTCACCATCCTCTTAGATCGATAGAAGTCTTTAGGCAACTTTGCACCCTCGGGCAAGATCTCTATAATCAAATCGAGCAGTCGATTATAGCATTCTTGCGACATGTTAAAATCGAACTTGATGCTCAATAATCTTGTAACCACCTCCAACAGTGAATGGTCCTCACAACCAGGATATAGTGGAGTCCTTGCATTCTCAAGCAACTCCATAAACTTTGCAGCATCGGCATTCGGTGCCTCCTCAGCTGCATCATAATTGTCTGGATTGAAACTAGGTCCTGCCGCATCATAATTGTCAGGATTGAAACTAGGCCCCGCCGTATCATAATTGTCAGGATTGAAACTAGGCCCCGCCGCATCATAAACCATGTTCACCAACCCGTCGTCGTAAGCATCGTGGTCTTGGACATCCATATACGGCTCCACATAGGGCTCCGACTCTGATGCTAGAGATACAAGTTCTCCGTGCGCGGTCCACTGATAGTAATTCGGCGTAAAGCCCTTCGAGTATAAATGATATGTAACTTCCACTTCTGGATGATATTTCCTGTTGCGACATCTCACACATGGACACTTAATTTTGGTACCGTCCATGTACTGAGGGAACGCCTTGGCGAACTGCAGGAACTGCTGTACACCCTCAATGAATTCATCCCGCACACCGCACATGTCATCAGGATGACGGTTGTACATCCACGAACGATGACGCAGATAGTAATTCATATCCATTTCTAGATACTTCTGCAAAATTGACAGTATGTATCATATAAATCATTACATGCAAAATTAACTTCTGTGTCTGTGTCAGTGTCCGTTATTGGAAAAGCAGTATATATATATATATATATATATATATATATAACATTACCCAAATAATATCTTAATACCACTTTACTACTATACCTTAACCCACTTCTGTGTCAGTGTCCGAATTTTAGTGTAGTAGGCTCCAGCCGAAGCCAATAAGTTTCTTGAGATGCATGTCCTTAATGATGCATGCTGCGATGATATCTTTGCTCCATTAGAGGCTCTTCATACTGCTAGCTAGTGATTTCAGTAAGTGTTGAAATTAATCCTTTATTTATTTAAGCTGATTTGTAAGTTTCGTTTAGCTAATTCAACTGTTATAGTCATATTATTTAGACCATTAGGCACTTCTTGAAACTGGCAGTAGGGTGAGGAACTGAGATACATAACTCCGCAGTACTTTGCTTTCGGCAATTAACCCCAATATATATTGGGAGTGGAACGAGGAAGTAGCTAGAGCTCAAAATTCTTGGGGCACAATTAAGGACGGTTGCTTAGATCATACACTTCCTGGTCGAATAATTGGCGTTCTAATTAATTTGATCACATGATCAGTTGTTGTACGAATATTCAGGAATTAGTTCTAATTTGTTCACCCAATGTACGTAGTCATGACATATGAACATGGATTCAATAATAGCCATCATTTTTTCCCCTCCTCCATTGGACCAATGAATAGTAACCACAAAATCAAACAATTAGTATGTATGTATGTATGTATGTATATGTATATATATATATATATATATATATATATATATATATATATATATATATATATATATATATATATATATATATATATATATATATATATTGCAAAAGTGCAAATAAATACACTTATGTTCTTTCTTTCTTATTCATCGATCCATATTATTTATTTATTTTATACTTGAAAGAAGAAATTAAAATCTGATCTCTACATGATCGCACATGCATGAACATTGTCAAAAAACCTAACCCTAACCCTAACCCTAACCCTAACCCCATGTCAAAAAACCTAACCCTAACCCTAACCCTAACCCCATGTCAAAAAACCTAACCCTAACCCTAACCCTAGGTCCAGATCAGTGTCTGTGTCAGTGTGTGTGTGTGCCGTGTCTGTGTCAGTGTCAGTGTCAGTGTGTGTGTCGTGTTTGTGTCAATGTCACATGTGTCCTGTGAGAGAGAGAGAGAGAGAGAGAGAGAGAGAGTATACCTTGCCGGAGTAGTCGCGGTCGACGGAGCTGGGGAGGGGGGGGAATATGTTTTCGAATCAAAATTTCAACTGACGGGGAAAAAGGAAACCGACCCCTAATTAACCAAATTTTAGCGACGTTTAGCGACGTCCAATAAAAATGTTGCTAAATTAAATATTTGCGACGTAAAGGACGTCGCTAAACACGTTGCTAAATATTTTGAGTTTAAATGTCGCTATATACGTCGCTAAACGTCGCTAAATTAGACATATTAGCGACGTTTAGCGACCTTAATTGAACTTATAGCGACTTATCTTTTAAAATCGTATTAAAAGTCGCTAAACGTCGCTAACTGTCGCCATTTAGCGACGTCTAGCGACGTGTTTATAATGAGTCGCTAATTTATGTATTATTAGCGACGTTTCTTTTGACGTCGCTAAAATACGTCGCTAATCCCGCTTTTTCTAGTAGTGCAGGAGTTCATCTGGTCTGAGGAATGCCAGACAGCTTTTGATGAGTTGAAGAAGCGTCTGACTACTGCCCCCATCTTGACTATACCATCTGGATCCGGAGGTTTCGTAATCTATAGCGATGCATCCGGAAAAGGATTAGGTTGTGTCTTAATGCAACATGGGAAGGTTGTAGCTTATGCCTCAAGACAACTGAGGACTCATGAGAAGAACTATCCCACGCATGATCTGGAGCTTGCCGCAGTCATCTTCGCCCTGAAGCTATGGAGACATTATCTATACGGCGAACGAGTGGAGATATTCATCGATCACAAGAGTCTGAAATATGTCTACACTCAGAAAGACTTAAACCTGAGGCAAAGACGATGGCTCGAAGTGATGACAGATTTCGAGATCGATTTGCAGTACCATCCAGGAAAGGCTAATGTAGTAGCTGATGCACTAAGCAGAAGACCCTCGGCATTTTTTATGATCACCCAACCAGGTCTATTGAGAGATCTAGACAAATTGGGAATAACGGTCATTATGCCAGGAATTGACGGCCAATTATCAAACTACCAGCTACAATCAATATTGGTCGAAAGAATCAAAGCTGCTCTACCAGCAGATACAAGATTTCAGAGGCTTCGCCAAAGAACAGAGGCTGGAATCCAGACAGGATGCCGCATACACGAAGACGGGACTCTAAGATGTGGAGAACGTCTTTATGTTCCAAATGGAGAACTTCGTGAGGAGCTGATGTCAGAAGCTCACAGCTCAACATACTCTATACATCCTGGAGGCACAAAGATGTACAGAGATCTACGACAATACTACTGGTGGCATGGAATGAAGCGAGAGATAGCACGCTTTGTGGCAAAGTGCCTGGTGTGTCAGCAAGTCAAGG
Source organism: Iris macrosiphon (assembly GCA_036927795.1). Lineage (NCBI taxonomy): Eukaryota > Viridiplantae > Streptophyta > Magnoliopsida > Asparagales > Iridaceae > Iris > Iris macrosiphon. The sequence continues at coordinate 23,163,468 of JAYESA010000018.1, read as the reverse complement.
CTGAACATCAGAGATCAGCAGGTCTACTTCAACCCCTCCCAATACCCGAGTAAAAATGGGAATACATTACAATGGACTTTGTTACAGGCTTCCCAAGAAGTCCCAGTGGTCGTAATGCTGTATGGGTGATCGTAGATAGACTCACAAAGGCTGCTCATTTTCTACCTTTCAGAGTCGGACAATCTACCGAAGTCTTGGCGGACATGTACATGAAGGAGATAGTGCGTCTACACGGAGTACCCGTCAGCATAGTGTCTGACAGAGATACGAGGTTTACATCTTACTTTTGGTGAAGTATGCAAGAAAGCCTTGGTACCCGCCTTAAGTTCAGCACCTCGTACCATCCGCAGACAGATGGCCAATCAGAACGCACCATCCAGACACTTGAAGATATGCTGAGAGCCTGCATGCTTGATTTCAGCGGATCATGGGAAGATCATTTACACTTGGTGGAGTTTTCCTACAACAATAGCTATCAAGCGAGCATTCAAATGGCTCCCTTTGAAGCATTGTATGGCAGGAAATGTCGTTCCCCAGTATGCTGGAGCGATGTTGGCGAAAGACAGATCTTGGGACCAGAACTGGTTGTTCGAACGGTGGAGAAGGTAAAGAAGATACAAGGACACCTACGAGCTGCACAAGACAGACAGAAGCACTGGGCCAACGTTCATCGACGACCTTTAGAGTTCCAAGTGGGAGAGCATGTGTTCTTAAAAATCTCACCCACCCGAGGTACTATCAGATTTGGAGGAAGAGGAAAGCTGAGTCCAAGGTACATTGGACCCTTCGATGTACTAGAATGCATCGGAGAAGTTGCCTACAAGCTAGCCCTACCCCAGACCTTGGAAGGAGTGCATGACGTCTTCCACGTATCCCAGTTGAGGAGGTACATTCCAAACCCAAGTCATGTACTGGACCATTCAGAGATCACCGTCGGTCCAAGCCTATCATACCAGGAGGAGCCTGTAGAAATCTTAGATCGTAGCGAGAAGGCGTTGCGAGGCCAGACTATCCCTCTAGTTCGTGTTGCATGGAGACATCATGCACCAGGTGAATCAACCTGGGAACGAGAGGAGGATATTCGACACCGTTTCCCCCATCTATTTCCAAACCAGTGTATGTCCTAATTTTTCAAATCAATCTTTCATTTTATTATATGTCTGTTTTTATTTCGAGGACGAAATATTCTATGGAGGGTAGATTGTAAACTCCCTCGACCAGATTTCAGTAATTTAGGATTAATTTTAGCTAATTAAAATTTCTGTCACTTTTTAAAATTTTATTTTGTTTACATATCCTATTGATTGTACACCTGTACTTCACATAATTAATTAGAGCATTACACTAGCTGTAATTCCCAAACAATTCACATACCTGCCCTAGACTTGTTAAACTATTTTCTTGAATTTTGTGCAACTCACAGATGCTTTATTTTGAGCCTCGTTTGAGACGCACAAATATCGTTACAAAAGTCTGTATTTATTTCCTATTTTATTTCTTGCTCTTTACCCATCTCTGTACCCTTAAAGATTGAGGACCAACAGGCACCTGTTTTACCCAGACAAAAATACGATATTATTCTACTTTGAATATACTACAATTAGTATATTGGCACCGTAGTAAAATTATGGCCCTACCTGCCTCTAAATAATTAGAAAATACCGTGCGCAGTATTTATTAAATAATAAATACGATGACCCGTATCACCAAGAAACCAGGCCCTGCCCCTGCCCAGAATCACCCCCACCCCCTCAGGACCCTCCCACAGCTTTTCCCTCTCAATTCTGAGCATTTTAATATTTTCTGGGAACAGGGTAAATTATCAGACAAATTGCGTAATTACGCAAAATATCAATTTAGGGACCTATTTGCAATTTATGAAATTTCAGGGGTTTTTATGCAAATTTTCAGTGTGAGGTGGTATCACCTCATTGGCTGGTGAATGTGGACCGCACACGTGTCATGTGGGACCCACAAATGGCTGCATAAATATTTCAAAAAAACCAAAAAGACCTAAACACCCCTAGACTTCCCTCTATTTACACCCTATGCCACTCACCCCAACCCTATATAAACCCGAGCACCCCCCATGCAAACTCACACCACCACCACCACGGCCACCCTCCGCCCACCGGACCACCGCCGAACCCGTCGCCACTCTCCTGGCCTTCCCTCCGACCACCGCCACCCCCCTCCGGCCACCGCCTCCGCCGCCCAAAACTCCCACAGCAACCATCCGCCACCAACACCACAGCCAACACCACCACTCCCAACCACTTCCACCACCGCCCCCGACCACCGTGCACCACCACCACCACCATCGTTCGACTCGCCTTGACCCCCTCTACCCGACGACCACCCTCCCTCCGGCCCACAACGCCTCCAGCCGCCGCCCTCACCTCCACAGAACCCCGACCCCTCTCCCCGACTGTACCACCACCCCCATCCCGACCGCCTCCAACCACCACCACCGCCACCCCTGACCTCCACCACCACCACCAGTCTGCTCGCCACCCTTCCCTCCGTCCACCCATCACCTTGCACCGCCGTCTCCGCCACCGCTCCGCGGCCGACAGCCCTCGCAGCTGCTGTTGCTGCTACTGCTACTGGCAGCAACTGCTGCTGCTGCCGCTCCTCCGGCCAGCCGCCGCCACCGTCCTCCCGCCGGCGACCCGCCGTGGACCCCCCCTGCCACCTGTCAGGTATAATATACCTATACTATACGAAAATACGTAATATTCCTATATACATGTATATATGTATATAATATATGTGTATATATGTATATATTGATATATATATTAATATATATATATTAATATATATTAATTATATGTATTAATATTATTAAATACTGTAAATATACAGTATATACATATGTATTCATTTCTGTATTTTATTTTTATTTTTATTTTATTTTATTTTATATATATATCTATATATATATATCTATGTATGTATTTAAGTATATATATAATTATATAATTATATATATTACTATATATATAATATATATTAAATACAGTATATATATATATATATATATATATATATATATATATATATATATATATATATATATATATATATATGTATATTATGTATTTATGCACCTTTTAATTTCTATTTTTATTTATTTCTTTTTTTATATATATTATTATATATATGAAGTATATATACATATGTATATATATATATATATATATATATATATATATATTCTATATATATATATATATAATATTATTATTATTACTATTATTATTAAATACAGAATATATATATATATACAGTGTATATATATATTATTATTATTTATATATCTTTATTTTTTCTTTCTTATATATATATATATCTCTAGATATATATATATATATATATATATATATATATATATATATATATATATATATATATATATATATATATATATATATATATATATATATATATATATATATATAGTATAAATTATATATATACATATATAATATATATGTATATATATGCATGCTTTTCAATTATTATTATTTAAATTCCTGTATTTTACTTTTCTCTTATATATATTAAATATTATATACTATATAAATTAGTACTGGATAATACAGTACACTTGTATATATATATATATATATATATATATTTATATTTCCTGCAATGTCTTTTCAATATATATATATATATATATATATATATATATATATATATATATATATATATATATATATATATATATATATATATATATATATATATATATATATACCATAGTGCTGGATAATACAGCCTATATTTATGTATATATTTTATTTCTGCACAGTCTTTCTCTATTATATATATATGTTTATATATATATATAATCTATATAGATATGTACTATATAATATACTACTGGATAGTACAGTATATATATATATATATATATACTTTCATTTCTGCACTGCCTGTTCATTTATATATATATACATATATAATATATATTATATATATCTAAATATATATATACTCTATATATATATGTATATCCTATATTATATATATATTATCATATATGTATATAAGTATATATATGATTATACTTTATATTTTACCCATGATATTTACAAGACCTGTACATTTTAAACAGAAAACATCTCCAACACAGTCAGTGACCCCCTGTCACAAGGACCCTCAGTCTTGACAGTGGGATCAGGTGTCCAACACTATCAGGAAGTAGGCAAGTATACCTTGCCAAGTTACTGTTTAAATTCAAATATTGTCTTATATTATGTTTCCTGAATTATCAGATAACTATGAATACCTGAGATTGCCTCGGGTACAATCAACAGATACGTTGACTTGTAACATAATTAACTTAGTCTTTCAGACCTACCAACATCTGTGAGGGTATCCTAATATCCTCCTAGATCCTACCACGGGAACACGCAACATGGTTGCAATACATATTGGGATGCGAGCTGCGTATTTGATTAGCTACCAGTACGTGTGACACGCATCACGGCTTAGCATAAAATCAGGAAAACTCAGAACAGTACGACTTGTCATTTAGTTACATTGGGCGGAAAAGATGACTAGTAGACGTATGGGACACCCCCTCCTTGTATGTTTTACCTTCGTTCCATGCTCCTCGGAGATGGACGATTGCAGAGTGCCCATGAGTCTGGGGGCATATGACACATATATTAGCCAGTCAAACACGATTGGTGAATTAAGTCAGCATATGTCAAACCTACACATTCCCATGCGTACTACAAGGTCTTTACTTGCATTTCACTTAGATGGTTAGCACCCTGTATTAATTTATTTATTCAGTATTTTCCTTCCTGGCATGTTATTTTTCTGTATCTTGTTATGTCCCACTGAGGACCTGGTTCCCTTCCAGATTTAGACGAGGCCTACTACCCGACGGTGTATGGTCCAGGACAGGAAACTAGGCACGCCACCGAGGAAGAACTAGAGGAGACACCATCAGAATCTACCTGATTCTGGGATATGCTCACTTGACGATGGAGATGTTTTGCTAGATTGACGATGCTCAGTCTATCTTGTTTTTCTGTACTATTATTATATTTTGGCAGTGGGTTGTTCCCACAAGATGTGTAATATGAGATTATCAGACTCAGCATTATATATATATTTTCAGCACTATTTCCTGACATTTTCTGTGGATGAGATAGATATGCCTGTACTAGACTTGTAGTATTCTAGGACAGCGTAGCACGTTCCTTTGGGTCCATCAAAATGGATTAAACCCTTAGTGACGTGTCAGCTGGCCAATGCCACGTGGCCTAGTTTCTTACATTTTGGGACTGGGGCGTGACATTTCCCATGCACGACGTCTAATCGGGCTTACCCCTATGCCAATCCTGAATCTGAAGAAACTTTTGTCAACAACCTCCCAGCTATTTGTTCAAAAGCTGTCTCAAAATTGAATTGAGTTTTTATAAATAGTTTAAAAAAAAATGTTATCAAATAACTTTTGATACTGTTTTCAACAAAGTAAGTAGAAACAACTAGGGTAAGCAATCTAGGACCCACCAGCTTGAGACTGTAAGAACGTTTGGTTCAAGATGTGGACCCAAAATTGACAACTAAGCAGTGTTTGCATCCGAGAAAAAATGGATTGTAATCCTTCTGATATGATAGTTACTTGCTTAGCATTAAGGACTTCACAACACCAAAATGGTTGTTGAGACCTTTGGTAAGGGAGAGGATGTCGATCCTAGCTTCAAAATGTAAAGGGGCGAAAGTAACTGAACCTTATTCTGAAAGTAGCCAAAAGATGCACAAGATAAGGACATAACGAGATGCATGAGGACGGTCAGGGGTGACACAATATGCAAGAGATAAGAATGTCCTAAAACGATCAGTGGAAAGAGGTTCATAAGATTTGTTTCGATACAATAGGAGTTCTACACCGGATACCGAATTCAACTGGCTCTTGTGGTCAGTGAGAAAAGGTATAACTTTTCTGGCTGGACGGAGGTCTCGAGATGAAACCGTGGGGGAGGTGTGGGGACACTGGGCCCAAATGGCATGCAACGCAGTGTGCGCAAAGTCCCGTGCGTATCGTCGGACATCTCAAAAAAAAAAAATGGTAAGATGAAGTGTAAATGTATATTTAATTATCATGGACTTAATATATATCAAATATCATGTCTCATGATCAACTATTCTTTTGGATCCTCTAATGCGTTCCTAGCAAGTGGTATCGCGTGGCTTGGATGGCTTAAGCATGAACACTCTGATGTCGCTACAAATGTACTGCAAAATATGAACTAGCATTTTTTCAACGACGGTTGAGTCTCAAGTCTGCACTAGAACTTTCCAACGAACAGTGACATATGAACTAACGATAAAAATTTTGAGTTGTTATTCCGTTACTGTTACAGTTTAGCGGCGAAAATTGTCAATATAGCGACGCTATTTTGCAGTATTAATTTTCTAGTGTGTATGCGGATTGTGGAGCAATCTCTATGTACGGTCTTGATATAAGACCTAATCACTTGTGGTAGGATGAAAATATATGAAATTGGTTCGGAACTTGGTAAGAACTTCCATACAAAAACACCATCTCCAATGACTTGTACTCACTGCCCTTTCCTTGAGGAAATTAGTAAAGCAATGTGACATGTAAATTGACACAATATTACAAGAATAAGAACCAAGGAGATCCATAACCCCTTTCCTCCATGAATATATAGATACTTATATTAGCTAGCTAGCTAGCTCCAGACATAACGAACCAGTCTGAACCTCTTCATCCTCAGACCAATCTTCATCCCGAGCCTGCACACCCTCCACCTTGGAGTCTTTGTCGTCGTCCTGCTCCTCCCGCGTGTGCAGCCTTCCTCGATCACCTTGTAGATCAAGAAACGCGCTTTCCGGCGACGAACCTCTTCCGGGTCTTCCTTGTCCATTCTCGCATAGCTCAATTGTGTACTACTCCACAACCCCATCCGTACGTTTATGAATTAGGCCAAGCTAGCTTTGGTTTTCTTCATATGGCGTCTCAATCTTCTCTTTCGTTATATATATATATATATGAGGAGCTCATGGTTGTCATTATAGAAAACTTGATGAGAGTGGGGGTGATGAAACAGTGCAGGCCTGGCCACCTTGTATTAATTTGTTTAGTTCAATGATATCAGTATGAAGTCAAGGCAATGGACATAGTTTGTTAATTCACTGCGTACAGCTGCAAGCATGCTTCTGATATATGCCATCTACCTAATTATTGGCTATGAAACATTATGTTTCTTGACATAAGAGAGAGAGAGAGTAGAAGAAGTATTTGTTAGATTTGTTTTTTGCTTTGCTTTGAAAGTAACCCATGTGATTTAATAATGACATCTTTTTTTTTTTAGTCCCACATGGAAAAAGAGAAGTCATTCTCCTTTTCCTTTCCATATATTGCTTTACCCCTCTTAGTGAGAAAGTGGATTTTGTAGGGGATGAACTAGACCTCATCCAACCCATGAGCAGGTGCGCTTTTTTTACGCGTTTTTTAGTCGCGCACTTTGCATGCTTGCTGGTCTTCCGCAGTTTATTTCCGTCGGATATAAAGGTAATTTTACAACTTTTTTTATTTTTATTTTTTATTTCCGTCGGTTTGGTCTGGTGAGTTGCTGGTCTTCCGCAGAACCGTTCTCACGTAATCCCGTTACGGAAAGAGTGGAAAAGGTTACGTGAAAGATATATCCAGGACACGATCCTGAGATCTGAGAACAATAATCTGTTTTATTTTATTTTTTTCTCTCGTTCTTTGTTAGGAACGAGAAAAATCGTACAGAGACGAAAAAGAAAAGAAAACTACCAGAATCTAAATTTCTCCAAAAACTCCTCCGTCCAATCTCTCTTCTTCGGACAAGACTCTGATCATTCGTGGGATTCGCCACCGGGTGCACGGTGTAGTGGATCGAAGGGATTCGTTGTATCTCGGGGATAGATCGCCAGGAACCCGTTGCACTGTTCGTGGAGACGAAATTCTATTCTAAGAACAGCATGTAACGTGTCTCAAATTCTTTACATATTTTCTGTTTTTAATTTTATATCTTCCAATTTGTATTTTTTAGAAAATTTCTAACAGTATTGAAGAAGAAGGTGAAGTGTTCAATTATAAACTTCTTAAACTGGATTAGTTAGGAACATTGTCATATTAAATGCTCTCTCTTCTTATGTTATTTTGCAGATACAAAACGATTAATTCAATATTCATATACTGGTATTATCCATGTAGTAGTGATTTTCGTCAAAACATAAAAGGGAAAAAAGAGAGAGCTGCAATTAAAATATAGAAGGTATATCAAATAACTAGAAATATAACACGAAATATTATTATATATACGGCTAAATTATAACTTGATACCCTCAACTATTTCAATTGTTCATATTCTCAACTTTGATAGGCATCAACTTAATATCTTCTTTCCATTTCTAGTCTAACGATGTTAAAAAAAAAAAAGACCAAAACACCCCATTCTCTCTCCTCCTCATGCCCTCTTTCTCTGTGTCACGCCCCAGTCCCAAAATGTCAGGAACTAGGCCACGTGTCACTGGCCAGCTGACACGTCACTAAGGGCTTAATCCACTTTGATGGACCCAAAGGGACGTGCTACGCTGTCCTAAAATACTACAAGTATAGAACAGGTAAAGCTATCTCATCCACAACAAAATGTCAGAAAAGCAAGTGCTGAAATATATATATATAACTGAGTCTGATACAGTACACAACTGGTGAGATTACAAGCCTACTACAAAAACTGATAATAGCGCAGAAAAATCAGATAGACTAAGCAGTGTCTATCTGATCAAAATATCTCCATCTCTAGGTAGCAGCATCTAGGGTCAAGCCTACTCTGAGGGTGTCTCCTCGAGCTCCTCCTCGGTAGCACATCTGGCCTCTTGATCAGGCCCGTACACTGTGGGGTAGAAAGCCTCATCTAGATCTGGCAAGGAACCAGGTCCTCAGTGGGACGTAACAAGATACAGAAAAATGACATGCCATGTAATGTAAATACTGAATAAAGAAAATAAAATAAATACAGGGTGCTAACCATACTAAGTGAAAATGCAAGTAAAGATCCAGTAGTACGCATGGGAATGTGTGGCTAGACATACGCTGACGTAATTCACCAATCGTGGCGACTGGCTAGTATAGGTGTCGTATGCCCCCAACTCAGGGAACTCTGCAATCGACCATCTCCAAGGAGTATGGTGCGAAGGTATAGAACATTTGTGGAGAGGGTGTCCCATACGTCAACTAGTTATCTTTTCCATCCCAATGAAACTAAATGTCAAGTCGTACATTTCCTGAGTTATTCTAATCCGTGATGTGGGTCACACGTACTGGTAGCTAACCAAATACGCAGCTCACATCCATATATGTAAATGCAACCATGTTGCGTGTTCTCGTGATAGGGTCTAGGAGAATATATTAGGATATTCTCTCAGCTGTTAGAGAGTCTGTAATATCATGTCAACATAACAGTTGACTGTACCCAAGGCAGTCTCAGGTGATCATGGTATATGAATTTCAGAACAAAGTAGATATCAACAATTTAATTTTAAACAATACTTGGCAAGGTATACTTGCCTACTCCCTGATAGTGTTGAAACCCTGATTTTACAGTCAGTTGTGAAGGTGCTGGTGACAGGGGGTCACTAGCTGTGCTGAAGTTGGTTTCTGTTAAAACAGATAGGTTTCGTGAATATCCAGGCTGTAATATAAAACATATATATATATACATATATATAGTATAGATATATATATTTAGTAGGCATAGATATAATATATATATATAATAGTATATATATATATATAACAGATAAATGCAGGCAATAATATATATAGTAGCAGGGTATATCCACTGCGATAAATAATATAGTATTTATCAGGGTGTATCCTCTGATATATATAATATAAATAAATTGAATGACAAAGCAGAAATTAAATACATATATACTCAGGGTATATCCACTGATAGATATATAGGTAAATTGAAAGGACAGTGCAGAATTTAAATATGTATATAGATATATTTATATATAAATATATAAGAAATAAAAGACAATGCTGGAATTAAATACATATATATAGGTACTGTATTATCCAGTACAATATATTATATATATAATATATAGATAATGACATTGCAGAAATATAAATTTACATATTTATAATAAGCTGTATTATCCAGCTGGTATTATATTTATATACATATAGATAATATATATATATATATAGATATATATATATAATAGGTGCAGGAAATTAAATGCAGAAAAAATAAAAGGAAAAAATGCATAGATAGTATTTCTATAATAGCTTATTATATATACATATCATATAGTAATTTACATAATATAATATAGTATGTAAATATACATATATATATAGACATATACTTATATACATATATAAATATATATATGTATAGAATATATATATAGATATACATATATAATATATATACAGTATAATATAATACATATATATAATTATACATAAAATGCTGAAAATATAAATACAGTATATATACTGTATAATTACAGTATATTTTATATAATATTACATATATATTCAATATATTAATATATATATATATAATTAATATACATATATACATATATATGTATACATAGACATGTATTAGGAATTATCTATGTATTTTTGTATAGTATAGGTGTATTATACCTTACAGGTGGCAGGAGGGGTCCCACGCGGTGTCGCCGGCGGGAGGACGGCGGCGGAGCTGGCCGGAGGCGGCCGGAGGAGCAGCAACAGTAGCAGTGGCTACTGACAGCAGCAGCAGCAACAGCAACTTGCGGGGGCGCTGGCCGGCGGAGGAGCGGCGGGGGTGGCCGGGCAGGGTGAGGGAAAGGTGGAGGGAGGAGTGGCGGTCAGGTTGGTGGGGGTGGCGGAGGTCCACGACGGCGGTGGCGGTGGCTGGAGGCCGTCGGAGGGAGGAGTAGCAGCAGCTAGGGTTAGGGGTGGTGGCTGCTGCGGGGGCTAGGGCGGCCGGAGGCGGCGTCGTGGGGAGGCGAGGTGGTGGTGGTAGGTAGAGGAGGTCGGGGCGAAGGGTTTGGGTAGGGTGGCGGTGGTCGGCGACTGCCGGAGGCGGCGGGGGAAGTGAATGGGAGTGGTGGTGGTGCTGTGGACAGGGAGGAGAGGGGGAGGGTGCGGGGGCTGTAGCCGGCGGAGCAGGGCGGCGCTGGCGGTGGGGCTTGGCCGGAGGGAAGAGGGGAGGGTGGCGAAGGGTTGGGCCGAGTTTGGCCTGAGGCGGTGGTCGGAGGTGGCGGAGGGAAGGGTTGTGAGGTTTGAAAGGGAGGGAATGAGGGTTTATATAGGGTTTATAGGCAATGGCATTTTTGTAATTAATGGCAACTTCAGGGGTATTTTGGTAATTTTAATATTTTGGGATATTTTCCTGGATTTCTCTGGATTTTTATGGTGGGTCCCACCCACCTATGGTCTAGCCAATAGGATTAGGCCACCTAGCATGCAATTTTGCATATAAACCCCTAACTTTTCAATAATTGCATAAATGCATAAAATTTGTATTTTGCGTAATTTCGTAATTTACCAAATTTCAGATACTGATTTCCCGTAATTCTGAATTGTACAAAAATGAGGGAAATAGCTGGGGAAAATGTTTTGAACAGTATAGGGTGAGTCTGGGCAGAGGCAGGGTCTGATATTGCAGGTGATACAGTCATCGTATTTATTATTTAATAAATACTGCGCACGGTGTTCACTAATTATTTAGAGGCTATTAGAGTCATAATTTTTCTACGGTGTCAAAACGATAATTGAAGTATAATTAGAGTAGAATATTATCGTATTTTTGGTTGGGCAATCAGGTGCCTACTGGTCCTCAAATCTCTAAGGGTACAGTGATGGATAAAGAGCAGAAAATTAAATAGGAAATAATTACATACGTTTGTAACGATATTTGTGCGACTAAAACGAAGCACCAGATGAGGTTTCTGGAAGTTGCTAAAAATACAGAAAAAGTAGTCTAGCAAGTCTAGGGCAGGGATGTGAAATTTATTTAGGGTTAACAGCTAGTGTGATGCCCTAATTAATTATGTAATAAACAAGTACACAATCAATTGATTATATAACAAATAAAATTTTAAAAAGTTGCACAAATTCTACTTAGTCTAAATTAATCCTAAATTACTGAAATCTGGTCGAGGGAGTTTACAATCTACCCTCCTTAGAATATTTCGTCCTCGAAATAAAAACAACCATATAATGAGAATGAAAAAGGACATATGATGATTAAGAAAGATTGAATTTGAAATATTGGACATACCCTGGTTTGGAAATAGGTGAGGATAACGCTGACGAATATCCTCTTCTCGTTCCCAGGTGGATTTACCTGGTGCATGATGTCTCCATGCAACACGAACGAGAGGAATAGTCTGGCCTCGCAACACTTTCTCGCTACGGTCCAGAATCTCTACAGGCTCCTCCTGATAAGATAAGCTTGGCCCGATGGTGATCTCTGAGTAGTCTAGCACATGACTCGGGTCTGGAATGTACCTCCTCAGCTGAGATACGTGGAAGACGTCATGTACTCCCTCCAAAGTCTGAGGTAGAGCTAGTCTGTAAGCCACTTCTCCGACGCGATCTAGCACATCGAAGGGTCCAATGTACCTTGGACTTAGCTTCCCTCTTCCTCCAAATCTGATAGTTCCTCGAGTAGGTGAGATCTTCAAGAACACATGTTCCCCTACTTGGAACTCTAGAGGTCGGCGATGAATGTTGGCCCAGTGCTTCTGCCTGTCTTGTGCAGCTCGTAGGTGTCCCTGGATCTTCTTTACTTTCTCTACCGTACGAATAATCAGTTCTGGTCCCAAGATCTGTCTCTCGCCAACATCGCTCCAGCATACTGGGGAACGACATTTCCTTCCATACAAAGCTTCAAAGGGAGCCATTTGAATGCTCGCTTGATAGCTGTTGTTGTAGGAAAATTCCACCAGGTGTAGATGATCTTCCCATGATCCGCTGAAATCAAGCATGCAGGCTCTCAGCATATCTTCAAGTGTCTGGATGGTGCGTTCTGATTGGCCATCTGTTTGCGGGTGATACGAGGTGCTGAACTTGAGGTGGGTACCAAGACTTTCTTGCATACTTCGCCAAAAGTAAGATGTAAATCTCGTATCTCTGTCAGATACTATGCTGACTGGCACTCCATGCAGACGCACTATCTCCTTCATGTACATGTCCGCCAAGACTTCTGTAGATTGTCCAACTCTAAAAGGTAGGAAATGAGCAGCCTTTGTGAGTCTATCTACGATTACCCATACAGCATTACGACCACTAGGACTTCTTGGGAAGCCCGTAACAAAGTCCATCGTAATGTGTTCCCATTTTCACTCGGGTATTGGGAGGGGTTGAAGTAGACCGGCAGATCTCTGATGCTCAGCCTTGACCTGCTGACACACCAGGCATTTGGCCACAAAGCGTGCTATCTCCCGCTTCATTCCATGCCACCAGTAATATTGTCGCAGATCTCTGTACATCTTTGTGCCTCCTGGATGTATAGAGTATGTTGAGCTATGAGCTTCTGACATCAGCTCATTACGAAGTTCTCCATTTGGAACATAAAGACGATCACCACATCTTAGAGTCCCATCTTCGTGTATGCGACATCCTGTCTGAATTCCAGCCTCTGTTCTTTGTCGAAGCCTCTGAAATCTTGCATCTGTTGGTAGAGCAGCTTTGATTCTTTCTACCAAAGTTGATTGCAGCTGATAGTTTGATAATTGGCCGTCAAGTCCTGGCATAATGACCTCTATTCCCAAATTTTCTAGATCTCTCAGAAGACCTGGTTGGGTGATCATAAAGAATGCCAAGGGTCTTCTGCTTAGAGCATCTGCCACCATATTAGCTTTCCCTGGATGGTACTGTAGATCAATTTTGAAATCCGCCATCACTTCGAGCCATCGTCTTTGTCTCAGATTTAGGTCCTTCTGGGTGTAGACGTACTTCAAACTTTTATGATCGGTGAATATCTCCACTCTTTCGCCATATAAATAGTGTCTCCATAGCTTCAGGGCGAAGATGACTGCGACAAGCTCCAGATCGTGAGTGGGGTAATTCTTCTCATGAGTCCTCAACTGTCTTGAGGCATAAGCTACAACCTTCCCATGTTGCATTAAGACACAACCAAATCCTTTTCCGGATGCATCGCTATAGATGACGAAACCTCCGGATCCAGATGGTATAGTCAAAATGGGAGCTGTAGTCAGACGCTTCTTCAAGTCATCAAAAGCTGTCTGGCAATCTTCAGTCCATATGAACTCCTGCTCCTTGCGAGTAAGACGGATAATCGGCTCCGCGATTCTTGCAAAGTTTTCTACGAACCTCCGGTAATATCCGGCAAGTCCTAGAAAGCTCCTCACCTCTGAGACGTTGGTCGGGGTTGGCCACGTCTCAACAGATGAGATCTTTGCTGGGTCTACCGAGATGCCTTCTCCTGTGATAACGTGTCCAAGAAATGCGACACGGTCCAGGAAGAATTCACACTTGCTCATCTTAGCATAAAGGCTCTCCCGTCTCAGCGTCTCTAATACCAACCTTAAGTGCTCTTCATGCTCCTCGTGGCTTTTTGAATACACCAGAATATCGTCGATGAAGACTACCACGAACTGGTCCAGATATTGGTGGAAGACTCTGTTCATCAGATTCATGAATACGGCAGGTGCATTAGTTAGTCCAAAAGGCATCACCAGGAACTCGTAATGACCATAACGAGTCCTGAATGCTGTTTTTGGAATATCTTCCCTGCGTACCTTAACCTGATGATAACCTGATCTCAAGTCTATCTTCGAGAATACCACGGCTCCTGTTAGTTGATCGAACAGGTCGTCAATTCTCGGCAAGGGGTACTTGTTTTTGATTGTCAGAGCGTTGAGGGCTCTGTAATCAATGCACATGCGATATGTTCCGTCCTTCTTTGGTACAAACAATACTGGTGCTCCCCAGGGTGATGCACTAGGACGAACAAATCCTTTGATCTGTAGTTCCTCCAGTTGAAGCTTCAGTTCGTCAAGCTCCTTCTTTGCCAGTCGGTATACATTGGAGGATACTGGTGCAGCTCCGGGTATCAGCTCAATAATGAACTCCACTTCTCTGTCAGGCGGTAGGCCTGGCAATTCTTCTGGAAATACGTCCTCGAACTCTGCTACAATTGAGGAAAGTGCTGTCTCCATCGCCATGTAAGCTCTAGGAGTCTGGCCTACTCCTTGCTCGATGGTTCCACGGACATATTCGAACTCTGGGTGATCTGGGGGTCTAAAGATAACACTACCCTTTCGGCAGTCTAGGACAGCATTATTCTGGCTTAGCCAGTCCATGCCTAAGACAACATCGAAATTTGGCATTGGAAGTACCAAAAATCGCGCTCTTAGTCCTCTACTACAAACAACTACCGGACAGGTTTCGATAATGTTGGTAACTAGAACAATACCTCCTCCAGTAAGTATTTTCCAACACTTGGGTAGCGGGGAAGTGGATAGCTTGTGCATGGCTACGAAACTACTGGATATGAAAGACAAAGTAGCCCCAGAATCGAATAATACAGTTGCAGGTAATGATGCAACTAAAATGGTACCTGATATAGTTTCCCCTTCAGGTTCTTCTGCAATAGCAGCTAACGCAAAGGCTTGTCCCTGCCTTTGTCCTCCGGCTTGTTGTCTGGCCTTGAACTGGGTCTCCTGAGTAGGCAGAGGTGCTCCTCTCTGATATCCTCCTGATGTGGAGGAAAGCATCTTCTGAGCTTGTGCTCCTGGCTTCTGCCCTTGTTGAGGTGCTGCATCTCTACGTTGTGGGCAGTCTTTGGCCATATGATTTCTAGCTCCACATAGCAGGCATAATCCCAGCTTCTTTCTACAGTCATTGGCAAAATGCCCCTTCTTGCCACAAAAGTGACAAGTCGGGAGCTCCCTCTTCTGGTAAGGCCCCACCGTCTGTTGCGTCTGATATTGGGGACAACGTATAGGTCCTCCTGCTCCATGCTGATTCTTGGCCGGGAAGGTTGAATTTGAGCGTCTGGCTCCTCGGCCAATGGCTTCTTGCTCCCTGGCTTCTGTAAGAACCTCGTTGTAGGAGATTCTCGACTGCGTTGTTGTGTACCTCTGGAGCTCGTGGTTAAGGCCATTGTGGAATCTTTTAGCCTTCTTCAGCTCGTTCGGGATCAGATCAGCACCGAAACGACTTAGTCTGCTAAACTCCGCGTCGTAGGCATCTACCGTCATATTTTCTTGCTCCAGGTGCAGGAACTGGGAGTATAGGGCATTCTGGACTGTCGCTGGAAAGTACTTGGCGTTGAAATGCTCCAGGAATTGTTGCCAAGTTTGGTCTTTGCCGACGCTGCGCTCTATGGATTCCCACCAGTGATGGGCGTTGCCAAGAAGTTGGCCCCTCACAGCGGTCATCCATAGGTCGGGAGTGAGTTGCGATCCTTCTAGCAGCATTTCGGTGTTGGAGATCCAATCGGAGATCTCTTCAGGAGTCTCGTTGCCTTTGAAATCCCTCGGGCTCATTTGACGGAAGCCTCGAACTGTGCCCGCTGGTTGGACAGGTACTGGTGTCGGAGTAGTAGTTCTCTCCAAAGCCGTCATCAACGTCTGTCGCAGAGCTTCAGTTTGCTGCCACTGAGACTGTCTCAGGGCCTCAGTTTGTTGCCACTGGTTCTGCAACATAGTCTGGAGAAACTGCAACATTTGAGGTTGACCCTCAAGTTGTGGCATCTAGATAGGCAAGGCTGGAGGTGGAGACAAAGGTGTCTCTGCATGTGGAGTTGGTGTCATTTCCTGGCTAGAATTCTGGTGATTGGACGGAGTTCCTTGGGCACTTGACGAAGGGTCTGTTGCTTGGTCAGCCCCATTATTCGCAAGTTTCCCGGGTATGTCCATATTTCTGAGGAAAATAGGATAATTAGAAAACACAAAGGAGATAAATAATGATAATCAAGCAAGATGCAATAATAGAATTTATAAGGATGGTGTCAGTGTGGATGAGACCTAATATTTCTATCCTATTGCAGGCATTGCTGGGCATGTCATCATACCACTAGCAAATAAAACTGGACCTGCATGGGCCACCACTAAAACCATGTCACGCCCCAGTCCCAAAATGTCAGGAACTAGGCCACGTGTCACTGGCCAGCTGACACGTCACTAAGGGCTTAATCCACTTTGATGGACCCAAAGGGACGTGCTACGCTGTCCTAAAATACTACAAGTATAGAACAGGTAAAGCTATCTCATCCACAACAAAATGTCAGAAAAGCAAGTGCTGAAATATATATATATAACTGAGTCTGATACAGTACACAACTGGTGAGATTACAAGCCAACTACAAAAACTGATAATAGCACAGAAAAATCAGATAGACTAAGCAGTGTCTATCTGATCAAAACATCTCCATCTCTAGGTAGCAGCATCTAGGGTCAAGCCTACTCTGAGGGTGTCTCCTCGAGCTCCTCCTCGGTAGCACATCTGGCCTCCTGATCAGGCCCGTACATTGTGGGGTAGAAAGCCTCATCTAGATCTGGCAAGGAACCAGGTCCTCAGTGGGACGTAACAAGATACAGAAAAATGACATGCCATGTAATGTAAATACTGAATAAAGAAAATAAAATAAATACAGGGTGCTAACCATACTAAGTGAAAATGCAAGTAAAGATCCAGTAGTACGCATGGGAATGTGTGGCTAGACATACGCTGACGTAATTCACCAATCGTGGCGACTGGCTAGTATAGGTGTCGTATGCCCCCGACTCAGGGAACTCTGCAATCGACCATCTCCAAGGAGCATGGTGCGAAGGTATAGAACATTTGTGGAGAGGGTGTCCCATACGTCAACTAGTTATCTTTCCCATCCCAATGAAATTAAATGTCAAGTCGTACATTTCCTGAGTTATTCTAATCCGTGATGCGGGTCACACGTACTGGTAGCTAACCAAATACGCAGCTCACATCCATATATGTAAATGCAACCATGTTGCGTGTTCTCGTGATAGGGTCTAGGAGAATATATTAGGATATTCTCTCAGCTGTTAGAGAGTCTGTAATATCATGTCAACATAACAGTTGACTGTACCCAAGGCAGTCTCAGGTGATCATGGTATATGAATTTCAGAACAAAGTAGATATCAACAATTTAATTTTAAACAATACTTGGCAAGGTATACTTGCCTACTCCCTGATAGTGTTGAAACCCTGATTTTACAGTCAGTTGTGAAGGTGCTGGTGACAGGGGGTCACTAGCTGTGCTGAAGTTGGTTTCTGTTAAAACAGATAGGTTTCGTGAATATCCAGGCTGTAATATAAAACATATATATATATACATATATATAGTATAGATATATATATTTAGTAGGCATAGATATAATATATATATAATAGTATATATATATATAACAGATAAATGCAGGCAATAATATATATAGTAGCAGGGTATATCCACTGCGATAAATAATATAGTATTTATCAGGGTGTATCCTCTGATATATATAATATAAATAAATTGAATGACAAAGCAGAAATTAAATACATATATATTCAGGGTATATCCACTGATAGATATATAGGTAAATTGAAAGGACAGTGCAGAATTTAAATATGTATATAGATATATTTATATATAAATATATAAGAAATAAAAGACAATGCTGGAATTAAATACATATATATAGGTACTGTATTATCCAGTACAATATATTATATATATAATATATAGATAATGACATTGCAGAAATGTAAATTTACATATTTATAATAAGCTGTATTATCCAGCTGGTATTATATATATACATATAGATAATATATATATATATATATATATATATATATATATATATATATATATATATATATATATATATATATATATATATATATATATATATATATATATATATATATATATAATAGGTGCATGAAATTAAATGTAGAAAAAATAAAAGGAAAAAATGCATAGATAGTATTTATATAATAGCTTATTATATATACATATCATATAGTAATTTACATAATATAATATAGTATGTAAATATACATATATATAACAGATAAATGCAGGCAATAATATATATAGTAGCAGGGTATATCCACTGCGATAAATAATATAGTATTTATCAGGGTGTATCCTCTGATATATATAATATAAATAAATTGAATGACAAAGCAGAAATTAAATACATATATATTCAGGGTATATCCACTGATAGATATATAGATAAATTGAAAGGACAGTGCAGAATTTAAATATGTATATAGATATATTTATATATAAATATATAAGAAATAAAAGACAATGCTGGAATTAAATACATATATATAGGTACTGTATTATCCAGTACAATATATTATATATATAATATATAGATAATGACATTGCAGAAATGTAAATTTACATATTTATAATAAGCTGTATTATCCAGCTGGTATTATATATATACATATAGATAATATATATATATATAGATATATATATATATATATATATAATAGGTGCAGGAAATTAAATGCAGAAAAAATAAAAGGAAAAAATGCATAGATAGTATTTATATAATAGCTTATTATATATACATATCATATAGTAATTTACATAATATAATATAGTATGTAAATATACATATATATATAGACATATACTTATATACATATATAAATATATATATATGTATAGAATATATATATAGATATACATATATAATATATATACAGTATAATATAATACATATATATAATTATACATAAAATGCTGAAAATATAAATACAGTATATATACTGTATAATTACAGTATATTTTATATAATATTACATATATATTCAATATATTAATATATATATATAATTAATATACATATATACATATATATGTATACATAGACATGTATTAGGAATTATCTATGTATTTTTGTATAGTATAGGTGTATTATACCTTACAGGTGGCAGGAGGGGTCCCACGCGGTGTCGTCGGCGGGAGGACGGCGGCGGAGCTGGCCGGAGGCGGCCGGAGGAGCAGCAACAGTAGCAGTGGCTACTGACAGCAGCAGCAGCAGCAGCAGCAACTTGCGGGGGCGCTGGCCGGCGGAGGAGCGGCGGGGGTGGCCGGGCAGGGTGAGGGAAAGGTGGAGGGAGGAGTGGCGGTCAGGTTGGTGGGGGTGGCGGAGGTCCACGACGGCGATGGCGGTGGCTGGAGGCCGTCGGAGGGAGGAGTAGCAGCAGCTAGGGTTAGGGGTGGTGGCTGCTGCGGGGGCTAGGGCGGCCGTAGGCGGCGTCGTGGGGAGGCGAGGTGGTGGTGGTAGGTAGAGGAGGTCGGGGCGAAGGGTTTGGGTAGGGTGGCGGTGGTCGGCGACGGCCGGAGGCGGCAGGGGAATTGAATGGGAGTGGTGGTGGTGCTGTGGACAGGGAGGAGAGGGGGAGGATGCGGGGGCTGTAGCCGGCGGAGCAGGGCGGCGCTGGCGGTGGGGCTTGGCCGGAGGGAAGAGGGGAGGGTGGCGAAGGGTTGGGCCGAGTTTGGCCGGAGGCGGTGGTCGGAGGTGGCGGAGGGAAGGGTTGTGAGGTTTGAAAGGGAGGGAATGAGGGTTTATATAGGGTTTATAGGCAATGGCATTTTTGTAATTAATGGCAACTTCAGGGGTATTTTGGTAATTTTAATATTTTGGGATATTTTCCTGGATTTCTCTGGATTTTTATGGTGGGTCCCACCCACCTATGGTCTAGCCAATAGGATTAGGCCACCTAGCATGCAATTTTGCATATAAACCCCTAACTTTTCAATAATTGCATAAATGCATAAAATTTGTATTTTGCGTAATTTCGCAATTTACCAAATTTCAGATACTGATTTCCCGTAATTCTGAATTGTACAAAAATGAGGGAAATAGCTGGGGAAAATGTTTTGAACAGTATAGGGTGAGTCTGGGCAGAGGCAGGGTCTGATATTGCAGGTGATACAGTCATCGTATTTATTATTTAATAAATACTGCGCACGGTGTTCACTAATTATTTAGAGGCTATTAGAGTCATAATTTTTCTACGGTGTCAAAACGATAATTGAAGTATAATTAGAGTAGAATATTATCGTATTTTTGGTTGGGCAATCAGGTGCCTACTGGTCCTCAAATCTCTAAGGGTACAGTGATGGATAAAGAGCAGAAAATTAAATAGGAAATAATTACATACGTTTGTAACGATATTTGTGCGACTAAAACGAAGCACCAGATGAGGTTTCTGGAAGTTGCTAAAAATACAGAAAAAGTAGTCTAGCAAGTCTAGGGCAGGGATGTGAAATTTATTTAGGGTTAACAGCTAGTGTGATGCCCTAATTAATTATGTAATAAACAAGTACACAATCAATTGATTATATAACAAATAAAATTTTAAAAAGTTGCACAAATTCTACTTAGTCTAAATTAATCCTAAATTACTGAAATCTGGTCGAGGGAGTTTACACTCTGATGCTTGCGGCCGAAGGGAGGTGCACAGCTAGCAGCAGCAACGACGACAACCATCGTCGTCGGAGGGCGTGCGGCGGGGAGGGGGATAAGCAGAGGGCGCACGCAGTCGGGAGGGAAAGCGGCGAGCAACAACAGTTGCATCGACGAGGAAGATGGGAGGGCTGAAAGGGGCACGTACGGCCGGAGGGGGACGGTGGGGTGCGAGCGCGACGGGAGGAGGAGCGGGGTGGGCATGGCGGAGAGAGCGGGGGGGGGGGGGGGGGGGGGCAGCGGCTGTGGGGTGTGTGCTCGCGGTTGGAGGGGGGGGGGGGGGAGAGGCAGCGGGAGTGGGGAGGGGAGAGTGGGTGGGGAATAGTTTAGAAAAAAAATCAACGAAAAATTTAAGAGAATATCAAGTTACAAATATTATTTGAAAGAGGGTATTAAGTTAGAATCCATCAAAATTGAGGGTATCAAGTAAAACATTTTGAATAGTTGAGAGTATCAAGTTCCAATTAAACCTTAAAGATACTATTATGACAAGAAACCGAATTATCAAGAACTGCCAAAGGTACGAGGATAACTGGTGTGTCAATATATTGCATCTCCATTTTACAATGTATACTTCACACATACTAGTTTTTATGATGCATTCTGTGTAAATATAGAATGGATTGGATTTGTATGAGAATAGTAGAAATCCTACATTCTGAATCTAGAAATTCTCAGGTCCAACCTATAGCTCTTGTGGGTGGGTTGGATCTGAAAATCTAAAAAATTGGAACTTAGGATGACTCTTACTATTCTAACAATTGAGCTCCTACATTTTAAATATAAAATCTAGAAATTGGAATAGGTCTTACTTGAAATTATAAAGGTCCAGGATTGTGGACTACAACTATCCTGTATGAAGCTGGAATCGCTAGTAATCGTGGGTCAGGCAACCATACATGTGTTTTTGATTAAGAGTAGACCAAGATTACTTCAAACATTTTGTACAGAGTCCTGTCCAAGTCTGCATCATTTTCACTGAGACCATGGTTTAGTTTAGGTTCATGTAAATTGAGGAGGAATTAACAAAGTAAGTGGTCAGAGATCTATATGTCAAGTGGACGAGAAAGAACAGGAAAATTGATTGGAGTGGCCACTGCTCCCTAATCAATATGTGAATGTGAAAGGAAGACTAGCTTTCTTTGACATGAGAGGGGAGAGGTGCAACTATAATATATGTGTTGTTTAGCTCTTTGTTCCGACATTGCACATGAGTGTGATGAAGCTTGGGGTGGCATACGTCCTAAACCTAATTCACGTTCAAATAGAACTCGGCGGAATCAGTATTGAGCTGGGGAGGGCTACCAAGAAAAGAAAAAAAATCTTATTTTTTTCCTAATTGTTTTTCCTATATGAGTAGGTTGACAACTTAGTCAAGTTGGCAGAAAGTTAAGTCTAATAAGACTTCGGATTTGAACAATTTTTTCTGCTTCGAACAACCCTTCAAGTTTAGCGTGGTCCCGTCCAGAGTTTTTGGGTGCCCGGAACAAAAATCTAATGCATTCCTCTTTACTTAAAAGTTCCTAAAGAAAACATACAAACAAGACTACTAAGCCTTGAACCCATATCATTTTACATAAAAAGTGCAAGTAAAAACCAACTTTGCTAAATAAGTTACTGTATTATATTGTATAAGTACTAATATTTAAAATACTACGACATATATATATATATATATATATATATATATATATATATATATATATATTAAAAAAATAAATTTTTTGTGCTTCTAAAATGTTGCGCTATAGACGGTTGTCCGGTCTGTACTAGGTACGACAGGGTTCGTTCTGACATGACTCCACAAGAGGTTTGGGTAGCGGGTGACTCCCCAAAACCGACCTATGATAAAAATCAAAG
>JAYESA010000018.1:23124372-23139992 GCA_036927795.1 Iris macrosiphon | reverse complement strand
GTGAGATTTCACACACCAAACACGCGAATCTACCAATATGCACTTGCCACGTCGGCACAGCCTAATGGGCATGGTGGGCCCACGGCCGTCCCCTCTGACTCCAAACCGAAACAAGTCCGCACCTACCTCTCCTTACCCACCTGTATCGCTATCGCGGACACGATGGCCGACTCTCAACGCTTTTTCCTTTCGAAACATGCCTTCGAGTTAACGGGTCCGAAAGCGTTTTCGGGTAGCTGCAATAAAAAAAATTCGACCCGATTTGAGAGATCAAAATATCGTAGTAATAACATTTGTTGCTGCAAGTTGTTTGTTATTGCTAAACCAATGTTTCATTAAAGGGTAATTTTATAGGGATATCTCCAATGATATTTTTCACATTGATATAACAAGTGATATGGTGTGTTCATGTCAGTCTAAAAAAAAAAAAAATTAATTAAAGACCAATATTAATTACCAATTTTTGGCGTTTAATTATCTATTTTTTGGCATGTAGATGAATAATTTTAGTATATATTGATAGTAATTAAGACCCAATAATTGATGTTTTGGCATGTAGTTTTGGCATTTAAATAATTCTTGTAGTTGGGTAGCTTTTGGTTGAACAATAGTTTATCAACTCTTACAGAATGCTATTTTGCATATAGTAGTAACAATAGGAACAATGTGATTTTCCTGCCTCAAATATTTTCACTTATTTGTTAGTGATAAGAGGGGACAAATTCTTCTGTAATAGATCCACTATTTTATGGTATATCCTTTTCGTTACATTTAATTTGGGATATCAATGATAAGGCTAAGCCTAAAATACCAACAATTTGACTTTCCTCTCTCAAATATTATCACATAAAATTACAATCTTGATACCAATCACAGGCTAAGAACATCCGCAGTGAGAAAACTTCAAACACATATTTTAAATTATAAAAAATTGTGTAAATTATTACTTTTGGAGTATCTCTATAATATTGCGAATTTTTTTTAAATAAAGTAATATATTTAGATATAATTGCAATAAAGGGGAGGGGTTTGGTGTAATTGTAAGGAAAGGGATAACTCGCCAACTGAGTTGGCGAGTTGTTGGGGCCCGCCAACTCAGTTGGCGGTGGGAGTTGGGACCGCCAACTCAGTTGGCGGGGGATTGGGAGTTGGATATATATATATATATATATATATATATATATATATATATATATATATATATATAATTTCTTTCTAAATTAATTAAATTTTGTAAATGGATAATAACAAATTATCTATTATAATATTACAAAAAAATTACATTGATAATACCAAAACAAAAATATTTATTAAAAATTTTAAATCTAAAAATTTAAATAATACCAAAAAATATCAAATAAATTGTATTATGGGATATTTTAGCAAATGCCCCTACAAAAAATGTCATAAAAAAATCCGGTTAAAAGAGTGCGAACATATCTTAAAATTTTATATATATATATTTGTATAGATAAAATTTCACTTTTATAGATTTATATAGATATATATACAATTATCTAAATATATTTAGAATTTCACAAAATATCCAGATATATATATACAAAGTTAGCTCAGATTCAACCGTGAAATCCAGATATTTAATCCCAAATCAAATATTTAGTCCCGAGTTGATTAGGAAATGGAAGTGGCTGTTCTATATTGGAGTGCTAAGATTTTATGTGTGCCTGTACAGCTATTTTGACAAGTAGACCAGATGATGCCCACATCGACTCCAAAAGAAGATATTAATGAAATTATCTAACAAAAAAATCTATATATATCTAGATAATTAGTGAAATTCTAAATATATATAGATAATTGTATATATATCTATATAAATCTATAAAAGTGAAATTTTATCTATACAAATATATATAGATAAAATTTTAAGATATGTCCACACTCTTTTAACCGATTTTTTTATGACATTTTTTGTAGGGGCATTTGCTAAAATATCCCATAATACTATTTATTTGATATTTTTTTGCATTATTTAAATTTTTAGATTTAAAATTTTTAATAAATATTTTTGTTTTGGTATTATCAATGTAATTTTTTTGTAATATTATAATAGATAATTTATTATTATCCATTTACAAAATTTAATTAATTTAGAAAGAAATTATATATATATATATATATATATATATATATATATATATATATATATATATATATATATATATATATATATATCCAACTCCCAACCCCCCGCCAACTGAGTTGGCGGTCCCAACTCCCACCGCCAACTGAGTTGGCGGGCCCCAACAACTCGCCAACTGCGAGTAATCCCTTTCCTTACAATTACACCAAACCCCTCCCCTTTATTGCAATTATATCTAAATATATTACTTTATTTAAAAAAATCCGATAATATTGTCACACAATGATATACTCCAAATAAACACTTCAAATTAATTTCCTTTTTTTTTTCTTCCTCTTTTTTCTTTTTATTTTTTTCCCTATTTGGTAATATTTTTTTTTCTCTTTTTTCTTTATTTTTCTTTTTTGTTTGATTACTTTTGGTGGGCCATCAATTAATATAGAGGAGATAGGACATGCTCCAAATCTGAAGTGTCTCGTATCTTTCTAGCAATTTTTAAGTATGCACTAGTGTCCATTGTAGCCTTCAAGTGCTACAAAATTTGACTAAAGTTAAAATGTAGCACTTAAATCTCTCCCACTGTGGATGTTCTAAGCCATAATTTGAAGTTCATATTCCATCTATTATTTATTGAGTCTCTTACTAGTTATGGCTGATTGTGTGACTGAACATGGTAATTAAAGAAAAAATATTGGGTCTTAATTACTGTCTATATATCTCAGAACTGTCCGTCTACATGCCATACACTGGTAATTAAATGATAAAATTGTCCATCTACCGGCCAAAAACTGGTAATTATGGGCCTTTAATTAATTGTTTTCTTTTAAGGCAGATATAGACATGTTATGTCACTTGCCATATCAGAATGACTCTAGAGTATGTCAATAAAAATGTGTTCCCATAAAATTGCTCTACGTTAAATGCTACAAATTTAGTATTCTCACAGATGATACTGAAAGTAGCGTTTTAAATCATTTCACCTACCGAATTCAATTGGCTCTTGTAGTCAGTGAAAAAAGGTACAACTTTTTGGCTGGACGAAGTTCTCGAAATTAAACCACGGAAGAGACGTGGAGATGGTGGACCCAAATGAAATATAACGCATCGTGCGCAATGTTTCGTGCGTATCGTCGGTCATCTAAATTTTTTTTTTTTTACTTCACCTATAACAAATGTTGTACAACTTTCGTTGCTGTAATTAATTGTTACCGATTACAATAAAACAAACACTTATTTTTTTCTACTACCAACCTTCATACATCAGATCCTATCAATCTTCGTATGCGTTTGCATCAAATCTCAACTAAATATGTACTAGTATATATACACGTGCTTTGCACATATTTTATAGATTATTATTAAAGTACATATTTTATAGATAATTATTATGAACACTAAAAGACTGTTATAATTATTCTAATATTTATTAAGACTACTTAGACAGACTAAAAAAATAACTATCTTAATTATTCTAAATTTATTATTATATATTACTATTATTTTTTATACATGCATGCAAGACTATATAGAAGGATAAAAAAAAAACTAAATGATCTCTCACATAATTATCTAACTGTCCATATATTAAGTTTAACTTAATTAGTAAACATACGTCAGGATATATTTGAAAATAATTTTTTTTGGGTGCCATTATTGACACTCATAAAATCTTATTCTGCATTTTTTTTTCTAATTTTATTTATTCAAATTTTAAATTTATCCATAAATTAAATCTGAAATTAATTTATGATTCTCCTAAAATTCCATCATGAACTCATAAAATCTTACCATATACTCCTAAAATAAAATCTCATTCCGTACTCCTCAAATAAGATGATTGCAGTATGAGATTTTAGGATCGTCGGGATCAAATTTTTTTTTTTTTCTTTTTCTTTTCTTACCATAAAGCTGAACTTTTTCCATTATAGCCAGACTATGTAGATTTTGGCAAGTGACTAATTTTGCATTATAATTAAAGGACATTCCTTTTGTTGGTCGGATCTGTCGTTGTAAACCCTTCAGTACCCAAAACCCAGTAAATGGCGGAATTCCTATATAAATAACACTTCCAAATCATTCATTGCTCAATCCTTCTCTCTCTCTCTCTCTCGCTAAAATGGATCTCCTTCTAAGTAGCTACTCTTACTCTTACTCTAGGGTTGCAATGGAAGACCCGGACGAGACCAAGCACAGGAGAGCTCAGTTTCTTATATACAAAACTCTCCAAAGAGCCGACACGATGCAGAAGCAGCAACAACGACGGCGAAGTCGCCGTCGACGTTGGAAGCTGATGGTGGTGTCCAAGCTGAGGATCAGGATCGGCGCGAGGCTTAGACGGGCGAGGAAGCTCGTGCGCATCGCAGTCTCCGCGACAGCAAGAGCTCACAGGCATGTCATGGTGCAGGCGCTCAAGCTCTTCAAAGGATGATAGCTAGCTAGCTGGTTGCATATTTTTCTAGTGGTCAGCAGGCAGAGACATAATTTGTATATTAGTTTTATGGATTTTCTTCTACTCGAGAAACGGAATATATCTTTCAATTACGATAAAAATTATATATATGTATATATATTATTAAAAAAAAAATACTGAATTTTAGTATCTGAACTTCCGTCGCTATTTAAAAACGAACCATCGAGAGGGCCGACTTAGAATTCTCGCTCTTAAGTATCCTGAATACCTTCGAAATAATACGACTGCTATTTCGAATAACATTCGAAAATGCTTAAGAAATCGAGAGAGCAAACTTAGCTCTCTTAAAATTTGGGTTTTTGTTGTTTGGGAACGTTCGACAGTCAGAAAATTTTCCTACTCAATATAGTGTTTCTAGCCATGTTTTCTTTTCCTCCTTCCGGACAGTTTCTTTATTGCTATTCCAGGCTCTAATTTTTTTTCCCGGATTTATAAGCCTATATATATATATATATATATATATATATATATATATATTTTGTGGCATTCATTTAGTCTTTAATTTTCTTTGGATATTTATAAGAATGTAATATATAATTGTTGGCACTCACAATTTGTTCCACAAAGGTCTACTTAGTTGCAAGGAATTGAAATTGTTATTTGACATAAATACTGTGAACCAGTTAATTTCAATTTAATTTTATATGCAACTAGCATATATGCACGTGCGTTGCACGTATTTATTGTTAGAAAGATTAAAAGACATTTGTATTCAAAATTTGTTCATTTTTTAATGAATGAATGATACAACAAAGTCCATTTTTCAATGCCTCATTTTTAGATAATGCATTTAAGAGTTGTTGTAATTAGGAATACCGAAGGACAACTCTTGTATTTACCTAGATACCTCCTATTAATTTTAATTAATCTTTTTAATTACTAAATATGTTGAAGGGTATTTTTGGAACGAAAATTTTTCACGGTGAAGCCTAGTTTTGGCATTATATAGTAGAATAGATATGTTGAAGGGTATTTTTGGAACGAAAATTTTTCACGGTGAAGCCTAGTTTTGGCATTATATAGTAGAATAGATATTGTTTGTTTATTATTATTTTTTGGCTTGATTAATTTTTTCAAATTTTTTTTTTCTTTGAAATGTGCGACGATACGTACGAACCCACTGTCCCACACTCCTTTCGCAGTTTGATCATGAGATCGTCCGTCTAGCCAAAGAGGTTATACATTTTCTCATTGACCACAAAAGCCAGTTGAGTTCGATAATTTTTTTCGTTATTCCTCACTAGCCTTTACCGGATGCGCCTATCTACGGATGACTAATCTGAAATAGAAAAATTGAAATTCTTATAGAAAAATTACAAATTATTGAATTGGCCCCATCTTGAAATTTATAAGCTTACAAAAAAAAAAGTTGTTTGGGGATTAGATTCGATTCCACAAAGAGACAGTAGAAAAATTCAAATCTATGATATGAAGAATTTTATAATTCCTAACATCTATTTGACACATCGATCCGTAAAATAATATAAATTTATTTTTGATGATTGTATCAAATGAATATTGTGATTTATTGAAACATATAAAATGCCGAGGCTTAGGTAATGTTGTTCGAGATTCTACGTCCGTTCGCTGTCAGTTTTTGTTTGTTTGTACTTATTTTTTTTAATAATAATAAGGGAATTTTTTTACTCAATTTTATTATAAAACGAATACAAGAATATTGAAAAGCTTGTAGTCAAGTGTTGATATTGGAGACATTGATTCTGAGTGATTTAACCTTTTTCTTCTTCTTTCTCGACTGTAAACATTTCAAATATTTATTTAATCTTATTCTAGTGCAGATCAACACACATCCACGTATGCAGAATTGAGATATTATACATTTAGAAAACAAGCTAGATAAATTGTTAACTGAAAGTTGTTGTACAATCTGAACTGAATATTGTTGTGCAATGCCAAACAATAACAAAAATATTTCTTAGTAGAGCAATTGAGATATTATTATTATTATTATTATTTTTTTTTTTTTTATAGAATTAAAGAGTATCTTTGTATGTAAAATGTCTTAAATTGGAATTTTCATCTAAGGCTCTATATATACTAGAAGAAACATATTAAAAATTGTGTTCATCTCGTAAAAGTTCGCAGAAAAATGTGCTAATTGCTTGTTGGTATGTCGTATCGATATTTTTTAAACCGAAGGATATTACTAAATTACAGTATATCTCCAATGTCGTTCCGAAGGATGTTGCTTTTCATAATCAGGATGTAGCTTAATTTTATTGTATCCACTGAAGCTATCATGTAAACTTCTTTTCTGATTTTTTTTCTCTCCCTTACGATCGCTTCCTATTTAATTAATAATACGATATTAAAATTAATACAGAATTGTCTAAATATTTCCAAATCTCTTCTATCAAAATCAACAATTGACTGCTAATTTTCAGTCCCTGCTGGCTAAAGCATTTCTTAATAAAACCTTACTTATAAATCAATCATTATACTAATTATTCTCCAAACTAAATATTCTGAACTATTACTAGCAAGCTAGCTTCCTATAAACCACATCCTCCTATTAAACCCCTCTCCATGAACCTATACACACACCATGAGCCACCCCTACATTCCCGCTGCACCCGACCGTTACAATCATGGTGCACCAGCTCACCCGGATGCCTCGCGCACGCCACTCTCCTCCTCCTTCCTAGTGCAACCTCCACCACCATTATTTTCCTCTTCACCATCATCTTCCTGTAGCCATTGCACCATCAATGGCGAGCACCACACAAGGGCCAAGACCGAGCCCAGCCTCATGTCCGACTGTGCAAGTAGGTCAAAGTGTGTAATGGGCCGGGCGGTCCAGAACCCGACCGGACCCGGCCAACAGAAACCTGGGTTCGGTTAGGTTACCATTTTGTGGCCCACCCGATCTGAAACAAAATTCGATCCGAATCAGGTTCACCCTTCCTACCTCGTCAACCCGGTCCAGCTCGGTCGAAAATCCGATTAGGCCCGGTCTCTCTTTCTCTCTCTCTCTCTCTCTCTCTCTCTATATATATATATATATATATATATATATATATATATATATACTCTCTCTCTCTCTCTCTCTCTCTATATATATATATATATATATATATATATATATATATATATATATATATAGAGAGAGAGAGAGAGAGAGAGAGAGTATCCACATCCCCTTCTATTATTTATCTCCAAGCATCTCCATATTTACAACCGTTGGATCTTGTTTAAGTCATTCAAATCAATCGAGAATGTGGTTCAAATCAACGGTTAACTGTTAAGATTGGATGACTTAAACAAGATCCAATAATTGTAAACATAATAAGAGGGGATGTGGATCCTCCCCCCCCCCCCTCTCTCTCTCTCTCTCTATATATATATATATATATATATATATACACACACACGAGGAAGGAGGAAGGATCCACATCTCCTCCTATTATGCATCCCCAAGCATCCTCATGTTTACAACTTTTGGATCTTGTTCAAGTTACTACCAAAATATGATGAAATAGCGACGTTTTTAGCGACGTCGAAGTAAAACGTCGCTAATATTAAAGATTTCAGCGACTCCAAATATTAACGTCGCTATAAGTCGATGTTTGGCGACATATAGCGACGTTTAACGACTATAATTTAGTTTTTTAAAAGAATAGTCGCTATACGTTATCTAAGGTCGCTAAACATCGCTGAGTTTTATAATTTAGCCACGTTTAGCGACGTATTTAACGACGTTTATATTTTAAATATTTAGCGACGTGTTTAACGACGTCTACAACGTCGCAAAATATTTTTATTAGCGATGTCATAATTTGACGTCGCTAACCGTCGCTAAAATTTTAATATAGGTTTCGATTCCGATTCCCCCCTTCTGTCGAAATCTTCCATATTTTCAAAACCCGCCCCCCTTTCCCCCACCCTCTCCGGCGACCGGCGTCCTCCACAGCGGCTGTCACGCCCCAGTCCCAAATACGTAGGACTAGGAACACGTAAGCATGCCAGCCGCATGGATATGGCAACTCCAATATATGGAAACCAAATCCACACGTACGCTGTAATATGAATATCAAATCCACAAGTGGTATAAACATATGTCACAAGTCACAGGGTATAATCTAGATCTCATCCACCAAAATCATATAGAAATAAATAACCAGTATCTATAAAACTAGATCTCAATAGAAAGTATCTAAGGATGATAGTTGGATGGAAACAAATCCACTACCAACTCAAATGGAAAAAGTAATTACAATAAGTACAACTCAATCAAACAATATAAGTATACCAGCTATCGATCACGGCTCGAAGAGAAGACATCCACGAAGCATCCATAACCATCCAACTCTGCTCTCCTGTAAATACACAAGAACAGGTACACCTGGCAGCAGACCAGGTCCTCAGAGGGACATAACAAGATACTTAAACACATGCCAATAAAGTACTGAAATAAATATCCAAAAGGGTCGTCTAACCATCTAAGTGAATGCAGTTAAGAACAACTTTCCCAACGCGTGGGCTATCTGGCTAAAATGGGATTGGCATAGTTCTCTTGGAGATCCAGGGGCCTACAAAGGCACGACATCTTTCGAACACCGGAGGCCCGCCTGATAATAATATAATATATAGTGGTCATCATGACCGCGTATCTCCGGCGGAGCGTACGGGTTACACAAGGAAAGTGCAACGGAGCCCACACGTCTTACTTGTTGTTCTCCCCACCCCATGCTCTAAGCATGTCACATCCATGACACGATAATACCTCTAATAACTGCCCAGTCTACTAGCATGCAAAGTTTCTAACAGCAGTTATTCCTAACGTACGGCCCACACGTACAGGAGGCCAACCCTGCACGCCAGTCCGTGATCTATATGAGACTCACAACTCGTGTAACAACTGTGTCACGGCCGATGAACCTAAAGATGCTACATGATGATGGGGTAGTCTCATAAACAAGGTCAATGCAAATACATAAATAAAAATATACCGCGACGACACGTCGCGCGCATTTTATATAACAGTTAAAATATATGAAAAGACAGAAAATAAAGATGCATGCAACATATGGAATAAAAATAACAGTACAATGGCAAGGTATACTTGCCTGGCAAGGAAGCTGCAATGTACCAATAACCTGCTACAGAAATCGCGCAGAACAATCCAATATCCTATGTACACATAAATATAATATAATAGAATCATTAGTCATTACACTAGCACATACTCAACCACATTTACACTGGAATCAGGGGGTATACTAGGGGTAACACTAGTCATCTAACACGGTCAATTACGTATTGAATTACGCGGGTGTCGCGTCTTCAAGTACTGTACGAAATCAGTCAGTCAACTGACAGGTGTCTATGCCAGTACGTTAGCATACGCAAGGCAGACAAATTCACAAGTTCTTAGGGTCAACATGGTCAAGGTAAGTATGGGATAGTCCACGATGTCCTAGGGTCATACAGTCTGAATATTTAGTCATAATTATCAATTAGCATTTACTTACATATATATTCATATAACTATATAATAATATAACCATTAATTTATTTAATTCTGGAATAATTACTCTAAAATCCTATTTTAATCTTATTATTCTGATTTTTATGTTAATTCTTAAATTTTGTCCAAAGAAACTGAATTTTATCAACTCGAGACTCATGGCACGCAAATCGAGGCGATCTGTTGACCAAAAAGTCAACCGATACAAACTCGACTTTCATGCATGATTTTCTGTAGATTTCAGCATCAAAAATATACTGGAATTTATGGCTCGTCTGAATTCAAATTCGTTTGGGAATTATGGCGCATACAAATTTTGTATTGTGCACCGATGGTTAAATTCTAACCTAGAAGTTCTACAGAATTAACAGTATGTAAATACTTCGAAATAAATTCTGGAAAAAATATATGTCGATGATTTCGACATTAGCTTTCCGAAACTTTAAACGGTTCATGATTCTGATTCCTGGTTCTCCCGAAATCGCGAAAACATCAAAACACGTCTATTTTCGGATATGCTGTGCTCTACAAATTTTCCAGAATTTAATACTAATAATTTAGAAAAAAAATTTATATTATCAGAAAGCTAACCTCATTATCGTTCTAACAAAAAAAACTGGAGCGTGTTTGGAGTCCGGAGCTAGGAGATATCGTCTTTTTAATTCGTCATAACTAGTAGAAAATGAGGCTGAATTTATGACAAATTTTGACTATTTTTTGGACGAAAAAGAGAGGAATTTGGGAAAGAAAAATATGAAGGATGAGGTATTTATAATGGTGGACACTATTTAACTAAATACGAATAGGATTGGTTAATTTGGATAGGATTATGATGAATTTAAATAAGGATAAGATATGCATGAAGTTGATTTCCTAGTAGGTTCAGGATTTGAATTAATTTAAAATAGAGTTTGAATTTATCTCAATAATTTATAATCTTAAATATAATTAAAGATAATACAAATAATTTATAAAATCTTATTAATATCTATTAACACTAAATTAGTATCTATCTAATATTAAGACTATATATATCCAAATAAATCCTAAATAATTTTAAAATCTAAATAAATTTCTTAAAATTCTAAATAAATTACAAAAAAATATAATTGAATATTTTAAACTAAAATAAATATTTGGTAGGAACGTCATGCAAGTATGGTCGTATAGTAAATCATAGAAGTCCTAAAAATTTATGTTTTCTAAGTTTTAATTACCAAAAATTCTAGAAAAATCTCCAAAAATCTAAAATAACCTAAAATAATTCTAAATGAATATTTATATAAGTAAATATATCAAGAAATTTATTTTCTAATTAACTAAGATCATATTCTAAATAAATTCAACATATATAATAAATATAATAATATAAAATATACACAAAATATCTATTTTGGGTGAGGGAGTTTATAGCGGCCTACTCCGGCGTCCCCCTCCTCCTCCTCTAGGTAAACCCTAACTCTCTCTCTCTCTCTCTCTCTCTCTTATAGGACACGACATGACACTGACACAGACACGACACACACACATGTGACAGACACTGACATGACACACACACACGTGACACTAACCCTAACCCAAAACTGACACAGACATGACACACACGTGATAGACACGACACACACATGTGACAAACACGTGCTCTGTGTTCTTGCTGACTGCTAGTGCAAGCCTTGGCTTGCTGCACTGTGCTGAAACTGCACTGGGACTACTCATTGCTGTGCCCTGCTTGCATCTCAGTGCATTGATGCACTACAAACTGCACTTGTCGTTGCTGTTGATCTTCTTTGATGTTGATTGCTCTCACTTGCCACCTTCTTGCTGAGTATACTGCTCAGTGGCCGATGCTTCTTGCTGCACGGCTGTTGATTGCTCCCACTTATATGACTTCCTAGGTCAGTAGCCAGCTAATTAGTGCTTTGTACTATTCTTATATCAGGTGATCATTGTCCTATATGGCACACACATATGTCACATCAACATCTAGGCTTGGAAATCAATATTTACCATTATTGTTCAAAACTCAACCTTATAAATTACAAATGAACCAGATCAATACCTTACTAAAGTTACACATATGTGACACAACACACTTGCTCGGCAATGTCCTACACTTGTACTTTATGCGGTTCATAAAATATTCACTAGTTGAAAAGGATACTATAAGAGCTCAATATACTTGCGCAATTTTGTATTTGTTAAGTTACTTAATACCTAGGTCAAACTTAACCACATAAATATTCATTTTAGATATATGAATAGTTACAAAGATGCAAATATATGGGCATGATCTTGTCACGACCCGCACCCAAAAAATCGGACATGAGTCGTGGGTATGTCCAGCCTACGCCGGAGCATCGGCGGTAGAACACTGTCTATGTCTACTATCTAGCTAACAATCTCACACAACAATACAAGTACCTGTCAAGATCTCAACTCCAAACGGAGGAGCAATATGAATAAGATAACACGAGTACTCAATCATGAATCTAAGCACGATAAGATAACACAGAAGTCTAACAACTACAAAGTCCACACAACAACTACTACTAAAGCAACAATAATAATAATAATACAACAATATCCAGAATCAAATATAATACAAGTCTCAAACCAAAAGCCGGGGACAAATCCGGTACCAAAAGCTAATAAATACAACTGAGGTCCTAATGATCCCGACTACCAACCCATAAATCACTCCTGAACTAGGGGGTCCCTGTCTGCACCATCGACAGGCTAATGTCCATAAAACGTCGGACACCAATCCTCCGGATCCTTTGAAAAATATATCCAGTCAGGATTGGAGCAAGTACACCTCTGATAGCAGTTCCAGTTAACTGATAAAAACTATAAAACAGTTGTAGCAAGTAGCACAAGGAGAAGGAAATAAAGTATGAACAAGAATATATATATATATATATATATATATATATATATATATATATGGTGCATAAATGTAACCTCCGTGTCCTGAAATTCTAGCCTAAATATTATTTTTAGGTTAATTTGGGGCTAGTGGGATTTTTCCATAATTTTTAGTTAATTAAAAACCAGTAACACTAATTTTCTAGGACTTTCAAGAATTTATTTTAGGTTCAAACATAATTAAAAATATTCCAAATTTTTTTAGGTTCTAAATAATAAAATATATTTTCTAGAATTTTTGAAAATTTTCTGAGTATTTTTAGTATTTATTGGGATTTATTTAGGCTAATAACTAATTTTTAGGACTTGTAGAATTTATTGTGTAATCCCAGGAATATAGAATGGACCCACGTTATTTTCTAGGATTTATAATATTATTATATATTTTCTGGAATTATTTCAGAATTTTTGGAATAATTTTAGTATTTATTTTTAGTTATATGGGTAAAACTAATGTTTAGAGCTTCTCCTAATTATAGTAGAAAACTTATGAATATAAAATTGTCCCAAGTATTTTTGTAGGTTTTTTGGGTTCAAAATATATTTTTTGTAATTTTTTCATATTTTTATGATTAATTTTAATAT
Source organism: Iris macrosiphon (assembly GCA_036927795.1). Classification (NCBI taxonomy): domain Eukaryota; kingdom Viridiplantae; phylum Streptophyta; class Magnoliopsida; order Asparagales; family Iridaceae; genus Iris; species Iris macrosiphon. Next base: position 23,126,420 of record JAYESA010000018.1, on the reverse strand, counting down.
TTATTTTGAGTTATTTAAATTTAAAATGACTTAAATAATGTTTTGATAAAGGCAAATCAAAAACAAATAATATAACCAAAACCATCCAATCAAATTATGACACGTGTCACCCTATCAATTTTCATTCAGCCGCTCAACATCTATATATATATATTATAATAACCCTAATTATCCCATTATTTTAGAGAGAGAGATTTTGGAGAATTGCCATCTAAGGTTCCTTCATCTTCCAGAAGTCATTGCGCATAGCTCCGTACTCCAAACGAGGCATAGTTTCTTGGTTAGAACGATATTGAGATTAGATTTCTGATTATATAAATTTCTTCACGAAATTATGAGTATTAAATTCTGGAAAATTCGTAGAGCTCAGCATGTCCGAAAATAGACGTGTTTCAATATTTTCGCGATTCTGGGAGAACCAGGAATCAGAATCATGAACCGTTTAAAGTTTCAGAAAGCTAATGTCGAGATCATTAATATATATTTTTCCCAGAATTTATTTCGAAGTATTTATATACTGTTAATTCTGTAGAACTTCTAGGTTAGAATTTAACCATCGGTGCACGATACGAAATTTGTATGTGCCATAATTCCCAACGAATTTGAATTCGGACGAGCCATAAATTCCAGCATATTTTTGATGATAAAATCTACAGAAAATCATGCATGAAAGTCGAGTTTGTGTCGGTTGACTTTTCGGTCAACAAATTGCCTCGATTTGCGTGCCATGAGTCCCGAGTCGATATAAATTTAGTTTCTTTTGGGCAAAATTAGGTTCGACATAAAAATCAGAATAATAAGATTAAAATAAGATTTTAGAGTAATTATTCCAGAATTAAATAAATTAAAATAAATTATATATTGACATGGTAAAATTGTAATACATAGGTTATTTGGACTGTGACTTGGATTCTGATTCATACCAGCAAAGGACCACAAGTGAGTACATTCTCTGATAGTTTCTTATCTATAATATCCTCTATGTTCATTGTATTTAGTGTAAATATCCATATTTCTTGACACGATGGTTACACGGATTGGTATATCCGGATCTCGTCATGAGATGTTATTCCTTGTATATGGTGTATCGTGTACAAGTCTTGTTTCATTGGTTATCTTGTGCATGTACAGACACTGATTCTCGAGGAGACTTGCTACATTCTTAGAGAATCCCTTGTCATAGCGTACCATGGTTGGATCTACTATACCAGTCGGGGGTGGGGAGTATTTTAGTGTAGATATGTGATCATACCCTTCATGTACAAGTCTTGTTCTCATGTTAGTGTTGGTCATACACCGCACGTATGACTAGCTAGTTCCGTACTCGTGTACAAGTTCCCAAGCCGATCACATGTTAAAGCTAGTACTCACACACTTAGTCAAAGTATTCTTCTTCATTGACATATTGTTCCATCCCGCATTTATTTACAGTATTTTCCAGTATTTTCTTTATTGTATATCTCTCGTACATGTATATGCATCTTTTATATTTCCATCTATTTACTGCTACATAGTTTATATCATTGATGTAGAACTGCTATTAGAGATGTACTTTGCTCCATCCTGACTGGAAATATTTTTCCAGACTACGCCTTAGAGGACGGGGTCCGACATTTTATGGACCATAGGAAGAGTAGCCGCTGACTTGGACCTTGTAGCCAGGTGTGATTCCGGGAGGTCTAGCCGGGATCAATAGTTATTTAGTTAGTTTTTATTAGCAGTTTATGGTACCGGATTTGTCTCCGGCATACTTTGTTGAGACTTGGATATTATTGTTGAGTTAGATTATTCTATTTAGACTTGTGTCACAATTTAGTTTATTTATTTCTTTGATATATTATCGTGCTTTAGCTATGTGATTGAGTATTGTTCATATGATATTGTGCTATCTGTGACTCCTTATGGAGTTGGATGCTCGTGTGAGAATAATTTGATAGCATTGTGACCTAGACAGCGTTCTACCGTCGATGCTGCGGCGTAGGCTGGACGTACCCACGCACTCGTGCACCTATACCGGGTGCGGGTCGTGACAATAAAGGTAAAGTTGC
>JAYESA010000018.1:22941872-23119372 GCA_036927795.1 Iris macrosiphon | reverse complement strand
CTGCGTCATCGTTCGTGGATGTACAACAGTCATCCTGATGATATGTACGGTGTGCGGGATGAATTCATTGAGGGTGTACAACAGTTCCTGTAGTTCGCCAAGGCGTTCCCTCAGTACATGGACGGTACCAAAATTAAGTGTCCGTGTGTGAGATGTCGCAACTTGAAATATCATCCAGAAGTGGAAGTCATATATCATTTGTACTCAAAGGGTTTCACGCCAAATTACTATCAGTAGACCGTGCACGGAGAACTTGTGTCTTTAGCATCGGAGTCGGAGCCTTATGTAGAGTCGTATATGGATGTCCACGACCACGCTGATTACGATGACGGGTGGGTGAACATGATTTTTGATGCAGCGGGGCCTAGTTTCGATCCGGACAATCATGATGCAGCTGAGGAGGCACCGAATACCGATGCTGTAAAGTTCATGGAGTTGCTGGAGCATGCAAGGACTCCATTATATCCTGGTTGTGAAGATCATTCACTGTTGGAGGTTGTTACAAGATTGTTGAGCATCAAGTACGAATTTAACATATCGCAAGAATGCTATAACCGACTGATGGATTTGATTATAGAGATCTTACCAGAGGATGCAAAGTTGCCTAAAGACTTCTACCGATCTAAGGGGATGGTGAGATCGCTCTGGATGGGATATGAGAAAATCGATGCATGTCGCAATGGGTGCATGTTGTACTACAAAGACGATAAGGATGAAGATGCGTGCAGATTCTGTGGTGCTGATCGCTACAAGGCTACTGGAAGAGGAAAGTCTGTCAATGCAAAGAAGCCTACCGATTCGATGCACTAATTGCCTTTGACGTCGCGATTGCAGAGGATGTTTATGGTGAATGAGAATGTAGAAAACATGAGTTGGCACAGGCGAAAACAGATCGAAGGAGTATTGGATCATCCATCCGATGAAGAATCATGGAAGCACTTTGATCGAGAGTATCTAAATTTTGCTTCGGATCCGCGTAATGTCAGATTGGGGCTCTCCTCCGACGATTTTACCCTATTCGGACTTTCGGGCTCCCAATATTCGTGTTGGCCTGTGATCGTCACTCCGTATAATATACCACCTTGGATGTGCATGAAGACTCCGTATATGTTCCTAACCGTTATTATCCTGGGTCCGAACAACCCGAAGAGGAATATCGATGTATATTTACAGTCTTTGATAGATGAGTTAAATCAACTGTGGAAAGTAGGTGCCAACACGTACGATATTTCTAGAAAATAAAATTTTCAGATGAGGGCAACACTTATGTGGACCATCAACGACTTTCCAGCATATGGAATATTATCGGGATGGAGCACTCATGGTCGTCTCTCATGTCCATATTGCATGGACCGAACTAAGCCTTTCCGTTTGAAACACGGAGGCATACCGTGCTTCTTCGATTGTCATCGACAATTTTTGCCGAAAGATCATCCGTACCGGAGGAATATGAATGCTTTTCGTGCAAGAGTTGTGGAGAAGGCCAATCCACCGCCAAGGTGGCCCGGATACACGATATGGGAAGAGGTAAAAGATTTACCAAGTGCTATCGAAGAGCCTGTCAAGGGGTACAAGTGTGACGTATTTGGTCGCACCCATAACTGGATAAAAAGGAGTATATTCTGGCATCTGCCATATTGGAGCACCAATCTGATCAGACATAACCTTAATGTCATGCATAATGAGAAGAATGTGTTTGATAACATAATTAATACTGTAATGGAGGTAAAGGGGAAGACGAAAGATAATCCGAAGGTCAGGTTGGACTTAGAAGAAATATGTAGACGTCCTGCGTTGCATTTGATAGATGAGGGGAATGGAAAATTAAAGCAGACTAAGTCAGTTTTTTCACTGGAGAAGGAGGATAAAGGGAGACTTTGTAGGTGGATTCATGGTCTAAAGTTTTCAGACGGGTACGCGTCGAACTTGAGAAGATGCGCCGACCTTGTCACGACCCGCACCCGGAAAATCGGGCATGAGTCGTGGGTACGTCCAGCCTACGCCGCAGCATCGGCGGTAGAACGCTGTCTAGGTCAACTAACTAAATAATAATCTCACACAAAAATCGGCCATGACCTCTCCAAAAGGAGGGCAACCACACAAATAAGTATATATAAATCTGCCAAGATCTCAACTCCAAACGGAGGAGCAATATCATAATGATAATCAAGTACCCAATCACGAATCTAAGCACGATAAGATAACACAGAGATCTAACAACTATAAAGTCTAACCAACAACAACTACTACAACAACCACAACATCAAATAATAATACAATAATATCCAAAATAATATACAAACAAGGTCTCAATCTAAAACCGGAGACAAATCCGGTGCTAAAGCTAATAAAACAACAAGGTCCTAGTGATCCCGGCTACCAACCCGGAAATCACTCCTAAACTAGAGGGTCCCTGTCTGCACCGTCGACAGGCTCAGGTCCATAAAACGTCGGACATCAATCCTCCGGATACTCTGAAAAAATATGTCCAGTCAGGACTGGAGCAAGTACACCTCTAACAGCAGTTCCATTTAAATGATAAAAACTATAAAACAGTTATAGCAAGTAGCAAGAAGAGTGAAGCAAGTATGAAACAAAGAAATATGTATAACTGGTGCATAAAGGTAAAGATGCATGGATATCAGAGCAAGATAGTAATAACTACAAGATACAGGAAATCTAAGCTAAGATCAAGTCCGTGCACATGAACGTGTAGTGAGTCCAGCATGAAAAACATGTAGTGAGTCAAGTCCAGAAACATGTAAGTGAGACCAGCAAGAAATGCAAGTGAGTCCAGACTATAAAGAATGAACTCGATGTCTTTGAAATACTTGTTTCGACATGTAAACGGCTAGGGGTAAGTACGGCTCACCGCGCACTGGGTGCGCGGCTGCTATCATTCCAGATTAGACCAGAGGGAGTGATTCCTGATGATGCCAGATAGGAATGTTTACATGTCTACTCGAGTATTTCCCCGCCCCGACTAATACAAGTGGATCCAAGACCCGACACGCAAATAAAGATGAGTCCAGCCTGAACATAAATGATGCCTGTAGGTGATGCCAGTAGTGATTCCAGAATAGAGGCCAGAAACATGAAATGTACGTATCGCAAGTAAATGAATCCAGAAATACCAGTCAGTATCCCGTGTTGTGCCAGAATAATCAGATGATACTATACTAGAAGCTGAATCATAATAATCATCAAATAATGAAAACTATCAGAGAATGTACTCGCCTGACGTCCTGAGCAACTGGCGATCCGAACCGGTGTCGCAAGGACCTAATGCGAAAAGCAAGGTTAAACAGGGTTCTAATGAGTTAAACAGATATAAAATAACTAAAAATAGATTTCTAGGGTCGTTCTAGGTCAAACGGGTCAAACCGGTAAAATCTGGGTCAAAAAGTCAACTCTGGGTCCAAAAAGTCAACTCTAGGTCAAAACTAGGTCAAAAGTTGACTTTGGCGGTCAACTGAGTCAACTACGGTCAAGTCTGGGTCAAACTAGGGTGCTCCTGAAATTCTAGGTCAAACCGAGGTCATTAAGCTAGAAAACTCACAAACTCGCCCCCTTGAGATACCGGGATACCCTCGGTATCCGATACCTCAACCTAGGCTACGCACCCCGCCTATACCCTCTAAAACCTATGCTAGCACGCGTAAATATATACACATAAGCATATAAAAATCACTCCAATACTATTCCTAGGCTATTGCTCAAAAACCCCGCTTGAAACCCAATACCTTGGTTATCTCAAGGTATTGAGATACCTCGGTATCTCAAGGTATTGAGATACCGCTCTCAAATCCCTCTAACTAGCTAACTATGCATAAACATATATGTCTAGCTATAATCTAGGCTAAAATATAGGTATCTAATACATATAGGCATATACCTATATATCTACACCCAATACCTTACCTTACCTTACCTTACCTTACCTTACATATCTATATATTATCTTATACCTAGATATCTAACTATCTATCTAGCTATGTATATATCTATATATGAATCTATGCATATATATATGGATATCTAACTATCTATCTAATATTTAGCTATCTATCAATCAATCTATCTATCTAAACATTTACCTATCTATGTTTATGTCTATCTATCAATCTAAGTATCTAACTATCTATCTAATATTTACCTATCTAGTTATCTATCTAACTATCTAACTAGCTATTTATTTATGTATCTATCTATTAAACTATTTACCTATCCATCTAATATCTATATAGCATCTATCTATTTATCTCTAACTACCTAGGTATCTAGTTACCTATGTATCTATCTAACCATCTATGTATTAATCTATCTATTATCCATCTATCTATCAACCTAGCTATTCATATATCTACCTATCCATATATCTATCTATCTATCTATCTATCTATCTATCTATCTATCTATATATTCATAGATATATGTATCTATCTATGCATCTACTTATCTATATATCTATCTAAGTAACTATCTATCTATCTAATTATCTAATCTATAATACTATCTACCCACCTATCTAACCATCAATCCATCTATCTAGCTATCTATTTAGTCTAGCTAGCTAACAATCTATCTAATCTGTCTATCAACTATTTCTATTACTATCTATCTATATAACTATTAACTATCTATCCTATTAACTCTCTCACACCTAGCTACTTGCCTCGCTGCTACTGCTGCATGCTTGCCTTCAACCTTGCTGCTGCTGCTTCAAAATCTGCTGCTGCTGGTGCCCTTGCATTTGCTGCTGCTGCTGCTCCATGCTACTGCTGCTGCTGGGCTTCTACATGCTGCTGCTGCTGCAGCTCCCTGCTGCTGCTGGTGTGGTGGCTGCTGCCCCACACAGCAGCAGCTGCTGCTACTGGTTCCAGTCCCCCCCCCTCTCTCAAACACACACACACACACACACACACACACACACACACACACACACACTTATATACGTATATATATATCACTCTCTCTATATTTATATACATATATATGTCTATATATATATCAACTAGATACATATATATATACACACCTATATCTCTATATACTAACACACACTAACACACTCACACACACACATAAATATATATACATAGTTATATATATATACACACTCAATATATATACATATCTATATATATCTACACACACTCTCAACTATATATATATATATCCATACACCTATATATATATATATATATATATATATATATATATATATATATATATATATATATATATATACATACATATACACACACAAGCACACTTACACATATACATATATATATACACATAGACGTATACACACACAAGCACATAGATATAAATACACACATATATACATAAATATATATACATAAACACACATACATATATATAAATATATATATATATAGACACATATAAATATATATATATAAAGACACACACTCAACCACAACACTCAAACCACACGCCCCACTCACGCCCAACGACCCCGACACTCACCAATACCCTAAAATATAACTCGAAAACTCTAGCACACACTCCCCGATACTAACCCAACGCGCGCACAAGCCCGAAACGAGGAACCCAAGTCGAAATGGCCGTTCGGTCATTTCGACGAACACGTGGTGCGCGGCTCGGAAAACCTCCTGAAACGCACACCAAACGAACTCAGAATCGGCCCAAAATTTACCCACGCGCTCTACACGATGTCTAGATCCTAGAAAATGCGCTCCCGTGTCGATTTTAGGCCCGTGGCGGAAACGCACACACACTTAGAATCGGCGATGATGAAAACCCCCAAATTCGCCCGAAACGCCCGTTTCTCCGTGACGCGGCTTTCCGTGTCCGAACGGAGACACGCACTCACCCTCAAGACACCCGACAATGTCTACCTATGTCCGTCTAACCTAGGGCATCACCCAAAATTGGGCCAAATTCGGATTTCACCCGAAATTGACACAAAACCTAGTGTTAAAGTCTCCAAACACTACCCAACTAGTTCCAACTTCCTCCCACGGGTAGCCTAAGGGTCTAGGAAGGTTCTAAACTATTAATTACACTATATAAAAATAATTACAAGGGGAAAAATTAGGGTTTACCTCTTGGGAGTTGGAATCCCAAGCCAAAATCTCCAAAATGCTCCAAATCCACCTCAACTAGCTTCCAAGCTCCCAATCCAAGCTCCAACACCAAATCTAGGCTCTACCCACCTAGGTTAGGGAAAAATGTAGGGTTAGGGTTCAATGAAAGTAAGAAATGGAAGAAGGAAGAGAAGAAAAAGAAGAAAACTTACTTGAAGTGGAAAATTGGAAGAAGAAATGAAGAAGAAGGAGTGGAGAAGAAGAAGAAGAAGTGAAGAAGAAGAAGAAAAGGGGATGGGGCTGCTGTGGCTCTCGGGTGTGGGCTGGGAATGATCGGCCAAAGCAATAATAAAGGGGTTGCCAAGTTGGGAAATTACCAAAATGCCCTCCCGTAACTCGGTTTTAGGTTTCGGGTTCCAAAAGCACTCAAACTAGTTCCAAATCTCTCCAACTAACCTCCTAAAAATAAAATAATAAATCTAAGCCCCAAAATAATTCTCACAAGGGTGTGGGCTGGGTCGGACATGGGTCCACTAGGGTCTGACATGGGTCCAGGCTAGCCAAAATCCTAAAACATACAATAAAAATATAATACAATCAATAATTAAATATAAATACAATTAATTAAAAATAATGCACAATTAACTAAATTAAAAATAAAAAAAAATACCCGACTTTGGAAATGGGGTGGTGACAGACATCAAGGAGAACAAACTGGCGGGTATGAAGAGCCACGATTGTCATGTATTTATGGAGAGGTTAATTTTGATTATATTTTGGGAATTCTTACCGTAGGTCATTTGGGATCCATTGACAGAGCTCAGCATATTCTTCAGAGATCTTTGTTCTACTAAGTTGTTCGTCGATCGTCTAGAAAAGCAAGAGAAGGACATTGCGGTAACACTATGTAAGCTCGAGAAGGTGTTTCCTCCTGGATTCTTTGACTCTATGTAGCATTATATAACTTACTAAATTATTTATTGTAGCAAACATATTTCTATCCTCCGCACCGGGCCGAGTTGATCGAGCAGAAATTTCTTGCCGTTGCCGCCAAGCTTATCCGTGATGCTCTAAATGACCAGAAGGCTCGTGATCGCGTTGGAAAACTGATCCAATGTTGGATCACGCCTGAGCAGTGGACTGCGATGATGGCTAGATTCGACGATCCGAGGTACAAGGAAAGGTCTAAGAAGGCCAAAGCGGCTAGGCGGAATACAGCAAAGTGGTATGGTAGCTCAATTCCGATGACGAAATATTTTCGTCGTTTGGTATATTTTTTATTTCAGATATATTATTTTAATGTAAGTATGATAAAATGGTAGTAGAAAAAAATATTTAATTTTAGTACTAAATAATATATTTTTAACAGGTACAGAGGGGTGAGGATGCAAACATGGTGACCGTCTTCCTGGCCACCCATCGAAAGGGCAAAAATCTCATTGATGAGAGGGCCTCGCAGACCTATATAATTATTACTTTATTTTGTGTTAATTTTAATATAACTTAGGCAATTATCGAGTATCCAAACTTTTCTAGGTCGAGTATCTTAGGCTGCGTGAGCGGGCGACTGCTAGTGCACCTACAACGGGAGAGGCTGGCACTTTCTCGCAGCCCTCTCCAGCTCCGTCGGTGGACGAGCTGTGGGTGACCGCCGCTGGTGGTCTCCAAAGGGGTACGTACTACGGTACGGGATCCTATGGCGCCCTTGTTGCGACGCAGTCATCTAGGGCCTCCCAGACAAGTGTGCATTCCCCACAGCCCTTGTAGTCGTCGGCCCGAGTCCAGGAGGCCATTGACCGTCAGATTGCGTCTCTCCGTGACGAGTTGCTGCGAAGGATGGAGGAGCAGCCCCTGTCCCAGCCGCAGGTAGACGATGCGACGCTCATCGCACGATTTGATATGCTCGAGCGTAGCATCATGGAGCTCCAGGATTTGACAGCTGATATTAGAGAGTAGACAGAGTGCAGCATGACGGAGCTACATGCATCACAGCTGTCCTTGGGCGAGAGGCTGACGATGATGCAGGATTCAATGGTTCATAGCAGTACGAGGCTGTTATCTACCATGGATTCGTATAACCAGCGACTAGCAGAGTTGGAGTGGGTACGTCCTCCTAGTGTGCCTACATCGACACAGACTCCACCGACGTCACTGCCTTCTCCATCGACATCGTTGTCGATTTCATGGAAGCAGTATGATCTGTTCTTATCCTTCATGCGCGCCGGTAGTCATCCTCCTGCAGATCCGCAGTAGTCTTAGTTAGGACCGTTTATTGATTGTTTGTGTTTCAGACCTATAATATTTGGTCATTCATGAATATTTTTTATTTTTGAGGCATTCAGACATTATTTCTTGTATTCTTTAGGACGAGGGATTCAGAAATTATTCCTGATTCGGTTTGTAATTTCAATATTTTATTTTCTTCAAATTTTATTATATTATTCATATTAAATATATATTAATTTACCGGTGTTAAGTGTTCAACCGAAGGGGGTCGGCGAACCCAGCAAATTCAACGGAGGGTTGCTCCGGGTCTATTTGTACAAATTGTGAATTAATAAACTGTAGGAAGAATAGTTTGGAAATAATTCAGTATTCATTTTTTTTTATTTTTTCACTGTATCTTTAGCGACATTTTTAGCGATGTTTTGCGATGTTTAGTAACGTCTACTCACATCGCTAATTACGACGCTGAATACGTCGCTATATACGTCGCTAAATTCGTCGCTACTCACGTCGCTAAATAAGTCATTGTCCGTCGCAAATTACGGACATGGCAGTATTGCCAGGTTATAATAACGCCACTAATTTAGTTGCACAACGTCGCTAAATAAGTCGCACATACGTCGCTATAAAAGTTGCTATTAACGTCGCTAACTACGTCGCTAATTTAGCGACATATAGCGACAAAAATACACGTAGCTAATTTAGCAACGTTGCGTCGCTAAATGTCGCTAATATAGCGACGCATTTACGTCGCTAGAAAATATCGGTATAGCGACGTTTGGCGACATTTTTTCTGTCAGCAAGTAGTTTAAAAGCGATTTCAATAAAACGTCGCTAATTACGTCGCTAAAATTATTTAGCGACGTTTGTTGGTCATTTAGCGACGTTTCTTTACGTCGCTAATTTGACTTATTCTGGTAGTGAGTTATCTAATCTTAATTGTTGTTTTGAATCATTCAAATTAATGGTTAAGATTATATAACTTAAACAAGATCCAACGATTGATAATATGAGGATGCTTGGGGATATATATATATATATATATATATATATATATATATATATTTGGAAGAAGGTAATTTTATTGCTACTTAAACAAATACACCAAGGGATTAGGGTTCATATTGGATCACTATAAACCCCCTAATTTAAAATTTAATTTTTTTTAATTATTTATTTATTGGATTTTTGGATCTTTCTTAGCTAATTAGAAACAAAGGTCTTTAATTAATTAGCCTTTAAAATATTTTATTATTGTCCCTATTATTGTAGTAACAAATATTTCACAAAAATATATTTTGAGTGTATATTTATTTAATAAAGAATTATAGATTTTTTTTACAATTTATTTTCATGTACAAATTGATTTATTTCAGATCTTTACCATATATATATATATATATATATATATATAATAGAATAAAGAAAAGAAAGATAAAAAAAAGAAAAGAGAATAAAAGAAAAAGGAAAAAAATATAAATAAAAACCTTTAAAAAAAATCAAATTTCCTAACTTCTCTGACTCGCAGTAGACCCCCCCCCCCCTCCGCGCGGATGAACCCCTCGACTCTCTCTATCTCTCTATATAAATACCTACCTATCTACCATCAATCCCAAAACCCTAATCCTAAACTCAAGCCTAACCCTACCCCTCCGCCGTTGAATTCCTGCCTTCCCGCGACATCAACGACTCTCGCAAACCCAACTTCTAGGTATTATAACTTCCTTCTCTCTTGATATTTTCTTGAACAATTTTTTCGTACACGCTCACAACATGACCCTCTAGGATTTCCTTCAAGTAGATTAATTTTAGGTTCCCTGGATTGATCGAAAAGTCGATCGAAAGTTGGACGAAAGACTGTTCGAAACAGTTTATAAAAATCAGTCCAAGTACCCCTGTTTATGCCAGTTTTTTACCAACTCGTTAGATAATTTTAATATCTATTTAAAGGAAGTTATTCACAACATAACCAATATTATTTCTATTTTTTATTTTTTTCGTAGTTTGTAATATTCGTCAAATTATTCTGTTTCCAAAACGACCAAAAACTATATTTTTAAAATCCTAAAACTTGCGATACGGAGTGCGCCCCACCAAACGAGACCGCCTCATCATCTACCAATTGCACCGAAAGGCTTGTATGGTATATCCTGATGTGTAAACTTTTGCAGAAGTTGATTTGGACGTTTATGCACGTCGGAATCAACCCGTATCTGTTAAAAGTCCCCCATATGCGTGTTTTATAAAATATCTAATTAGTTTTTGTACGCTCATCGAATCGCAACAAAACTTGCATCGCTGGATTTATAGAGTTTGACTTGTCCTGTGACCCGAGTTTCGTCCGATTCTGAGTCAGTCGACGAATCACCTTTTTCGTGGGCCCCACGATTTGACTTGACGAGCGATTTTATGATCGGCTCACCTGAATCCAAAACTGGAGATACCGTTGAGTTTGTATCGTTGTTATGATTTGTTTGACCTATAACTTATCCTATTTAGAGACCTTTGACCTTGACACAATTTTCGATGCAAAGTGGCCCACAAGTGAATACCGCTTTGATCCAAAATTACCGTTTTGTTCCTGTGTCCAAATTGGACGAAAGAATAGTATTTTCTGACTATATCGCTTATTCCGTGACCGTTGGTGATGTCTATTTCAGCATCCGAAGATATTTTTTACCTTCCATATTTTCTGGTTCGTTGTACTTGTTGTCTTGCGTCGTTTCAGCACCAAACCATTTTCAGACAAGTATACCTTACCACTACTACTGTTTATTTACATTCATATCTATATATTTTATTTTTGTCATTTACTTTCTTATTTATGTATATTATTAAACTGTGCATCTAAAAAAATTGGGTGCAACGTCGGATGGCATCTTTTTTTGTGTCTTATTTTGTTTGTTATGCATATTGACCTAGATTTAAGAGACCACCCAATAATTTTGATGCAGCTTTATGTTTCATATGGCCCTGACAAAAATGTTACACAAGTTGTGAGTCTCATGTAGATCACGGACTTGCGTATTGACTGGCCATCGATACGTATTGGACTTGCGATAGGAAATAACTGCTAATAGAGATATGCTAGAAGACTTAGCAATTACTAGAGGTATTTGCGTGCCATGGATATGGCACGGCTAGTAGCATTGGGTGGGGAGAACAAAGAGTAAGCGTATGTGACTTCTTTATACTTTTTTTATTCAGGCCGTACGCTCTGCTGGAGACGCGAGTCATGATGACCCTATATTTACCTGGCGGCCTCTGACGTCCGTGATGTTATGCACGTGTCCCCTGGATCTCGAAGAGAACTATGTCCATACTATTATTTTAGCCAGATAGTCCATACGCAAAAAAAGTTATTCTTAAACTGCATATCACTTAGAATAGTTATGAACCTTGTTGGATGTTTATTTTCAATATATTGTGACATGCTCTTATGTATCTTGTTACGTCCCTCTGAGAACCTGGTCCCTTTACAGGTGTAGACGATCGTGACTATTTTCAGGAGCATGGATTAGGATTTTCTACTCCATTCTCTTTCGAGGAGGTCTTTCATTCGAGCCTCTCTGATCACTAGATGATGTACTTACTAATATACATAAATAAAATACTTATACGTATTTATGTATATAAAAGGTATTATGTTGTTATATATATATATATGTGTATAAATATATGCATAGTTGTAAACCCCCTGAATTTTCAAAATTATTAAACTAGGATTTTTCACAATTTTCTGGAAATTTTCTGTAATTAAAATCAAGGTTTTAATTATTAAATGATTTTTAATTATTAATAAATAATATTAAAATATCATGGAAATAACATATTTGGGTGTAAAATGAAAAACTGGACTTAGGATAATTTTTCTGGATTTTTTGGGCCTCAGACCTATTTTTAAATGCCTATAAACTATTTAATTAATTAATTATTTAATTAAACTGTTTTATTATTATTATTATTATTATTATTAATATTTTATTTTTGATCCGGACGGTTGGGCCTGATCCGGCCCAGTTCAGTGCTATACCCAGCCCGTTCCCCTACCGGGTCGGGTCGGGTCTGCCCGGACCCGACCCGACTCCGACCCGGAGACCCGGTCCCCCACGCCCCCTCGTCCCCGACGCACTGTCGCATTTTCAGCCGCTCCGGCCGGCCACGCGGCGCCCCGCAGCGCCTAGCCCTCCACGACCCCCGCTTTTTCCTCCGCCTCCTCCGCCCAACGGCTCCGCCCTACCCCCCTATTTAAAGCCGCCCCCGGCCGCCCCCTCGACCCACTCGCCTCCGCTCGCCCAGCCACCGCACCGCGCCGCCCGCCTGAGCCCGCAGTCCCCCGGCCAGCGCCGCCGCCCTCCTCCCCGGCTCCGTCTCCTCCTCCTCCCCCTTCCCTCGCCGTGCCCAGCTCGCCGTCGACCTCCCTCCGGCGCCCGACACTGCAGCAGCAGCAGCATTGGCAGCCGCCTCCGCCGGAATCCGGCGCCGACCGACCTCCAGCAGCTCCGCCTCGCCCCGACGAACCCTCCCCGGCCCTCTCCGGCGCACCTCCGGCCGGCCCCCGCCGTCCAGAACGAAACCCTAACCCTAATCCCAATTCTTCGTGTCGTGTCGGACACGACAAGGACACGGAAATTTTCCGGTTTTTTGAGCCTCGTTCAGGTACTCGTATCTTGCACCCGGTATCTCCGTTTTCAATTTCGTAAATTACGTTGCAAAGCCTGTAGGACCCTCTCGGTGCCCGGATAAACCGCTCGGGGCATCGCGTCCTGTGGTGATCGCACACCGCGATCCAAAAACAGGAAAAACCAGACCCTGTTTCACCCCAGAACTGAGTACGCCCCGCCAAACGGGACGACTTGGTCGCGTGCGGTCTTCACAGATACGTGCGCGCCGTCGATACGGATGTGTGAGAATTCGCGGAAGCTGGTTCGGGTGTGCGTGCACACCGGAATCAACGCGTATCCACGAACATCGCCCCGTATCCGACTTTTCTGCAATTTGCCCTAACTTCTTGTACACTCGTCGGATCGAGACGAAACTTGCGCCATCGGACTCGTAGCTATACGCTGGTCCTGTGGGTCAAGTTTGGTTCGATTCTGAGAACGTTAACGAAATCGCGTGTCGTGGGCACCACAAGCCCCGTTCGACGGGCGATTTTGTGATCGGCTCATCGGAATCCAAATCTGGAAGTTCCATTGGGTTCGTATCATCGTTCTTGACCTTTTGACACTAAGTTTGGTGAATTTGGAGACCGTTGACCCGGACACGTTTTTCGGTGCAAAGCGGGCCCACCAGCGGACCCCGTTTTGACCCGAAACTGCCGTTTCTGCCCTTGTCTCCAAATTGGACCCAAGGACAGGCGTTTCTAGCTATTTGATATCTTCTGAGCATGATGGTAATGTTTATTTCAGTATTTGGACTCATTTCTGGAAAATTTCCCCGAGATACAAACTATATTTGGATCCAAACAACAGGCAAGTACCTGCACTTCAAGTTTAATCTTTATATTATGATAATTAATTCCCTGCTCTACTAGTACCCTTGATGATTATACGTAGTGTTAGAATACTGGATTTTATGTCTTGAATACTGGAGTTCATGTCTTGTTTTTCATGTCGGGTGGGAGAATACTAGAAGGCATGTAGTTTACCCTTCCCCCTGCTGTGTTTAATAGCTGTTGGTACGCGACTGTACCCTCAGCCGAATCTCGATCATTCCTATTTAATAGCCGTTTATGACAGCCGAATTAGCCTTATAAACCCCTACATGCCAACTATGTATTCTAAAACAAACACAAGTTCACACAGATAGCTTCTGGTCTTGTTATAGTTCTTGATGACTGTTGTAGTTTCATTTCCTGTCTTATTTATTCCTATTTTCTCATATCCCTGTTTATAGCATTAACTCTTAGTTATTGTTGTTTCTTTTATGCATATTCTCAATATGATACTCAGTCTAATTGTCATAAATATTTAGTTTAATCTTGTTGTGCATTATGTACTTTGCTCCTTTCCTGACTGGATCCGTTGCTTTAGGCGATGATGAGGACTTTGCCCCTACATATTATGGCCCTTATGAGAGAACATATGACACTTATGAGGAACCAGCTCCCACCCAGGAGACCACTGCTGCAGAGTAGTTAGCAGTAGCTATTTTATTTCATGCTCTTTATCTTAGTAATCGGGTTTGTCCCCAATTTCATTTCTGGATTCTGTATTAAACATTTGATCTGTTGTCACATTTATTTCATTTGAAATCTTAAGCATCTTTTCCCATTATTATCTTGCCTATTTTATTTGTGAATGAGCTAGATTAGTTAACTGTGGATTTGACCTAGACAGCGTACTACCGCCGACTCTGCGGCGTAGGCTGGACGTACCCACGCACTCGTGCCCGAATTTCCGGGTGCGGGTCGTGACACATTTTTATGGTGGCCCATGCAGGTCTAGTATCCTTAAATAGGGTAATACCCTAGGACAGGGTATGGAATAAGATTGAGGATTCTAGGAAAAGCTCATTCACATCATAGGATCTTCATTTCAATTCTTAATATCATTCCTAATCAATTTTCCTATCGCCCTTGATTTCCAAGTAATCTATTCTGATCTTCCTATCCCTTAATCTTACAGAATAGTCCAGACAAGGAACACAGTAGGAGGCACATCAGAACCAGCTGAGCAGAATGTGCCCGAAACTCTTGCACTCCCGCCGCCTCCATCTACTCCAGCAGTTACTCTAGATGGGGCACAACTACTCGGAGTGTTCCAGGGACTCGTAGAATCCCAGAAAGAACAGACTGCACTTTTACGAACCAGCCTCTCAGAAGCTCTTAGGTCCCAGGAGTCGCCACACAAGAGGCCAGGGAGTGCCAAAGACTTCAAGAACCTTAAACCCCTGGAATTCTACGGAACTGAGGGCATTCTCTATGCCGATGAGTGGATAGAGAATGTCGAGAGACTCCTGAAGACTGCTCGGGTCCCTGATGATCTCAAAGTGGAGTCCGCAAGCCTGCAACTGTTCGACATAGCTCGGACCTGGTTCAAAGATGAACCCCAACTATCTGCTCCTGACCTCACCTGGGAGGACTTCAAGAGGCTATTCAAGAAGAAATTCTACCCCGAAGTGGCTCGGGAAGCTCTCGAAACCCAATTCGAGAGACTGGAACAAGGTAACCTATCTGTTGATGAGTACACTGCTGAATTTAGCAGGTTGAGCCACTTTGCAGAGTACATGGTTCGTACCCCGGAGGACAGAGCCCGTAGATTCAAGAAGGGGCTGTCTTCGGATATTCGCCTTGCTGTCACCACTAGCCGAGCTCGCACCAACGAGAAAATCCTGAGCGTGGCACAAGGCGTTGAGAGAGACATGGGGCATAAACTAAAGCAAGAGAGAGATACCGGAAATGCGGGACCCAACAAACGCCCATTCCAACAACAACAACAGCAGAGGGCCCCGCAGCAAACTCAGCGTCCTCTCCCTCGAGCTCCAGCACCCCAACACCAGGCTCAAGGACAGAACCAACAAGCTGCCGCTTGTAACTTTTGCCAAAAACCAGGTCACACTTGGCAAGTCTGCAGGAAGAGGCTAGGTGCCTGCCTCTACTGCGGCTCAGCAGCGCATCAAATGAGAGACTGTCATGCTGCTCAAGGACGCCCAGCCGTACCAAAGGCTCCAGTCCAGGCCAGGCCCCCAGCAGCACAGCAGAGGGGACCCCCGCTTCCAACTCAACAACAACGCTTTGCTCAGCACCAACAACAGCAAACAGAGGGGTGCACCGCAGCAAGGCCGTGCTTATGCAATGACTCTGGAAGAAGCTGAAGCCACAGCAGACGTGATCACAGATTCTGTGCTTATAAATTTAATACCAGCCATTACTTTATTTGATTCTGGAGCTTTACATTCATTCATGTCAGTAGATTTCCTTATGAAGCACAGCTTAATCACTGAACCCCTTAGGAATTGTTATAAGATCATTACCGGTGGAGGAATCATCCCGGTTAGTGATGCATGTAACAATTATCCTATTACATTATGTAGAAGAGAACTATATGCTAGGCTACTCGTAATGCCAGTTCCCAGTTTTGACATTATACTGGGTATGGATTGGTTGAGTCAACACCATGCCACTATAGACTGTCACAGAGGTAGTGTAATCTTCAGGCCTCCTGACAAGCCAGAATTTGAATTTGCTAGAGGTTCTAGAGAAATGGGTAGTAACAAAATTTGTGGAGCCCTAGTAACAGAAGAATTGCCACTACCTATCATCTCCGAATATCTTGATGTCTTCCCTGAGGATCTCCCAGGATTACCCCCAAACCGAGAAGTTGAATTCTCTATTGACTTAGTGCCGGGAGCAGCGCCAGTATTTCAAAATCCCTACAGAATCAACAAGAAGGAGATAATAGAACTAAATGAGCAAATAAAAGAGTTAGAAGATAAATGCTTCATTAGGTCTAGTGTCTCACCCTGGGGAGCTCCAGTATTATTTGTGCCCAAGAAGGACGGAACATCCCGAATGTGTATTGACTATAGGGCCTTGAATGCCTTAACAATTAAGAATAAGTATCCCCTATCCAGGATAGATGACTTATTTGATCAGTTAAGTGGAGCTCGGGTATTTTCAAAGATTGACTTGAGGTCTGGTTACCACCAAGTAAGGGTGAGGAAGGAAGACATCCCTAAAACTGCTTTCAATACCCGGAACGGACACTACGAATTCTTAGTAATGCCGTTCGGGTTGACGAATGCTCCAGCAGTTTTTATGAACTTAATGAACAGAGTCTTTCAGCAATATCTAGACAAATTTGTATTGGTCTTTATTGATGATATTTTGATCTACTCCAAGACCCCCGAAGAACATGAAGAACACTTGAGGCTAGCATTGGAGACTTTGAGGAAGGAAAAACTTTATGAAAAATTATCTAAATGGGCATTCTTCCTAGACAAAGTAGAATTCTTGGGACATGTTGTGACTGGAGATGGGATAGCAGTAGATCCCAAGTAGATAGAGGCAGTAGAATCATGGCCCACTCCAGACTCTGTAGCGGAGATTAGAAGCTTCCTGGGACTAGCTGGCTACTATCGGAAGTTTATGAAGGACTTTGCTAGAATTGCTGAACCCATGACAAAATTAACAAGGAAGGATGAAGAGTTCACCTGGACTGATGAATGTCAGCATGCTTTTGAGAAATTGAAGAAAAGGCTGACTACTGCCCCTATTCTGACCTTACCTTCTGGAACCGGAGGATTCGCTATATATAGCGATGCTTCTGGAAAAGGTCTAGGTTATGTATTGGAGCAGAACAAGAAAGTAATAGCGTATGCCTCTAGGCAGCTTTGACCCCATGAAAAGAACTATCCAACTCATGATTTAGAATTAGCAGCTGTTATCTTTGCTCTTAAGCTATGGAAGCATTATCTTTATGGAGAAAATGTGGAAATATTTACAGACCATAAAAGTCTAAAATATATCTTCACTCAGAAAGAGCTGAACATGAGGCAAAGAAGGTGGCTGGAACTAATAAAAGATTTTGATATCACCCTTCAATATCATCCTGGGAAGGCCAATGTAGTTGCTGATGCTCTAAGCAGATATCCTATGGCGATGTATTTGACTATGGACCGACACTTGCTCGAGGACTTGGAAAGTTTGGGTATTGAGGTAATTATCCCAGGAAAAGAAGGCCAAATGATGAACTTGCAGATTCAGTCTACCTTAATAGATAAGATCAAGGAGACTCAGTTTCAAGACGAAGGCCTGCAAAGCCTTCGAGGTCAAGTGCAAGCTGGATTAGTGGAGGATTTCAAAGTTCATAAAGATGGATCACTGAGGCATGGAGATAGATTATGTGTACCTCAAGGAGACATAAGGGAAGAAATTATGCAAGAAGCGCACAGATCGCAATACTCTATACATCCAGGAGCCAACAAAATGTACAAAGACTTGAGGACGCATGTTTGGTGGCATGGCATGAAAAGGGAAGTAGCCAGGTTTGTATCTCGTTGCTTAGTGTGCCAACAAGTCAAGGCTGAAAGACAAAGACCTGGGTGATTGCTTCAACCACTACCCATTCCGGAGTGGAAGTGGGAACATATCACAATGGATTTTGTTTCTGGGCTTCCAAGGACACCTAGTGGTAAGGATGCAATCTGGGTGATAGTAGATAGACTGACCAAATCTGCATATTTTTTACCTTTCAAAGTAGGGCTATCTACAGAAAAGTTGGCAGATTTATATATCAGACATATTGTTACATTGCATGGGGTTCCAGTAAGTATTGTCTCCGACCGAGATTCAAGATTCACCTCTCACTTCTGGAAGAGCTTACAAGCCAGCTTGGGGACTCAACTCAAATTCAGCACAGCTTATCATCCCCAAACCGATGGACAATCGGAACGTACAATCCAGACACTTGAAGATATGCTTCGTACATATGTTCTGGATTTTGGAGGATCCTGGGAAGACTATCTATATCTTGTAGAGTTCTTTTATAATAACAGTTACCAAGCAAGTATTGAGATGACTCCATTTGAAGCTCTGTATGGCCGAAGATGTCGTACCCCGCTATCATGGGACGACGTTGGAGAAAGAGCCCTACTGGGACCAGAGATGGTGATCGATTCAACTGAGAAGGTAAAACAAATAAGGGATAGACTTCGAGTGGCTCAAGACAGGCAACGACATTGGGCAAATAGCCACTGAAGGCCCTTGGAATTTGAGGTAATTAAATTTATAAAATTCAAGTTAATTTAAACATTTTGATTATGGAACTAAGACTTGATTATGACTTTATTAAAGGTTGGAGAACTGGTATTCCTGAAGATTTCTCCGACACGTGGCACCATTAGGTTCAGAAGAAGTGGAAAACTCAGCCCAAGATTTATTGGACCTTTTGGCATACAGGAGAGAATCGGAGAAGTGGCATATCGTCTGGCATTGCCACCCTCGCTGGATGGAGTCCATAACGTCTTCCACGTGTCGCAGCTGAGAAAATACGTGTCAGATCCCAGCCACATTTTGGATCACTCAGAGCTCGAAGTAGGCCCAAGTTTGACTTACCAAGAGCAACCCGTGGAGATACTGGATCGATCGGAGAAAGTTCTACGGAACCAGGTTATTTCCCTTGTTCGCTTAGCTTAGAAGCACCACTCTCTCGGCGAATCCACCTGGGAGCGAGAAGACGAGATTAGAGAACGCTACCCTTACCTTTTTGAACCCTGAGGTATATTTTAATTCTCGGCCTTTCCTTTCGTGCCATGGCTATTCTTAAATTTCGAGGACGAAATTTTTATAAGTTGGGTAGATTGTAAACCCCCTGAATTTTCAAAATTATTAAACTAGGATTTTTTACAATTTTTTGGAATTTTCTGGAAATTTTCTGTAATTAAAATCAAGGTTTTAATTATTAAATGATTTTTAATTGTTAATAAATAATATTAAAATATCATGGAAATAATATTTTTGGGTGTAAAATGAAAAACTGGACTTAGGGTAATTTTTCTGGATTTTTTGGACCTCAGACCTATTTTTAAATGCCTATAAACTATTTAATTAATTATTTATTTAATTAAACTATTTTATTATTATTATTATTATTATTATTAATATTTTACTTTTGATCCGGCCCGTTGGGCCTGATCCGGCCCAGCCCAGTGCTATACCCAGCCCGCTCCCCTACCGGGTCGGGTCGGGTCTGCCCGGACCCGACCCGCCTCCGACCCGGAGACCCGGTCCCCCACGCCCCCTCGTACCCGACGCGCTGTCGCGTTTTCAGCCGCTCCGGCCGGCCACGCGGCGCCCTGCAGCGCCTAGCCCTCCACGACCCCGGCTTTTTCCTCTGCCTCCTCCGCCCAACGGCTCCGCCCTACCCCCCTATTTAAAGCCGCCCCCGGCCGCCCCCTCGACCCACTCGCCTCCGCTCGCCCAGCCACCGTACCGCGCCGCCCGCCTGAGCCCGCAGTCCCCCGGCCAGCGCCGCCGCCCTCCTCCCCGGCTCCGTCTCCTCCTCCTCCCCCTTCCCTCGTCGTGTCCAGCTCGCCGTCGACCTCCCTCCGGCGCCCGACACTGCAGCAGCAGCAGCATTGGCAGCCGCCTCCGCAGGAATCCGGCGCCGACCGACCGCCAGCAGCTCCGCCTCGCCCCGGCGAACCCTCCCCGGCCCTCTCCGGCGCACCTCCGGCCAGCCCCGGCCGTCCAGAACGAAACCCAAACCCTAATCCCAATTCTTCGTGTCGTGTCGGACACGACACGGACACGGAAATTTTCTGGTTTTTCGAGCCTCGTTCAGGTACTCGTATCTTGCACCCTGTATCTCCGTTTTCAATTCCGTAAATTACGTTACGAAACCTGTAGGGCCCTCTCGGTGCCCAGACAAACCGCTCGGGGCATCGCGTCCTGTGGTGATCGCACACCGCGATCCAAAAACAGGAAAAACCAGACCCTGTTTCACCCCGGAACTGAGTACGCCCCGCCAAACGGAACGACTTGGTCGTGTGCGGTCTTCACAGATACGTGCGCGCCGTCGATACGGACGTGTGAGAATTCACGAAAGCTGGTTCGGGTGTGCGTGCACACCGGAATCAACGCGTATCCGCGGACATCGCCCCGTATCCGACTTTTCTGCAATTTGCCCTAACTTCTTGTACACTCGTCGGATTGAGACAAAACTTGCGCCATCGGACTCGTAGCGATACGCTGGTCCTGTGGATCAAGTTTGGTTCGATTCTGAGAACGTTGACGAAATCGCGTGTCGTGGGCCCCACAGGCCCCGCTCGACGGGCGATTTTGTGATCGGCTCATCGAAATCCAAATCTGGAAGTTCCGTTGGGTTCGTATCATCGTTCCTGACCTGTTGACACTAAGTTTGGTGAATTTGGAGACCGTTGACTCGGACACGTTTTTCGGTGCAAAGCGGGCCCACCGGCGGACCCCGTTTTGACCCGAAACTGCCGTTTCTGTCCTTGTCTCCAAATTGGACCCAAGGACAGGCGTTTCTAGCTATTTGACATCTTTTGAGCATGATGGTAATATTTATTTCAACATTTGGACTCATTTCTGGAAAATTTCCCCGAGATACAAACTATATTTGGATCCAATCAACAGGCAAGTACCTGCACTTCAAGTTTAATCTTTATATTGTGATAATTAATTCCCTGCTCTACTAGTACCCTTGATGATTACAGGTAGTGTTAGAATACTGGATTTTATGTCTTGAATACTGGAGTTCATGTCTTGTTTTTCATGTCGGATGGGAGAATACTAGAAGGCATGTAGTTTACCCTTCCCCCTGCCGTGTTTAATAGCTGTTGGTACGCGACTGTACCCTCAGTCAGATCTCGATTATTCCTATTTAATAGCCGTTTATGACGGCCGGATTAGCCTTATAAACCCCTACATGCCAACTATGTATTCTAAAACAAACACAAGTTCACACAGATAGCTTCTGGTCTTGTTATAGTTCTTGATGACTGTTGTAGTTTCATTTCCTGTCTTATTTATTCCTGTTTTCTCATATCCCTGTTTATAGCATTAACTCTTAGTTATTGTTGTTTCTTTTATGCATATTCTCAATATGATACTCAGTCTAATTGTCATAAATATTTAGTTTAATCTTGTTGTGCATTGTATACTTTGCTCCTTTCCTGACTGGATCCGTTGCTTTAGGCGATGATGAGGACTTTGCCCCTACATATTATGGCCCCTATGAGGAAACATATGACACTTATGAGGAACCAGCTCCCACCCAGGAGACCACTGCTGCAGAGTAGTTAGCAGTAGCTATTTTATTTTATGCTCTTTATCTTAGTAATCGGGTTTGTCCCCGATTTTATTTCTGGATTCTGTATTAAACATTTGATCTGTTGTCACATTTATTTCATTTGAAATCTTAAGCATCTTTTTCCATTATTATCTTGCCTATTTTATTTGTGAATGAGCTAGATTAATTAACTGTGGATTTGACCTAGACAGCGTACTACCGCCGACTCTGCGGCGTAGGCTGGACGTACCCACGCACTCGTGCCCGAATTTCCGGGTGCGGGTCGTGACAATAGTTTTGTATTTATGTATATATATATATATATATATATATATATATATATATGTATGTATGTATGCATGTATGTATGTATGTATGTATGTATGTATATATGTAAATAGGTTATTAATTTATAATTAGGTATATATGTAATGTATTATTTAGGTACATATGTTGTTATTTTATATATTATGTAATTGTGTACATGTATATTATATTAGTATTTATGTATATATATGTACATACGTATTTTATTTATGTATATTATGTATATAGATATATATTATTATACTCATGGTTGTTTATGTATATATATATATATATATATATATAATGTATATATGTACATATGTCTATATGCATAATTGTGTATATATGTATGTATGTTATTAAATTATCTAATGTATATATATGTATATGTGTTATATATGTATACATGTACTATGTTAGCATAGGTAATTAAGCATGGTGTAATTTAGTGATTTATAATTTTGGGTTATCTGTTCGTAGGCATCCGAGACGGTGCTATCT
Source organism: Iris macrosiphon (assembly GCA_036927795.1). Classification (NCBI taxonomy): domain Eukaryota; kingdom Viridiplantae; phylum Streptophyta; class Magnoliopsida; order Asparagales; family Iridaceae; genus Iris; species Iris macrosiphon. The sequence goes on along the minus strand of JAYESA010000018.1, from coordinate 23,096,502 downwards.
TGACTGCTGGTTCTGGAGCATTGCTTGCGCACACCAGAGTTCCAAGCAAGTATACCTTGCCTTGTTGTACTGTTTAAATTCTGTATTATTAGCTGCATGTTTATTATTTTAATTGTGCGCGTCCGAGAAGACTCGGGTGCAGTCAACGAAGGCGTTGACGTTAGGACTTGTGTCTGACTTAGAGTCTAGTGGACCCACCTAAAGTTGCGGAGTTATCGGTATGACTCCCCAGGCCTTGAAACAAATCATTACACGTCACAGAGTGAGTTCATATAGGGACGCGTGCCTCATCCTCGACTGGCCATCGGTGTGAGCAGCACGTGTGACGGTATTTAGCTTAGCTGTTTATTTCTTTAGAGACTTGCATTATAGTATGAGATGTCCATGTCGTGTTCGCAACTTGTACATTAACATTGGGCGGGGAAGACAATTAGTAGGCGTATGGGACAGACATTTGGCTGTCGTAGTTTCAGAGTAAACTGCGGGACCGTCAGCCTCAGTGTTACCCGGTTATGGGACATGTATTACCCGGTTATGGGCTCAGGTTACCCGGGTATGGGATCAGTGCTACCCGGTTATGGGAGTATATGCTTGTCGATACATCCGGCAGAGGTTACTAGCTGCGCGCTATCATGATCGGTGATGTAGTTAGCATATACATCTGGCATCCAGTTTAAAGCTAATGCCAGATACTTAGCCTCTGGCTCGACGCTACGCTTTATACCTTTCACCTACCCATACGTGCCAAGGTTGTCTTCAAAATATATTTCACTTAGCTGGTTAGATCACCCTTGAGTTTTCACAATATTTACTTTATGGCATGTATTTTTGTATCTTGTTATGTCCCTCTGAGGACCTGGCCCTTTCCAGATTTGGACGAGGCATATTATTCTACAGTGTACGGACCCGGACAGGAGACGAGGTACGCTACCGAGGAGGAGCTAGAGGTGTTACCGTCAGAGTTCCCGTGATCAGTTGGTAGGCCTTTTGCCTAGGATTGGGTGCATCATTATCTAGTCAGCCGATGCCATCGTCATTATTTATTTTATTTGTTATTCAGTACTTTTATTTCGTCATAGTAGTGGGTTTGTTCCCACCAGACATCTTGGGTTGTACTTGGATATTTCAGACTGATGTTTATTTCTAGTATTTATGTCAGTATTCCTTGCTGTTTATATTTGTGGATGAGATTAGATTACCCGTTGTTGATTGACATTGGACTTATTAGTAGTTTAGGACAGCGTAGCACTCTTCGTTAGGATCAATTAAATTGGGATATCCTCGAAGACGTGTCAGCTGGCTATTGCCACGTGGCCTAGTCCCGTGTATTTTGGGACTGGGGTCTGACATGGTTTATTGACATATTTCATTATTCATTTCTATTTGGTTTTGTGGATGAGATTAGAATTGCCTGTGACTTGTGACATTATATATCACTTGTAAATTAGTATTCATAATACAGCGTAGGTATGTGTTATGGTTTTCATATATTAGAGTTGTCATATACGTACGACTGGCATGCTTACGTATACCTAGTCCTACGTATTTTGGGACTGGAGCATGACAAGTACCCCTCATCCTAGTTACATCAGACTCAATATTGTAAAGAATACTAATAATTGAAGTACGAAGCCCTCAAAAATACGTCTATTTGTTTCTCTCCAGACATGCCAAATCGTAAAAGCCAGTCGCATGTAAGCCATATGGAACCATACTACCCCCTCCCCCCCCCGTGACCGTAGTCCCATGATCCTGCGGATCAATGATGTAAAATATTTTCCATCGCTCCCTTGTATTTGTAACAATAATTTCTGCTGTCGCCAAACCTCCCAGGTATTTGGGCAGTCGAAGTATAAATGTCCCATAGACTCATTTGGATGCCCACATCGAATGCACCTCAAGTCAGTTGTCAGAATTCCAAATCTAGCTAGTCAGTCCCGAGTTAGCAATCTTCCTAGCAGTAGTTTGTACACACAGTACTGCATTTTCCTGGCAACCCCTTTGCTCCATATAATGTCAGCAAACTCCATCTTCCCTTGGATATCCCGAATCTGATCATAGACACATTTGTATGTAAACCCACCAGTAGTGCTATCCCTTCATACCCAGCCGTCCTTTGCCTATGTACATCAATAGGAATTTGTCTTAATAGTGTGAGCTCCTGGACCGGCAGGTGGTTTCCATCCGTCCGCCAGGTCACCTCCTGTATAATTTTCGATACACGCTTGTGCTCTAGTTGTCGAAAATCTCCCGCTCCTCCCATCCAATCTTGCAAGCTCCGGTGGCCAACCCATGGGTCTAACCACAAGGACGTCCCTTCCCCATTATTGATGTGCCGATAGATAAGTTACTGCAGGTCCCTCCGACTACGTAGAATACTTTTGAACACTACAGACTCATTATTATTTCCTTGGTATATCCAGAAATTTGTGTTTTTGAGGTACCTATTCTTCATCCAGGTCGCCCAGATAGAGTCGCCCTGCAGGAGAGTCCAGGAAATTCGTAGGGTTTCCACCTTCCTCATGTCCTCAATAGAGCGAAGAGCGATCCCTCATTCATCTCTTGGACAACATAGTGTTACCCACGAGATGGCATGCATCCCACCCCGCCAAACAAAGTCTACACATAACTTCTCAATCCTTCTGATCTTCGCGGCTGGGAGCATGATAGCCTGGATCCAGAACATGACTACCGCGGTTATAACTAATCTGACCAACTCAATATGCCCTCCAAATGAGAGACAATATGCCTGCCAACCCTCCATCCTCCTCTGAGCAAAATCTACCTGGCTCTGACAGTCAAAACTCGTAGCATAGTTGCTAGTGAGCGGGATACCCATGTATTTGACTGACAACTCCCCCTTCATAATCCCTAGAATTCTAACCCGTTCCGCCTTCATAAGACAATGACGACTGAAGTACATCGTACTTTTGTCTTTGTTGAGGAAGAGTCCAGAAAGACTCCCAAATTCCTCCATAGCATCGATACTTTATGAAGTCATGTCGGTGAGGGAAGCATAAACAATAACAAGTCGTCAACATATATATATATATATATATATATATATCAAATAGGAAATATGAGGTAGTACCTGCCGAAACAGGGGTTGGACCTCCCCTCGGTGCACTGCCAAGTCGAGCATGCATGTGAAGTACTCCATAATCAATGTAAATAAGTATGGATATAGAGGATCCTCTTGACGTAGCCCCTGATTGCTCCTAATAAACCCGTACGATTGGCCTTTAATGAGAATATAGAATGTTGCCATCGAAATGCATTCACGGACTCTATCCATCCAACGTATATCAAACCCCATGGCTAACAAGATATGGCACACCAAATCCCTGTTAACCATGTCATACGCCTTTCGAAGGTCCATCTTGATATATGCTTTATCACCTCCAGCCTTATTGTCACGCCCCAGTCCCAAAATATGCCAGCTACGCATTCGACCAGACTCCGGTCCGACTCGAATACGTATAAGCTGTATTAAAATAGTCACTATCTATATAATCAAGTAAATATAAATATCTATGCCTCAATCCACAATGATCAGAATATACAAGAATGAGCTACATGTGCTAAAGTCAGCCGCCAGTAACACATAAGCTCGAATAGACTCGAGAAAGGAATACGAGTCTATAAAACTAGGCTATATCAGCAGATGAATAAATAATATGAATAATAACCATGACTCCGGAAGAAAAGATATAATTACCTGGCACCAATTCCTGCAAGACAAAGCAACACACATCAGCAACTCCAGGCAGGTTCCACAACGGTCTATGCTGCAAAACTGGCGAGGGACCAGGTCCTCAGAGGGACGTAACAAGGTACAAGAAACAGCATGCCAAAATAAATGCAGTATATAAAAATATAACAATAGGGCAAACTATGTAACCAGCTATGTGATATGCAAGTGAGAGCATCACTAGTACTCAGGCTGATACCACTATAAGCTCTGTGTCGGGGAGCCGGTAGCAGTAATATCACATAATGTGCCTAGCTCTGATGTAGAGTCTACGACCTCACAATAATAAATATATATATAAATCTGCCTGTAGCCTGTGTGTCTCTCCCTACCCAATGTAATCACACGTCTCATGTCCACGACGTCTCATATCCATAACACGCAAGATCATATCTAATGCAGCAAGTCATATGATAGCTATGCATATATATAAAGTCTATGTCACGAATCCTGTAGCCTATACAGAATCACCATAAATGACTCAGGAAGATTCTGTCACATGAATAGTGTCAAGTGTCCTATGGTATGACGTACTTGAGAATGCAAGCACGAAAATGTATAGGGTCGCGATATCAATCTTTATGTGATGTTACACGACTCCGCGTACGGTGTTGACACCCGAATATTATTCGGACGTTAAGTAATGTCACACGGTCCTAGGTTGAATAGATATAACTCAGAATAGATCAAGAGAATAATATAAAATAATTTACTGCAAGTATAGCAAGGTACACTTGCCTGGAACTCCAAGCTGATAATACAAAGAACCTGCTTTCGAATCCACGCTCGTGCGATCCCAAGAGCCTAAATATATAATATCATAAAATTAGTCACTATTACATGGTTCACTAAGCATGCACAAGAGTACAACTACTCTACGTCATTAATCATTAGACAATTAGGGTCTAATTTAATCAAGGATACAACTTATACAATGCCATCAATTATTTAGAGTCTAAAATAATTAGGGGTTCTAACAAAGTAGGTTGGCTAAGGTTCACTAGTCAAGGACCAAGAAAGTGTGTAAACACCAAGCCTATTAGTCACATAACATCATCAAGCTTCATAAACATGGTTATAACGAAGGTTCATGTAGGTACTAGGTGTTCTCACACTAGATTTCCATATACAACATATCATCAACCTTGGTATTCACTAAGTGTCAAACTATGTTAACCAACCTAGGGTTAGTTTTGTCTATTAAAATATGCACATGAGCATTAACAATAGGTCAAGTTAGGGTCATCACAAACAATCACATACTGTATTTCTCAAGTATATCTATTCATCCAATTATATACAACTCTCGTTCTACTACAAAATATCAAGTATACATAGACAAGTCAAATCTGAATTTATAATAAGATCATGGCATATACCTCATTTATTTCTTTTATTTGTCATGAAACATGTGTGCAAGCACTACTATAACTAGGGAACAACCTTAGCATGACATCTTCTACATTTCAATATAGTGTTTATAAACAATAAAACTAGCTATCACAAAACCTAGGCAAAATGCACTACTAGTTGCACAACATTTAATCATGTCTCAACCATGCATTTATTTATATATAACACCCTAAATAAAATTTATATATTCTGAAATTTAGTGACAATTAGAGTAAAAATTATATTTTGCAAGTGGTTGCTTGGGTTTTAGATCATGGCAAAGTGAATAGGACAACAAGTGCATAAATAACATTCAAGTCTAGACATGAGAAGTAATAAATGTTCTTGGTATAATATCATAAAAAATATGAATACAAATTTAGTGAAATTTAATAGGGATATGAAGTACATGTAGAAAGGGTTGAGTAGGAGGAGTTGGAGCTCTTACCAAAGTGAAATGGAAAGGCAAAAGAGGGTTGTACACTGCTTGCACAAATCTTTCCAGATTTGGACACTTCATCTCGTAGCTACTGTCCGGGGCTTCAAAACATTTCTCCAAGTAATTTGCGGATTAGAGAGATTAGTATAGAGATAGAGGATGAAGATAGGGTGGTTGTTGAAGGGGTTTTAGTGCTAGAAGTGGTGGCAACAAGGTGTTGAAGTGGTGCTATTGCTGGCGGGTTCAGCAGGGTGTCTTCGTTTTGTAAGGGGTGTTTGGGGAAGTTGTAGGATGATTTACGTGCTTAGTTATAAATAAAACTTGTTAAGAAGAGGTAGGATAAGGATATTTGGATATTGTAGTGGTGGTTTGGAGTCTGTGGAGGTGGTAGAGTGGCCTGAGAAGAGGATACACTGAATTCGGATTCAGCCTGGACACCTCTGATGAAGGGCTATTTTGAGAAACTTTAGAACGAATTTTGATGGAAGGTTTGTGAAGAGAAAGTGATAAGGACAGGGAGAGGAAGAAGCATACAAAATTTGAGAGAAATATACTTACTGAGGAGGGAGATAGGGCCGGATTGGTGTGGGGTTTTGCTGAATTAAGATTCAGCCTGGGTAGGGTTGGATGGATGGAGGTGTAGAGGGAGATAGAGAAGGAATTTGGAGATGGTTTGCGAAGAGAAAATGTGAGAAAGAGAGTTAGGAAGAAGTTTTCTTCAGATGGTTATAATGGGGGAGGTTAAGAGAGGGGCGTTAGGACAGTCTAGTGGGGAGGGAAAGGGTTTGGAGTTACCAATGGGGTAAGGAAATGTCATAAGTTATAACCCCTTTCCTTTCACATTCTACCCTAATGATTTAATAAATCCATGGCTGTCCAAAACTGAAATGATGTTTAATATGGATGGTCAAACCTAGCTTAGTCAATCTAGGTTAAGTCCAACTACTTCTAGTTGGGTCAGGTTCGGGTCGTTGCGGTTTAGTTTGACTAGGTTGGTCCGATTCACTAGAAAATTGGTCATTTGTTACTATTGAGGGTAGGTAGCACATAGAGGTTCAATAGAGTGGGATACAATTATCATGTGTGCCTTAGACCTAGTATAGATCATGATCATATATTAGGTCGAAAGAATTGGTCGAAATTGGATCTCCAATTTAAATTGGAATGGTCAACGGCTGCACTGTAGGTGCTAGAAATTAAGTTTTTGACCCGAATATTTTATATTAAAAATAGAGCACAAGGAGATATGTTTGAGTGGGATATGATAATCATAAATTAAGGTAGGCTCGTCTAGATCATGCATATAAAATTTATTTGGAGATAATGGCTAATGTTGTGCTCCTAAAAATTAAAGTTACGAAAAATATTTTTAAAGGATACTTTTGTTTACTTAATCCAAATTAATAATAAAAATAATAATTTTAAATATTATATTAAATTAAAATAGCTAAATCTCTGGGTGAGGGGTTTTACACTTATTGAATCCATGAACCATCTTGTGCGCCAACAAGCTATATGCCGCCATACTTATCCCTTTGATAAAAGAAGCCTGGTTGGATGATACCAAGCCAGCATAATGGACTCCATACATTTGCACATTAGTTGAGTGATCAACTTATAAATATAGTTGCAACACGCAATAGGGTAAAAGTCTGCCATATCTGTAGCACATTCTTTCTTCATAACAAGTGTGAGGAAGGTGTAGTTTATCTCCCGAAGAAGTCAGCCCAAATCCAAGAAGTCCTGAATAAATGCAAGTATATGATCCTTCAGCGCATCCCAATGGACCTTGAAAATTTTACTATTGAATCCATCCGGCCAGGAGCTTTGTTGGGATCTGCTCTCATTAGAATAGTTTCCACCTCCTCCATCATGACAGGCGCTAATAGGAGTTCATTCCCAAGGGAGAGACAAGGCGCTTGCAAACCAGATCAGGAAAAATATGTAAGTAATCATTCTGATTATAAAGGGACGAATAATACTTGACTGCCTCCTGGTGAATCTCCTTTTCCGAGTCCACCACCTTGCCATGTTCATCGAGAAGGCCGCTAATATGGTTTCGGTGCTGTCTCGCTCGAATAACATTATAGAAAATTTAGTACACATGTCCCCTTATCGTAACCAAGAACATTTGGCTCTTTGGGTTGTTTGTATCTCCTTCAGAATTTGCAGCTTACCCACCTCCTGAATAAGAGTACGTTCCATGCTACCATCGTCGACATTGAGGATGTGAGATTATAACCGCCTTTGAACGAATGATAGCTCCTGCTGTTTGTCTGTCAGAGAGGATTTGGAGGCCACCATATTCCATTTCTTAAGCTCCGCCTTAGCTTGTTTGAGCCGATGTACAAGCTAAAACTGCAGGTTGCCATGCCCCCACCGTTGGAGCCCCAAATTGACCGCCTCATTGTAACCCGCCATCAGTGGCCATTTATTATTGAAATAAAAGGCTGTGCTTTGGAGATTTGTGTAGAAGATACGCATAGTCGAATGGGACAATGGTTACGTGTGACAGCTTCCAGTTCCTTCGCCTAAACTTGGGGGAACATGTCGAACCATCGTTGATTACACAGAGCATGGTCCAATTGACATGCCACACGCTTTCTGACTGCCTTGTTGTTCCACGTCCAAATATGACCCTTTCTTCCCAGAGTAGCAAGACCCGAACGAACCAGGCACATATGAAAATCCTGAAGAATAGCATCAGGTACCTTACGCCCACCTACCTTCTCATGATTGAATAGTAGGGCGTTAAAGTCCCCCATCAGGACTAGCAGGAGGCCAAGTTGGCCTTTCGCCATAGAGATGATACCTATAATATCTTGCCAAAAACTGTCACGTCCTTGTCGATTATTGAGTCAATAGACAACACCATAGATAAATCGTAGACCCCCTTTATTAGAAAATATAACAACAATAATTTGGTCTGAGATGTGCATTACATGTTTGTCCCATGTATACCACTATCCCAGCTAAGACAAATTTGTGCCATGCTACATAAGTGTAGGTTATGGACCTGCCTCCATTGTGGTAGCAACCGATTCTCCAACACCCTCTCAGATTTGATCTTGGTCTCCAATAGCGCAGTAATAGAATAATTCTCCCTGCGGAGCACCAAGTATATCTCCTTCCATCTACCCAATGAATACGCTCCTATGACGTTCCAAGCAATGATAGACATTGATTATTGGGAAGAAAGTTCCCCCAAACTATCTCTAGACCTAGCCTCAAGGGAAGACGCTAGTCCTTCCAGTTGCAAATGGACATCTGTCTGGTTGCTGTGTTGATTCTCCCAGTGTCCCGGAGTAGAGCCACCCATTTAGGGTTGTCGAAGCAAACATCACCCCCTTTCAGTCCATATTAACCTGTGTCGCCCTAGATGCATTTCCCAATGATTCAACCGCCTGCCATTTTCGGCTACCTTAGATTGCCCCGCTGGAATTTCCACTATTTAGATGACCCTTTCGTCCAGCAGATTGTTTCCTAGTTAGCATACCTACTTTGCCGCCTCACATCACCCTGAATTCCATAGGATGAAGACTACCAAACGCTGGTTGGGATATCGCTAGTTCCTTCCCGCGCATAGAAACTAACCCCCCTCCGCTAGCCCCTTCAGATGGATGATTCGAAGCCAGTGTCTCAGGTAAAACTCCTGCAGCAATTTTGTTATTGGAGTCAATACCCACATGCTCCTCTCCCATTTCAGCATCTGTACCTTGGTCATTCATGTAAACCCCCTCATATTTTCAATAAATTATATTTATTGATAATTGTTATTTATGTTAATAATACAATAAGTAGTGGTATTGTTAGATTATAGTTATGTGTAAACATTTATATAGACTATATACTACCTAGATGTTAAAGAATTCCTTAACCCAAATCCATGTAATACTATTCTCTTGAGCCAATTGGCTCTTATCTCTAATGCCTTCCAAACAGCCAATTGCTTGCTAGTCCTTGAACCCAACTCACCCTCATAACGTTAAGCCCATTTGGCATCCTATGCCAAATGTTTGTATTTGGAGCCGGGTCGGGCGGGTTTACACCGCAACCCAATCCAAACCCTACCGGTTGTGCTTGGAATAATGATTGCCAGTAGGCTCTGCTGCATGGTACTGTGCAGAGCCTCCAACCAACTATACTTTACCCCTCTTCCTCTATAAAATATCTCTTCTCCTTCTCTTGCAAAATCGTAACCCTAGCCGTCCCCACTTTGCTTCGACGAGCTTTGGTGGCCTGAGCCTCCGACTGTTGCCTCCGACTCTCAGGCGACCGACGGGAGGTTTTTCTGCACGTCAGTCCACTAACGAGCAACCGTCGTTCGTACTCTCCGCATGTGGGAGAAGTCCATTCCCTCCTCGACCAGGCATCTCTCCTCATCTTCAGTAAGTTATATCCAATCATATTCCTCTTATAAACTGCAGATCACTTATTTGTGCACATGAATGGTTAACACACAAATTTATACATACAAATATAACTCTTTCCTATTCTCCTATGGTTTATTCCCCTTCTTTTGCATAGTTAGATGAAGAGATTAGTTGTATTATAACTCATTATGTTGAACATTCAGAATTCTAAGCGCTTTGTCTGAATCACTATATGACATATTCTTTGAATACAAAAGTGCTAAAAAACTTTGGGATACCCTGGAAGATGAATATAACTGTGATGATACTGGAATTGAAATATTCAATTCCTCCTCATTCAACAGATACTTTATGGTAGGTAATAAACCTATGAATGACTAAATACATAAATTTCAAGAATACCTTAGGCATATTCAAGCCAAAGGCACTTTCTTCTCTACTTAGTATAAAATAGCCTGCTTAATAGACAAGCTTCCTCCTTCTTGGTCTGATTTCAAGAAAGAACTTATTCATACTCAAGGTGACCTTACCTTTGCTCAAGTCCTAAAGAAAATTAGAACAGAAGAACAAATTATGCTAAGGTCTAACCTTAAGTCTGAGTCTAAAGCTAAGATAAACCTAGTAGAATCCCAAGGCAAACCCAAGCCTCAGCATCACCACAAACCCAAAAGGAACCTCTTCAAGAAGAAGCAGAACCCTCAGCCTCACCACCAAAACAATCATCACCATAAACCTAGAAACTTCGGTCAAACTCAGGATCAGAAGAGATTTTGTTTTGTGTGTGGTAAAACAAACCATATGTGTCACGACCCGCACCCGATGTAGGGATGCAAGTCGGGAACAATGCCCAGCCTATGCTGCAACATCGGCGGTAGAACGCTGTCTTGGTCAACTATGCTATCTAAACATCTCACAATAATATAAAATCTGCCAATAATATCTCAAAAAAAACTCAATCGCAATTCTAAAAGCGCGAGAAGATATGAAAGAAGTCTAACTATACATTCAAAATATATATTAACAATAATAGAAACAATATCCAATCTCATACTATATGTCGAAAACAAATTCGGTACCAAAATGCTAAAGAAACTAATTATGAAAAACTAGTGATCCGGATAAACCTCCCGGCAATCACTCCAGAACTAGTGGGTCCAAATCTGTACCATCTATAGGTTGAAGTCCATAGTATGTCGGACACGAATCTTCCGGATCCTCTGAAAAATGTTTTCCAGTCAGGAATGGAGTGAAGTACATCTCTAACAGCAATTCTAATCAATGATATAAACTATGTAGCAGTAAATAGATGTGAATATACAAGATGCCATATATATGTACAAGAGATACCTAATAAAGGAAATACTAGAAATAAATACAAGAATGAGCAATATGGAATGGACAAGAAATACTAATGACTAAGTGAGTGAGTACCAGCTTTAACATGTGATCGGCTTGGGAACTTGCACAAGAAACTTTTGCAAGAATAAGGATCTGGCTAGTCATGCGTGCATTGTATGACCAACACTCACAAGAAATAAGACATGCACAAGAAGGGTATGATCACATATCTACACTACATACTCCCCAACCCCGACTGGTATAGTGGATCCAACCATGGTACGTCATGACGTAGGTTTCCACAAGAAGGGCACTACTCTTCTCATGAACCAATGTTTGTACATGCACAAGAAGAACAATGAACAAGGCTTGCACAAGATACACCATATATACCAAGAAATAACATCTCATGACAAAATTTGGATATACCAATCTGTGTAACCATCGTGTTAAGAAATCAAGGATATCTACACTAGATACAAGAGACATAGAGGATATCATAAATAAAAAACTGTCAGAGAATGTACTCGCCTGAAGTCCGATAAATAGTCTCACAGATGTCTGATACGGTGCCTCGAAGACCTAGATAGGGAATACAATATCAATACAAGATTTCAAAATGAAAGTAAGTTAAACTAGTCAAGTTCTAGGTCGTAAAGCCATTTCTAAGTAAAAAAAAGTCAAACTAGGTCAACTCTAAGTCAAATCGGTCAAACTACTTATTTCTAGGTTGCAAGAGTCTATCTCAAAGATATTAGGTTCATACACTATGAAACTAGGCCATACAATGCTAAATCTAAAATACTAAGATATCATATCTCAGGATACGCAAACAAAAGATATGAAATAGCATATATGCATATCCAAACAATATTAAATATACTAATCCTAATTTCAATTACTAAATGGATACCTTGGTTTTGAACCAACTTGGTATCGCACTACTAAACCCCCATCTTGATACCCAAACCCAATACCTTGAGTATCGGCCCAATACCTTGACATTTACCTTGGTATCTCAAGGTAATGTCACTCTAGTATATATTAACTACCCAACTATAACTATAAACTACCATGCATTTAATACTTATACAATACTATATACAATATATCTTATTTTTGTCACCTTAGTATCAATCCATAACTAGTTAACATCTATCATATTACTATGCCAATACCTACTACTCATTAGCTTGGTATATCTCAAGATAATACTAATATCTAACCATATTAATACTAGCATACAAGCTAACTCTATATACACTAACTACTAATATATCCACTAGCTAATCAACCCATTAACTAACTACATGCTAATCATAACAACCACTAAATACCACTAACTACTAACATATGATACCTACTAGTACATGGATACATATAACTACATAATAACTTACCAACTACTAGTGTATATCTATATATACATTATACATTATACATACATACATACATACATACATACATACATACATACATACATACATACATACATACATACATACATATACATAGCTAGAGATATATAAGTATGAATATATATCTAACTACTAATACAACAAGTATATATATATATATATATATATATATATATATATATATATATATATATATATATATATATATATATATATATATATACTAAATAACCATATATTTACATAACACTAATGGTAATCACTAGCTACTAGATATCCAAAATACATATGTATACATAACTACTAATGAACTAACTACTAGCTACTACTAGCTAAACTGCTAAACCATACTTTACCTTGCCTCACAATGTTATTTCTCCGAATTGATGCTGCTACTGCAGCTTCTCTAAGTTGTTGTTGCTGCTGCTCTAAGCTGCGGCTGCTGCTGCTTCTGTTCTAAGCTGTTGCTGCTGCAGCTGTTCTAAGCTGATGCTGCTGTTGCTGCTTCCGTAAGCTGCTGTTGTTTCTTTCCTGTTTCCTGTCGGGTCTCTTCCCCCCCTGCACACACACACAAAAACACACATACATATATACATCAATATATATATATATATATATATATATATATATATATATATATATATATATATATAGGAAAAAAGGGATATGAGCCATAGGCTCATATTCCTACATGAGCCAATGCACATGTGGACCAATAGGAATGGAGTGTACTAGTGTACATGGGATGAAGAAATCAATTTCTATTGGTCCACGTGTGCATGGCTCATGTAGAAATATGAGCCTATGGCTCATATCCCGTTTACCCATATATATATATATATATATATATATATATATATATATATATATATATATATATATATATATATATAACATGTGAACAACACAAGTAGATACATAGATATATATTCAATAGTATTTATATATCTATATACATATATACATACATACATATAGATATCTATATACATATACATAATACTTATACATATATATATGAATACATATATTACCAATAACTAAGAACAAAGGAAATTGAATCTAGAAATAAAATACAATAAACACGTGGAGTGCATCGCACCTGTATCACACTAGATCTATGATACGCTTGCGATACGAGTCCACCACACAAACATACCCCGAAGGACACGAGCAAGTCTAAATTATTATTTATGAATAATATGAAGAGTCAAACACATATCTACGTGTCTGTGTCAAAATATGACATGCACAAAGTCCCGTGTCGGAGGAAAATCTCCCAAATCAACACGTATCACCAAATTATTGGGATACGGCCTACACGTATCCAATTGTGGACACGACACTAGACACACACAATCAAACATATGTTAATTTTATCTATATGACCAATTGACCAACACAACAAGTGTCAATCTCGAAATTCCTCCAAAATTGACACAAAAAGTACCATAACTTTCTCAATATGCCTCATATGAACATAATTCCAATTCCTATGGATAACCTATGCATGTGGGGTAGTTTCTTTTGATTAATTCATAGATTTAGAACCTAATAAAAGAGAAAAAAAACTGAATTATACCTATTGGGAGATGGATTCCCAATGTATCCTTCAAAATTGGTAAAATTGGCCTTCAACTTGTAGATCATTGCTCCTTTTTGTAGATCCTTGCTTCCTCCTTCTAGATCTTTGCTCTACTAGTCTTATTTGGAAAGGAATTGGGGAAGAATTTGGTAGGGATTTGATGAAATTTGGTCGAAAGAAATTCTAGATTTAGATTTGGAATAAAACATGAAGAGAGAGAAAGTTTTTACCCCGTTATATAGGCCTCTCTTGCCCCCTCCCTCGAGCTACTATGTAAAGTCTAAAATACCCCTTAGGGCCTCTCATGAAGAAATTAATTAAGAAGAAAAGGTTCTGATCTAATGGTTTTAACTTAATTAATTCATCCTCCTAATGAATGGGCTTACTATTAGGTTCAATTCTAATTAGAATTAAATATTGGTCCATGGATCTAATCTAAACTAGTTAGGTCCACTAACACAAGTCCAAAAATAAATTTAACATACTAACAATAAATAAATAATATAATAAATAAATATTCAACTTGTAAAATATTTAATTAATTATCAAATGACTAAAATATCATTTCCTAGAAAATATGATAGTGACAATATGGCTACCAACTGTTTCCATAGGAAGAAGAAAGTTGTCCAGACTTCTTACAAAGGGAAACGTCCATCCAAAGCAGAAGCAAACATGCTTCTCAACGGCTCGTCTAGTTCCTTCAGTTTTGTAAGCTATCAACCCTTAGTCAATATTTTCTACCTTTCTGACGATTGGTGGTTGGATTCTGGAGCTAATGTTCATGTTTTCTTTGATCGCTCATATTTTTTAAACTATCAGGAATCAGGTGAAGGAGGTATAACTCTAGGAGATGGCTCAGCGACACAGATTATAGGAAGAGAAAGAATAGATCTAAAGATGACATCAGAAAAAACTATGACTCTTCATGATGTGTTGCATGTGCCGTCTATCGGAATAAATTTAGTTATCGGGTCTCTTCTTGTAGCTTCAGGGTACAAGATTATTATGAAGTCAAATAAAGTAGTATTTTTTAAGAATGACTGTTTTATTGGAAAATGATTTGTAAGAGATGGTCTTTTTATTTTGAGTACCGTGAATAAAATTTCAGATACTACTTTTGTTGTTTTTAATGTAGAATCTTCAAATGTGTGGCACAATAGATTAGGTTATGTGAATCTAGGTTCCCTAAGAAGGATGATAAACTTAAATCTTATTCCTAAGACTCCAATAGATGATAAACACAAGTGTGAGATCTGTGTTCAAGCCAAACACACTAGGCTACCTTCCAAATCTGTAGAAAAAAACTCTGACCTTCTAGAACTAGTTCATAGTGATGTGTGTGACTCAAATAGGGTTTTGACCCGAGGTGGTAAAAAATACTTAGTTACCTTTATAGATGATCATTCAAAGTATTGTTATACATATCTTCTCAAAACCAAAGATGAAGTTCTAGACAGATTTAATGTCTATAAATCTTAAGCTGAGAACCAGTTAGAGAGAAAGATTAAGATTCTTAGATCAGATCGTGGTGGAGAGTATACATCAAATAATATGACCAATTTCTGTAAAGAACACGAAATAATCCATGAGGTAACTGCTCCATATTCACCACAGTCCAACGGAGTTGCTGAAAGGAAGAATCACACTCTGTTAGGCATGGTGAATGCCATGCTCCTCAGCTCAGGTGCTCCCGATAATTTGTGGGGAAAATCATTATTATCGGCCTGTTACATCCTTAATAGGATTCCTAGTAAGTCTAATGATAAGACTTCCTATGAATTATGGAAAGGTAGAGCTCCTAGGATCCATTATCTCAAAGTTTGGGGATGTCTGGCTAAAGTAGGAATTCCTGAACCTAAAAAGAGGAAGATTAGACCTAAGACTGTAGATACCGTATTCATAGGATATTTCCTAGATAAAAATGCCAATAGATTTCTTGTTACTCACTCAGAAGTAAATAAAATCTCTAACAATACTATTATAGAAGCAAGAGATGCAGTTTACTTTGAGAATATATATCCCTTCAAAGATAGAATTTCTTCCTCTCCCTCCAACTCCTCTCTTCCTCCGTCCACTAGCTCTCATATTCAAATATCTAGTTCACAATCCGAACAAAATATAGAACCTAGAAGGAGTAAAAGAGAAAGAATTGAAAAGAACTTAGGAGAATGTTTCATCACTTTTTTGATAAAGGGTGATCCCTCAACTTATGAAGAAGCAATATCTTCTCCTGATGTCCCTTTCTGGAAAGAAGCTATTAACAGTGAGTATAACTCCATCATGGAGAACAATACTTGGTTTCTAGCAGACCTACCTTTAGATAGTAAACACATAGGTTGTAAGTGAATATTCAAAAAGAAACTTAGAGCTGATGATACCATAAAGAAATACAAGGCTAGATTAGTAGCCAAAGGTTTTACCCAGAAAAAGGGACTAGATTATTTTGATACATACTATCATGTAGCTAGGATCACCTCTATTAGAACCCTTTTAGACTTAGTATTCATTCATAATATATTAATCCATCAAATGGATGTAAAGACAGCATTTCTAAATAGGGACCTAGAGGAAAAAATCTACATGGAGCAACCTGAAGGTTTCATTGCTAAAGGCCAATAAAAAAGTTTGCAGATTAGTTAAATCTCTTTATGGCCTAAAACAAATTCCCAAACAATGGCACAACAAATTTAACATAGTCATCTCAGAATATGGTTTCATGCCAAATGAGTATGACAAATGTATATACTCCAAAATTATAGATGAAAGTTGTGTCATATTATGTTTATATGTAGATGACATCCTTATTCTTGGATCATCACTAGAATTGATAACTAATACCAAGGACTATTTATCCAGCCAGTTTGATATGAAAGATCTAGGTGAAGCCAATATGATTCTAGGCATGCAACTGTCCAAATACAAGGAGGGCTATACTCTATCCTTAGCACACTCTATCAAGACAATGCTAAAAAATTTGAGTATTTTGATAAGAAACATGCCCTTACTCCTTATGACAGTAGTGTTGTTCTCAAGAAGAATGAGGGTTCTCCCATAGAATAACACAGATTTTCTCAGATGATAGGTTCTCTCATGTATATATGAAACATGACCAGACCTGATATTGCATTTGTTATTGGGAGACTAAGTAGATATACTAGTAACCCAAATCAGTTACATTGGACAGGATTAGAAAGAGTATTTAGATATCTTAGGGGTACTCTAGATTATATGCTGTACTATACTAGACACCCTGATATCATAGAAGGTTATTCAGATACAAACTGGGTAACTGACTCACATGATGTAAAATCTACTACTGGATATATTTTTACTCTAGGAGGAGCTTCAATCTCCTGGGGCTCATATAAACAAACTATCATATCTAGGAGTACAATGGACTCCAAAATGATAGCCTTGGACACTATATGTATAGAAGCCGAATGGCTAAGAAACCTTATTATGCATATACCTGTTTTTATTAGTCATGTTCCTGCAATTTCTATAAACTGTGATAATAAATCTATTATGGAACTACTAAAGCATGATTATGTGAATGCTAAGATGAACAGGTACCTGCAGCTGCGCTTCAAGTCTATAAAGAGCCTATTGGACAAATATGTGGTTCTTGACTATATAAAGTCAGAAAAGAACCTTGCAGACCACTTAACGAAGGGTCTGTCTAGGACTTTGATCCTAGAATCATCGAGGGGGATGGAGTTAAGCCCATAAGTAAAGTCACCAGCAGTGGCAACCCAACCGAGTTTGACTGGAGATTCCAAGAAGCCGGTTCAATGGGTAGGAACAAGCTGGACTTAGGTGACTTTTATGGAATACTGACCCGAGATTAAAATATCATTCTATAATGCCCAAGTGGCTGTACATGCGTACAATGATTTTCCATCCCTATGGTGACAGTGTTCTTGAGTGATATGGTTATGATGAGTTTTAAAACTCTTAATAGGTCCAAGCTGATATGCGGGGTTGAAACCTATCACCAACCCTTAAGGACTTACCTATACGAGAGGTCGTGAAGGCCGCGACTATGGGACAGGACGATCCCAGACAACTCTTATGAATTTGGAATTAGTGCGCATGGCCAATCAAAAGCGCCATTCGTTAGACCCAGAACCTCTAGCGTACTATATGTGCTATTTTTCTGAATATGGTAAAAGAAGTATGATTCAAGACATACTCCATTAAGCACTTCTTCAGACAAAGACAATAGTCACTAAGTGAGATTCAAGGCTGTAGTCCATCTCATTTATGCATAGTATATACCTGTCAAGAAACTCTTTTTTTAATTTTTTTGTCACTTCTATTTCGGAACTTGACCTTTTGGGGGGGGGGGGGATTGTTAGCTGTGTTTATGAACAAAATCTCAACTTCCCTTTTCCTTTAGTCCTACATCGGTTGGACCACTCCCCCCTTGTATGTATCTATTAGTTCTTCATTGCTCTCTTAAATATGTTGTGTGGGGAACCCCTTGGGCCACACGCGCGCGTCGCCGCCGTCGCCCGGCTCGGTTCGGTTCGGCTCGCGTAACGGGTGCGGGAACGTGCCCACACCTGCGGGCGCCGAATGCTGATCCAATTTTCTCTTCGGGTTCGGGCTGGGATCCAAAAAATCTTTTTGCTCCCCTGTATTTGACTCTTTCAACATTTTGAATGTTGAGGCACTATGTCCAGGTTCATTGAACACATGTGACAGCTTCAGTAACAGCTCATATGACAGCAATTCTTCCACGTTTCTTTCCTTTTGTTATTGCTCCTTAATGGCCTGTTATGAGCCATTTACTATCATGTCCAGTGGATGTGTCTAGGGAATGCATATATATTGTGGTCTCCTCATTCTTTATTTTTTACAAAAAATTCTCTGACGTGAAATCTTTCTCTCTCATTCTTCTCTCGAACCACATTCTGTTCTCTAAATTCTTGCTCTGGGCAGAGCTAAGTTCGGTCTCTCTCTCCGAGTTGTGCGCAACGAAGAGAACCCGGTAGTCAGGGGTTTTTACCACTAAGAGCTTCCGAGAAACGTCTACACATAGACCTCGGATCAACTCTTAGGGCAGTGCTTCGTGCACGACTTCCCCAGAGGCTGGTAAAAAAATTTGTTTCTTTGTTCTCTTATCAATTTCTGGAAAATATTATATATATATTGTAGAAGCATGAAAAATACGCTTGGAAGATCTACACAGCGTCTTAATGCAGAGCAGCGTAAACAGAGGCCTTCAGAGCCATCCAGCGTAAAATAGGGTTCTTCATCGCCTCCATGACATAAAACCCAGCCACTCTCAAAGCAGCATTAAAGCGTACGAGGAACGCTTCGTCTTCCCTAAAAAGAAACTGTCCAGTCGTACAGTAAAAACTGACCTCTGACTCCTGACAGAAAGTGCTGTACGGCTACCCAGACGACGGCTGGAAACGATCGCAGACCACTCGGGACACGCCCCACAGTAATGATGGCGGATCTTGGCATTTAATGCAGAGGATTTGGTTAAAATATCACCAAACCGGCGCTTACTAAAATCTCCCGGCGTAAACCGCTCTTTCGCGTACAAAGGGAACACGCTGCCTTGTTTTACACAGGCAAACATGGGCTGTTTTACGCTCCGCGAAAGACAAACCGCCTGCCACGTCAAAAGCTGCGCTTCGTACAGGGCTCGAGGCACATCTCTGCGCCAAAGCACACAGAGCGGTGACAGTTTTCCCTCAAGGCACGTCCCTCCGTCAAAACGCACAGAGCGGTGACAGTTTCCCCTCAAGGCACGTCTCCGCATTTAATGCACAGGATGATGGCAAATCTCTGTCAAAGATTTGATTATATCTACAAAAGACATAATTCCGGCTAAAGACGTCCACATCAGCACCCTGGCACGGAACGCAGCGGCTTCTACGCCCATTCAGGATCTGTGCTCAAGCGGCTTCTACGCCCATTCTGGCACGATATGCAGCGGCTTCTACGCCCATTCAGGGCCTGTGCTCACTCGGCTTCCACGCCTACTCAGTCTCTACGACCACTCAGTCTCTACGACTACTCGGCTTCCACGCCTACTCGGCTTCTATGCCTGCTCGGCTTCTATGCCTATTCGGCGTTTATGCCTACTTGGCTTCTATGCCATGGTGATGGACATTTGGCTTCTACGCCAACCTCTTCTACACAATGGATACCTACCCACGTGGCTTTTACGCCGTGATCTTAGTAGCAACCGTACGTGTTGTGTCCCCTTAGTTGGACCCACGTCACCCGCTCAGTCAAAAGATCATCTATACGTAGGCATTGGTTACTTTAACCGTTGTGTAAAAGGGTGCTGTACTTTTCACTCCTCGGTTGCTACACCAACGGAATGGTCACTGTCACCAAAGACTCTATAAATAGAGGCCCCTGTCAATGGGGAACAAGGTCGGAAAATTTGGTCAAGAATACCAACATCAGATCAAAGGTCGAAACTTTGAAAGAAGAATCGAACAAGGTCATCGAACCAGAGATCAAGAGGGAGAGATAGAGAGAGAGAGAAGAATACAGAGCTCAGGCAAGGGATAGAGAGCGACGACCTTCAGCATCGCGCATCCACCCTCCTTTGCAACCTCCGAAGCTGCATCCTGTCTTCCACGGCACTTCTTCAACATCGTGTAGTCCAAGGGCTAAAGTGATCGACCGCAGATCAGACACCTATAGCAATTTTTACCCAGATTAAATAAATTGTACTCCCACATCCTCGTATAGGATCAAATTGTACAAGTTTGTTTGTGAACCAAAGGGCACGGGTCTCGTATAAACCCCGCCATTGAAATACACTTTCATCTCTTTCGTTTAAAACCACCACAAACAAGATGGCGACTCTGCTGGGGACATCTTTCTCTTCTGACGAGGAAGTAATTGCTCAACACGATGCGGTATCTGTAGGAACCGTGAAGAAGATGCTGGTCGTTCATTTCGACCAGTCTGCCTACGAAGACATGCTTCGGACTGGGGATAGCTCTCACTCTCTCTCCGTCCAAGACAACAGGAAGCTACGCAAAGTCTGGATGCCCAAGACATCCTCCCCTGTTCCTGTGGACTCTCCGATCTCTCTGATCTCTCCGACCAATGAGGTGGTAGCATCGCTCCCTCCGTGCCCCGTACCTAAAATTCAGTCTCCCGCTACGCGCGGTACAGACAAAAATTCTGGTAAAGCCTCAGCGCTAACCCAAGAGTATCCACTGCGCTACACGAGCAGAAATCAGTCTCCCGCTATGCGCGGTACAGACAAAGCTTCGGGCAAAGCCTCAGCGCTGACCCAGAAGTATCCCCTGCGCTCTACGCGTAGGAACCAGTCTCCCGCTACGCGCGATACAGACAAAACCTCTGATGGTACCTCAACGCCAAATCAGAGGTACAGATCATGCTCCACGCGCAAGACGACATCTGACCTCTACGATGAACCAGATGAGCGCTATGATATCCGCAAGAGGGAACAAGCAGGCGAATACTCGACTACTTGGCCTTCACGCCAGCAAGAGAAAGATCTGCCTACCCTCCGGATTACGCGAGAAGCTAATGGCCGACTGAGGGCCACTCCATCCTTACGACAGACTGAGCGTATCTTCAAATTACGCCAGGCACAATCCCTCCGCGTAAAACAAGCTCTGACAACGGAAAGACACCCTCCCAGGGGATTATCCGCCGCCCAGATGGCCAACCTGTTGTATACGGGTGGCATAGGGAAGACCATGGTGCCTAGTCTCCGCGTACCCGTTGATGAGAACATAAGATACAAGCCATCGTCTCCTTCTTCGACAAATCCTCCTGACCTGCGTACCTATCTAATCAAAAAAGACAAAGACAGGAGCCGTAAACAGGTTTTAGAACCCCTAGCTGTCAAACGAGGAGAGATAGTATGGGAAGATGCATCAACATCTAATGTCATCATGATGTATGAACCATATGAAGATGGTGCCTTTGTTGTCCCTCCTACCCACGGCGATCAGCATCCAATAGTCTTCAAACACAAGCGGAATAGTCCGGTTGAACAGGAAGAATTCCGCGAGCCTGAGAGTGGGAAAATACAAATCCACAGGTATAGCCCGCAAGCTTTGAAGATTATACAGAACATGGGTTATGATTTGAAATCAAGGCAAGGCCTCAACGATGGAAAAGGTAGGCGAACACCGTTGCAGGGTAATTCTCGCCATCAACAAGCTCGTTTCGGATTGGGATATACGACTAATCCCAAAACTTCAAAATCTAATCCTGTACGACCAGAGACAACAACTGCTGAATCAGTTTCTATGACCGGAGACCACAGCGTGTCTGGGGGTAACTCACCTCGACAGAGCAAGACAGTACCCAAGGCTAGGGGCAGAATGTCCACGGGATTCAAAGATGATGCAACAACGGCTATCTTTCCGGCAGACCGTAAAGCCCAGGCATCAAAAGCCTCACGACCAAAAGGAACTTTATCCTTCAGAGAAGATGACATAATATAAATCTTCAATATATTGAGGAAGGAACGGAAGCTTCAGCTGTCCGACATCAGATACCCCGAGAGGGCCGACAGAATCAATGAGCCGGATTATTGCCTCTTCCATCAGTACACTCATCACCCTACGGAGGCCTGCTATGTACTAAAGAGGAGAATTCAGGAATTAATCAATGCCAAGGTCATAACTCTACGTTTATGAAAGAAAACAAGGGAACAATCACTATGGCAGAGTACCAGATGTGTACCTCCATCCCCGACGGAGTCACAATCACAAAAGTTTGTCATGTTCATATTACCTCTGGATAAAACTTTCGACCGTCAATTATCATGTCCATATTACCTCTGATACTGATTATCATCTAGACCTAACATCCGTACTTAAATTCTAAGCACGCCAGTGATGTTAAGTCCACAAAAAACTGCCATGTCCATATCACCTCTGAGCAGATGTGTACCTCCATCCCCGATGGAGTCACAATCACAAAGTTTTTCATGTTCATATTACCTCTGGATAAAACTTTCGACTGTCAATTATCATGTCCATATTACCTCTGATATTGATTGTCATCTACACCTAACATCCGTACTTAAATTCTAAGCACGCCAGTGATGTTAAGTCCACAAAAAACTGCCATGTCCATATCACCTCTGAGCAGATGTGTACCTCCATCCCCGATGGAGTCACAATCACAAAGTTTGTCATGTTCATATTACCTCTGAATAAAACTTTCGACCGTCAGTTATCATGTCCATATTACCTCTGATATTGATTGTCATCTACACTTAACATCCGTACTTAAATTCTAAGCACGCCAGTGATGTTAAGTCCACAAAAACTGTATGTCCATATCACCTCTGAGCAGATGTGTACCTCCATCCCCGATGGAGTCACAACCATAAAGTTTGTCGCGTTCGAGAATGACCCCTGGGCTCAGCAAATGGATACACAGTGGGAATTCCGCTTCGAGCAGAGAAAACCTCCCACCAAGGACGAAGTTATCCAAGTCAACGTTGGGGGTGAGCTCTCACCAAAGCCAATATTTGTCAGTAACAATCTTCCCCCAGTTGAAAAGGAAGAGATCATACAGCTGATAAAGGAATATGTCGACATCTTTGCATGGGGTTATGAGGACATGCCAGGCCTAGACCCGAGGGTAGCTACTCATAAGCTCAATATTTCGACCGATTCGAAGCCAGTAAAACAACACCAACGTCGGTTTCGCCCGGATATGATGGACGCCATCGAGGACGAAGTCAAGAAGTTGATAACCTGCGGTTTCATCCGGGAAGAATAACATCCCGACTGGATCCCCAACGTTGTCCCAGTCATAAAGAAAAATGGGAAGGTACGTATCTGCATCGACTACCGAGATCTGAATGCGGCCTGCCCCAAAGACGAATCCCCCCTTCCCATCACGGACATCATGATCGACAACACCTGCGGCTTCGAGCGTATGTCTTTTATGGACGGGTTCTCGGGATACAATCAGATCAAGATGCATCCGGAAGATGAAAAGCACACTGCCTTCCGGACACCACTGGGGGTATATTGCTATACGGTCATGCCCTTCGGATTAAAGAACGCCGGGGCTACATACCAACGGGCTATGAGTAACATATTCCGTGAGCAGTTACACAAAACAGTGGAATGTTACGTGGACGACATAGCTGTAAAAAGCCGCCTCAAAGGTGATCACATTCGAGACCTGAGGGCGGTATTCGAGTTAATGCGCCAGTATCAACTCAAGATAAACCCTACAAAGTCCTTTCTGGGGGTATCCAGTGGCAAATTCCTGGGATTTGTCATTACCACCAAAGGCATCGAAGTAGACCCTGACAAAGTCCAGGCGATCGTAGCAATGCGACCGCCCCGTAATCTGAGGGAACTCAGGGGGTTCCAAGGACGTCTGGCTTACATCCGGCGATTCATATCCAACCTCTCGGGGAGATGTCAGCCCTTCTCTCACCTCATGAAGAAAGGTGTGTCCTTCATATGGGACGAAATCTGTCAGCAAGCATTTGGGGATATCAAGCGCTACCTAACCAGTCCACCAGTTCTGGTGCCTCCCGTCATGGGAAAACCCTTCTTGCTGTACGTTCGGGCAATGGATCATTCGCTAGGAGCTCTCCTTGCACAGAAGAACGATGCGGGTCATGAACAGGCTATCTACTACCTCAGCAGGATGATGGTCGGGGCCGAACACCGGTACAACCCAGTGGAGAAGGAATGCTTGGCTCTGATGTTCGCCGTCCAGAAGACGCGACACTATGTCACCGGCCAGACTATTTATATCATCTCCAGGATCAACCCTCTCCGGGTGCTGATGAGCAAGCCAAGTGCCCTTAACTCCCGACTCGCAACTTGGGCGATGCTGCTGACGCCATATGACATGGTCTACGTCCCACAGAAGTCCATCAAAGGCCAAGCACTGGCCGACTTCCTAGTAGCTCATCCAATCCCGGAGACCTCCAAACTATACGAAGACATCCCCGATGAAGTTGCGGAATATAATTTCGCAAGAGAAAGTGACGTATGGCGACTATTTTTCGATGGCGCCTCCAGAGTCGGTCCTAAGGGAAACGTCGTTTCAGGAGTGGGAGTCGTCCTAGTTACTCCGGATCAGCTCGTCATCTACCGAGCATACTCTCTTAGCGAGCCCTGCTCCAACAATGTGGCAGAATACAACGCTCTGCTAATCGGGCTCCAAGTCGCTAAAGAGCTGGGGGTAGAATCCCTGGAAGCTTTCGGTGATTCTCTGCTCATCGTCAACCAAGTCAGGGGGATATACGAAGTCCGGAATCCAGACCTCATCCCCTACCACCGAGTGACAGTCGAGATAGCCATGACGTTCAAAGGGTTCTTCCTAGAGCATGTACCTCGATCTCAGAATCTGGAAGCTGATGCCCTGGCCAGCCTAGCTGCGGACTTAGCTACCCCTATAAGAAGGCAAGATTCGGTAATCCTTCTTAACAGAGATTTATTCTGTGTGAAGAACAGCTGTCACCTAGAACGCAGCTACGCTGTAAACGCCGATCCTCCTACAAGAGATTGGACGAGTCCCTTCATAGATTTCGTGGCATACGGAATCTTGCCAGAGGACCCCAAAGAAGCAGTATCCGTCAAGAGACGATCGTTACGCTTCTACTTCGATGCATCTTCACAATACCTGTATCGCCGGACCTACGACGGACTGCTGTTAAGATGTCTCGCTGGCGCCGAGGCACAACAGATGATCCGTGAAGCTCACGATGGCATATGCGGAGCGCATCAACCCGGGCCTAAGCTACAAGACCGCATCAGGAGGATGGGCTATTACTGGCCTACTATGATCGCAGACGCGATACGGTATGCAAGGCATTGCAGAGCCTGTCAGGTTCATGCAGACTTCATACATCAACCGTCAGAACATCTACACCCTACGGTCGCATCCTGGCCTTTCGAAGCATGGGGGATGGATATCATCGGTCCTATTCACCCATCCTCTTCCGGGGGTCACCAGTTCATACTGGCCATCACGGACTACTTTTCCAAATGGGCCGAAGCAATCCCTCTCGCTGAGGTAAAGGCGTCCAACGTAATCAGCTTCATCAAGCATCACGTCATCTATCGCTTCGGGATACCCCGGAGGATAATCCACGATAATGGGCCCCAGTTCATCAGCCAAGCGTTTCATCGGTTTTGCGATAATAACCGGATACACAACATTGCCTCTACGGCGTACTATCCAGCTGCTAATGGTTTGGCGGAAGCTTTCAACAAAACCATTATCAAACTCTTAAAGAAATTCGTCTCTTCGAACAAAAGAGATTGGCACGAAAAGCTGGACGAATGTCTCTGGGCATACCGCACAACAGTACGGACGCCGACAGGCTGCACCCCATTCTCGCTGGTTTACGGGAGCGAAGCAGTCCTCCCCGTTGAAGTCCAGATCCCGTCGCTCCGAATAGCCGTGACCAATGAGCTAACTCGAGAAAAGAATGACCTGTTAAGGCTCCAAGAGCTAGAAGGGTTAGACGAGAAACGCCTCCAAGCTCAACAGCGCATCGCGCTCTACCAAGCACGCATTTTCAGGGCTTTCAACCATAAAGTAAAGGAAAGGGTGTTCAAGGTCGGCGAGCTAGTGCTAGCCGTGAGAAGGCCGATGATCCTAACTCACAGAAGTAAAGGCAAATTCCAGCCCAAATGGGAAGGCCCTTACGTGATCGAGACAACGTTCTCAAACGGCGCCTACAGGATAGCCCAGCCCAACGGAGACCTATTAATGGCTCCCATCAACGGCAAATTCCTGAAAAGATACTACGCTTAACCCCCCTGCTCGGGCGGAATATAGCGAGAATCTCAATTCTGACAAAACCACTCGCCAAAAAAAGAAACTAGTTAGGTCATATCCTATCATGTCTGTACGACCGCTGAATAGGTATATCCTGCTAGAGGAGTTTATCGAGAATTATCATACTACCTCTGATATCACTCTCGCCAAAAAAAAAACTGTCCTTTACATTCCGAAATGACGGGTCCACAACAGTCAGAAAAGAGTCGCTGTTATTCATTCCAGAAGAAGGCGGAATTACATAGGAAGGGATACATCAAGATGGCGGAGTAATCAGGCCATGAATCTGCCGCTCCAGTACAGCTATCCTCTCATTCCTAAGGGCCAAGGCATCGGCGCGAGCCTGCTCCAGCCGTGCCTCCGGGGTATGCGTAAGGGTCAGATTAGCCCTTGCCCGAAGACAGCCCGCACGGGCAGTTTTCGCACGGTCCAGATCCCGTCGCGCTTCGCTCAGTCGACCAATCGCTACCTCCAAACCTGCCAATGACTGGGAAGCCCACTCCTCTGCCCGAGCAAGTTTTTCCCTCAGCTTGGAGGCCCTCGCCGCATTCCCTTCGTGCTCGGATCGACACTGCATCTCAACGGCAAGGGCTTCTTCCACAACAGCTCTTCTCCTATCCATCTCCAGCTTATGCGTCTGGATAGAGTTGTCCAGGCTTTCAAGCTTCGTAGCGAGCCGCTCAGTCATGAGGTCGTATCGAGCCTGGACATCAGCATCCAGGCTGCCCTCAGTCCGCTGCAAGTATTCGTTAATGGGTTGCTCTAAACCATTAACCACCGCCTCCAGAGCATCAGCTACTCCAAGATTGCCAAGCCCCCTGACAACCTCGATCGAAAGCTGAGAAGTCTTCTTCAGGAGCTCGAAGTCAAGGTTCTTCGCCAACACCATCGGTATCATCGTTTTTAAGCCAGCGTAGACGAGGCTGGTATGCTGCTCGATCAACGCGACTAGACCCGACTGAGCGCCCGGAGTGGCCACAATTGCAGACGAGGTAGCCACCGCCGCCTCAACAGGTGGCACGGCCGAAGAAGGTGCGATGGCGACAATCGAAGTCATTGGCATACTCGCGACAGGCGAGGTCACGATGACCGGTTCATCCTCCCCTTGAGACGACAAAACCTCTCCGGGCGAGCTAGCCCCCGAAGACACTTCTGCCTCAAAATCCGGCGCCTCCACGTCACCGCCAGGAGCCAGAACAAAGCCGGAAGGCGCCTCAACGCCGTACTCCCCGTGGACGTCATCCCCTGAAAAGAGGACAAGAAAGTAAAATGTCAGACACAGTGGTAATCCTCCTAGAAGGAGACATCAAAACGATATTTTACCCGGAGTCAACGGCATATACGACGCATCTGCAGCAGATATAGCTAAACCACGCCTTAATGACGCGATACGAACTGTCATACCTGGAGAAGGAGGTGGGCCGACCGACATCGCCAAGAGTTCGGTCAAGTCTTCCCCGAGACGCGGTCGAGGTTCATCAGCCGGAGTCTCGCTAAGCGCGCTCGCTAACACAGAAGTAACTCCGCCCACTACTGACCTCCGGGGAGATTCTCCCATCTGTTGGGGCCACGCAGGCAATCCCGCTCCGCTGCTTGGAGCAGCCGCAGCGACAGCAGCCTCCCGCAAGGGCTCTCCGACGCCGCCAGCCAGAACTGTAGAAGGTCCCCCTCTGAAAGGCGAGGAACCTCCGGCCAAAGAATCGTCCCTAATACAGGGAGATGCAGGCTCATTCCCGGGAGCCTCAACACCAGGAATGCGGAGAGGACGAGCAACCGTCTCCTTCCTCCTCTTACGAAGGGAAGCTTCCTTCGGAGAAGAAGCCCGTCGCTTCCCAGAAGAGACTACCAGAGCCCCCGCTGGCAGAGGCACCACACACCTCGGCAACGACACCAGAGGCTCGTCCGGAGTACCAGATTCCTCCCCCTCGTCAGAAGAAACCGAGGGGACTTCGACCCTTCCCCCAGGCTTGACAGAAGGCACCCTGAAGCTCCCACGCCTGTCGAAATCGCGGTGAAAAGTGTTAACCGCCACATAAAACTGGGCGTAAGAGTGAAGGATGCGCAGCTCCGTAGAGGTTGAAACGACCGGCACGATAAAAATTGCCCCCGTACAACCCATGATAAAATATCGCCACCCTCTAGCTCCATCAATGAGTCCACCCCTGGACCTGAAGCTGGTGACGGCGTTGCCCACATGCAACTGGTCGTACCCGAACTGCCTGGCGAACCGACTAGGCAGGTAGGGCTCGAAGAAGCAATGGTCTTCGCTCCTATACAGCAGATGGGAAGGTCTAATACAGACCAACCAATTAAACGCCTCCGGAGAAAGAACGGTCTTCTCTCTACCTGAATCCTCAAGCCACAGCCCTGACTGATTACGATGCACAGGAGGGGGAGTACAAAGGATCTTCCAGCCGTGGCTGAGGTTCAACGCCAGTCGACAGTCTAAGACTGTATTCACATTCCAGAGGGAATCCCTGTAATTCAGCAGGAATATACCCCCTGAGCTGCTACCGGAACCGGGAGACATCACCCGGGGATTGTGGAGAATTAACCATCCCATCAGGTACAAGTATGGTAATTCTACCCTGGGAAAACTCTCACGTCGAGCTTCATCAGAGAGCAACCCATCAGTCATGGCCCTCAGGCCAGCCTGTATACGGCACACCATGGCAGGAAGCAAGCCCAGTCTTGCCCCAAACACCAGACGCACTGCGGGCCATAGGATATTCCGGTGAATGCGATCCGCGGACGCGATACCGGGCACCACCACTCGACGCAGCCATATGGAGAGGAAACCAGCCAGCTGGGCTTCCTTAGACAGAGGCCTGCGACAGCACCTCAAATAACTGTAGGCCTTTGTACCTTCGGGGTACTTCCCAACACCCTCAACGAGAATCTGATCGGGAGCCTTGGCGTCTTCCATAAGAGCCGCAACGACCTGGGCACTGAGGATGCCCAAGCAGTTCACGGGCTCGTTCTTGCCCCCCGAAGCTTTCTCCGACTTGGTGGCCCTAGCCCGATGGAAGAAGAGGTAGGACATCCACTTAGTGGTGTGGGCCAAATCAGAGGGCTCGTCATAAAAAGCGGTGCACGCAAAGTACTGAAACATCAGCTCTTGATATACTTTCGCCACCCGAGGGTCCAAATCCTCCAACTTTCGGTTGGTGGGAACGTACTCTTCATATAGGGTATCCCCCATCGGCAGTCTCGAGACAACTGCCATCTCGTGGAGCGCCAATCCCAACTCCCCCAGTGGAGTGGCGAAGGTCCCGGTGAGCGGAATATATCGCTCTATCAGTGCCAAGAACAAATTAGCATTGGGAGGCAACCCAACACTCGTCGCACTCACGGCGGCATATAGTCCGATGCCCTCCAGCTCTCTTCGGAAGTGCGTCAAGGCCCAGTCAACTAGGAATCTCCATCGGGAGTTCGTTGGGGCGATCCACCCATTGCACCAAGGATTCTCCTTGGGATACACCCCACCTCGACTCATAAAGTCGTTACAGAAGGTCGACAGCTGGACAGGCTGGATCACCGAGCTAACTTCACTCGGGACACTACCCGGGCACAGTCCCCGGAACAGCGTCACAACGCCAGAAGGGCGACTAACAAACGACCCCTGGTCAGCGCCTTTCAGATGAAAGATCTTCCCCGGCTTCCCGTGAAGATCAGGAGTCAGCTTCCATGACATCTTCCTGGGATGCGTCGCATGGAAGAAGGCCGAGATGGGATAATCCCTCGGCATCGTCGGCAGGTACAAGACCAAATCCCCGGCAGGGAAAACCCAAGGCTCCCTTTTGGGCTTCGTCTGGGACTGTTTATCAATCATGTCCCCAAAAAGAAAAGCCGACTTTATGTACTGCTCCCCATCTACACGTACCAAGGGTTCGCCATTGATCATACTCAACAACATTCGCTCACCCTGGGCCGATATCAGGAGCTCCCTTCCCTCAGGATACTGGGGTCCAGAGATGGGAAATGCCACATGGGACAGATCCTCCAGATAGTTCGAGTGTAGCATCCCGACAGCGGAGCCCATCACCTCAGCCAATGGGGACTCACCCAGATCAACTGCAAGATAATGCAAAGAAGATATGTCATTACAAGTCTAGCACAAACACACGGACCAAGGAAATGACAGTCTGTGCTCTACGCCAAGATTGTACAAATTTGGTCACCTTACGCCGGAAGTCTCCTCCACAAAACGTAAAATTCAAATTTTACGAAATACGCCAATTTTTGGTAGCCCGAGCTATTTACGCTCAGAGCTACGAAAATATGGAGTCCTTACGCTGACACATTAGAAATGTGGGCGTAAAAGATGAAAACGCCTCCGTGCGTCATCTTCCTCAAAAGAGGCTATCAGCACAGAAGACGACCTAGCGCAGTCACGTTCAACGTGTGCGAAGGATTTTTCGTCGTTTGTGTCATCCCAAAAAGCTCTACCTCTAAAGCCGGGTGCGCTAGTCGTCGGCGGGATGCTCCCCTCAGAGGGAAGTTCACCTTGCCCGACCGGAGATTCCCTCGCCGGGACAGAAGAATGAGAAGAAGAACCTATGCTCTTTCCCTTAGCGGAGGGGGTTTGTTTCGACGCCATTTCTGAAGACTCGAAGTGCTCGGAGAAGGAACGAAGAAAAACTCGAACAGTCGAAAGCTCTCTTTCGCAGAAGACAGATAAAAAGTTTCTCTCTCAAAAAGCTTGGGATATATATACAGTCCGGGTCGACTCCTCGAATCCTCGGACGAACCCCTCGAGACCCTAACCAAATCTCGTAATTAATAGTTGGTTATGATTGGATGCTACGTCAGCCCACTACCCTCGAAAGACGGACGGTCAGCGAATTCGAAAGGATTTTCGTACAAGACGGTTCAGCGGGCTCTACGCTAAAGGAGCTTTTCTACGCTCGACAGCAACGGATCCGCGGTTTTACGCTCGACAGCTACAAGTCTGCGGTTTTACGCCCGGATGCCTTTGTGCTCGGTAGCTTTTATGCTCGAGAGGCCACAAATCCACGACTTTTACGCTCAACAGATACCAAATCGATGATCTCACGCTCGGTGGCGCTCAGTTTACGCTCAGCAGCAACAGATCCGCAAACCTCACGCTCGAAGAAATTTTCTTTTCAGGAGTAACAAATCAACAGTTCTACGCTAAAGGAGCTCTCTACGCTCGACAGCTACGAATCTAACGGCTTTACGTCCGACAGCTACAAGTCTATGGTTTTTTCTTGCCCGGATGCCTTTGTGCTCGGTAGCATTCTATGCTCGAGAGGCAACAAACCTACGACTTCACGCTCAGGAACCACAGGTCTACGATTTCACGCTCGATAGTGTTCTACGCTCACAGGCTACAGATCTACGGTCCTACGCTAAAGGAGCTTTTCTACGCTCGACGGCTACGAATCTAACGGCTTTACGTCCGACAGCTATAAGTCTATGGTTTTTTCTTGCCCGGATGCCTTTGTGCTCGGTAGCATTCTATGCTCGAGAGGCAACAAACCTACGACTTCACGCTCAGGAACCACAAGTCTACGATTTCACGCTCGATGGTGTTTTACGCTCAAGAGGCTACATACATGATTTCCCGCTCCACGACTTTCCGCATATCCAAACAGTCCCAAGGCGGTCAATTGCAAAGAGTTCACACAGAAGATACTCGTTCTTGACCCAAAGCATCCCAAGTACCCGAGGTATACAGAGTTCAAACATTGAGAAATTACTCCTCTCGGGTCCAGAAAACTGGAGGTTCATCCAGATTCCAGTCTGAACATCTCGTCTATCAAAGTGGCAACTCAGTTTGACAGCCAAAAAAACCTCGACCCTGTTCCAAGGGAGTTTCGAGAGATCATTCTTGAAGACGAATTCTGAAAAAAGACGAAATTCCGCTCATCAGAGAGGCAACAGTTCAAAAATCCTACGCCGTCCCTCAGTCCTAAGCAACAGGACAGTTCTAAGTGTTCAAAAATGCTCAGCAACGTTCTATGGACTATTCGCTATGCGTGAAGGACAGGGCCTAATACTCTTTCTATCAGAGTCGGCGTAAAGATTCAGACGTGTTGAAGCTGCACATATTCAGACTTCACAAGCAACGTATGGCAAGACGATCATATGGAGAAGAAGACGATTTTATTAAAGATTAAAATCATGATTACATATGAGGAAAATCCAATCTACAAGGGTTTTTCTCTATTTTTCATGATTACATCTGAGGGAAACTCCATCTACAAAGGAGATCCCCCCTCGTCGTCTGAAGATCGCCCAGAAGCTGTACTGACAGATTCTCGTGCCGGTGCAGGTCTTCCTCTTCATCCATGGCCGTTCATGACCACCACGGTCATGAACAAGAAGATCCTCCATTCGCCATGGCCGATCCGATTGGGGTTTCTTTAAACCCAACCCCATCAGGACGACAGATTACGGTTTGTCTGATCTCGTCCGCGGGGGCCTCAGGAAGAAATAAACAGTCTACAAACTGTGTGGTCAAATACGACCCTTCCTCTCTCCTGGTGCAACGCCATACAGAGTTGCTGATTATCCCGAGCAAGGGAGGCTAAGATGTCCTTCCATGATCCATCGTTGCAGTGGATACTTGCTCGAAGACGCCGTCTTTTACGGCTCCCTACATGCTGGAAGAATATGATCTCCTTCTTCCTCAGATCGACCCGACGAACTCCGGCGATCATCTCTGCATGACAATGGGTATATGGTGAAAATAGGTTCACCCCCCCAAGCCTTTTATAGGCAAAAGAGATCACAGCGGTCCCCAATAAATCCGCCATAAAGTCAGCATCGACCGTTTCAACGCTCCATTCAGAAACGTTTCGAGTTACGAGAGGCCATTCATGCTTCATTCAAAGCGTTTCAAATTCTGAGGAATTTAAAAACTTTGAAGGGGGTCTTGTAGAAGCATGAAAAATACGCTTGGAAGATCTACGCAGCGTCTTAATACAGAGCAGCGTAAACAGAGGCCTTCAGAGCCATCCAGCGTAAAACAGGGTTCTTCATCGCCTCCATGGCATAAAACCCAGCCGCTCTCAAAGCAGCATTAAAGCGTACGAGGAACGCTTCGTCTTCCCGAAAAAGAAACTGTCCAGTCGCACAGTAAAAACTGACCTCTGACTCCTGACAGAAAGTGCTGCACGGCTACCCAGACGACGGCTGGAAACGATCGCAGACCACTCGGGACACGCCCCACAGTAATGATGGCGGATATCGGCATTTAATGCAGAGGATTTGGTTAAAATATCACCAAACCGGCGCTTACTAAAATCCCCCGGCGTAAACCGCTCTTTCGCGTACAAAGGGAACACGCTGCCTTGTTTTACACAGGCAAACATGGGCTGTTTTACGCTCCGCGGAAGACAAACCGCCTGCCACGTCAAAAGCTGCGCTTCGTACAGGGCTCGAGGCACGTCTCTGCGCCAAAGCACAAAGAGCGGTGACAGTTTTCCCTCAAGGCACGTCCCTCCGTCAAAACGCACAGAGCGGTAACAGTTTCCCCTCAAGGCACGTCTCCGCATTTAATGCATAGGATGATGGCAAATCTCTGTCAAAGATTTGATTATATCTCCAAAAGTCGTAATTCCGGCTAAAGACGTCCACATCAGCACCCTGGCACGGTACGCAGCGGCTTCTACGTCCATTCAGGATCTGTGCTCAAGCGGCTTCTACGCCTATTCTGGCACGATATGCAGCGGCTTCTACGCCCATTCAGGGCCTGTGCTCACTCGGCTTCCACGCCTACTCAGTCTCTACGACCACTCAGTCTCTACGACTACTCGGTTTCCACGCCTACTCGGCTTCTATGCCTGCTCGGCTTCTATGCCTGTTCAGCGTTTATGCCTACTTGTCTTCTATGCCATGGTGACGGACATTTGGCTTCTATGCCAACCTCTTCTACACAATGGATACCTACCCACGTGGCTTTTACGCCGTGATCTTAGTAGCAACCGTACGTGTTGTGTCCCCTTAGTTGGACCCACGTCACCCGCTCAGTCAAAAGATCATCTATACGTAGGCATTGGTTACTTTAACCGTTGTGTAAAAGGGTGCTGTACTTTCCACTCCTCGGTTGCTACACCAACGGAATGGTCACTGTCACCAAAGACTCTATAAATAGAGGCCCCTGTCAATGGGGAACAAGGTCAAAAAATTTGGTCAAGAATACCAACATCAGATCAAAGGTCGAAACTTTGAAAGAAGAATCGAACAAGGTCATCGAACCGGAGATCAAGAGGGAGAGATAGAGAGAGAGAGAGAAGAATACAGAGCTCAGGCAAGGGATAGAGAGCGACGACCTTCAGCATCACGCATCCACCCTCCTTTGCAACCTCCGAAGCTGCATCCTGTCTTCCACGGCACTTCTTCAACATCGTGTAGTCCAAGGGCTAAAGTGATCGACCGCAGATCAGACACCTATAGCAATTTTTACCCAGATTAAATAAATTGTACTCCCACATCCTCGCATAGGATCAAATTGTACAAGTTTGTTTGTGAACCAAAGGGCACGGGTCTCGTATAAACCCCGTCATTGAAATACACTTTCATCTCTTTCGTTTAAAACCACCACAAACATATATATATATATATTAACAACATTCTAAGAGTTGATTGTTAAACACATACCATTTGCTAACACTGCTGAATATATATTTTATGTCCAAATCTTACCGTAGCAATTTTTCTATTTGCTACCGTATTTTATATTAAAATAAGTTATTGTAGTATTATTGCTTACCAAACAAAGGTTGTAGTTCACTGTTCATTTAGCTACTGTGATTTAGTTGGTATTAGAATCATATATTAATTAAGAAGTGCAAATTTTATTGTAATTTAGTTGGTATTAGAATCAACTAAATTACAGTTCAAGCATATTTCATATCCTTCATAGACGACTATTCTAGATATGTCTACCTATATCTCATTCATGAGAAATCACAGTCTTTGGACGTGATCAAATCATTCAAAGCTGAAATTGAGAATCAATTTAACAAAAGAATAAATGTCGTTAGGTCTGGACAGCGGTGGAGAATACTACGACAGAGATGATGGATCAGGTGAACAACATCTAGGACCGTTTGCTAAATTCCTGGAGGAATGTGGAATCGTCCTACTGTACACCATGCATGCCATGATCGCCTAACATGAATGGTGTAGCTGAAAGACAAAATACGACTCTTAAAGATATGGTGAAGAGTATGATTAGTCATTCTACCTTACCAGAGTAACTCTGGGGTGAAGAACTCAAAACAACAGTTTACATTCTGAATAGAGTGCCAACTAAAGCAGCTGCAAAAACACCTTGTGAGCTTTGGACAGGTAGAAAGACTACTTTGAGGCATTTACATGTTTGGGGTTGTCCAGCTGAGGCAAGGCCTTATAGGCCAGATGAAAAGAGATCCCTAAACTATAAGCAACCACTTTATTGGCTATGCTGAGATATCAGGGAGATACAAATTTTTTGATCCCACAAAAAAAAAAAAAAAAATTAGACGAAAACTGCAACATTTTTTGAGGATGTTGAGTTTGGTGAGAGAAATAAAGTCTGGGACATTATTTTTTTTAGGATAAATTGGTTTCAATTTCTACTATCACTTTTGACGATGTTGGTTTCTATATCTGTCATTGATCATATAATGTTTTAGATTCTCAACAAGAAAATAGACCCCTAATTTTTCTCATTGACTCTTGAATTTTGGATGTAGTGACAAGGACTTTATATGAAATTTATATGAATGGGGATGCCAAGAAATATTTGCAAGTAACGTTTCTAAACTCCTTTTAGGGGTTGTTTGGTTGCTTGAAAGTGTAAGAAAGTATGAAAGTGACTTTTTGTCTGGTAAAAATAAAATATATATGGTTTTGAGTTTCATGCTAGTTCTTGCCTGCTACAAGTGAGTTTTAATACTTGGATTGGTAATATTTTGTAACTTGAAAGTGGTCAAATTCATAATTCCAGTATTTGGATCGCTATGAAAAAAATGTAAAATAAAAAATATATATTATAACAATAACAAAGTTAATTAATTAATTAGGTAACAGAGTTAATAATTATTTATTATTTAGCTTTTTAATTTAAATATTAATAATTAATATCACCAAAAAATTAATTGATTTACTTTTGCTAATAACTTCATTATTGATAACCTTAATTAAAAAAATATTATATGTTTTTTTTTTATTTTTGCATATTATAAAAAAATTACTAAATAATACTAGGGGTAAAAAAAAATGAAGCCGTTACGAAATTAAGAACTAATAAAAAAACTAAGTGGCCGAAATTAAGTGATTGCACTTAATTGCGAATTAATAAAAATAAAACTGGAACTTCCTTCCACATCCGCAATTGAAACGCAAAACAACAGAAAATGAGAACTACAACCACTAATTTGGCGAGTTCACGTCCACAGTTAAGAGTACATGCGAAACACCAAATTTTAGTGAACAATCGTCCCAAGCCAAAAAAAAAAAAAAAAATTTAAAATTTAAAAATTAAAAATTAAAATAAATTAAAATAAAAAAATAAAAAAATCTTACTTTCACTTAGGCAAATTGTATGTACATATGGGCCTCAGATATCACTACTTTGGGCTGAAAAGCATGTTTGTGTGAACATTTGAAGTCTGATCCCAATAGCTGAGCTTGGGCTTAGGCCTAACACATACCAAGTAGAAACCATCTTTGTGCTTTGCATGAACAGTTGAAGTCTGAATTTTATATACCGCATGAATCTAGCATGGGCCTCCCGTTCGGTATCAGGACTAACAAAACAGCATGGGCCTAAGAAACTAGCATGGGCCTCCTTTTCGATATCAGGAGTAAGAACCGAGCATGGGCCTCTCGTTTGGTATCAGGACTAAGAACCTAGCATGGGCCTCCCATGATGGAGGCAAAGCCCATTTACGATCCCGTTTTATTGAAGTTATTTTAGTGTCATCGACCTAACAAGAACGTGATCACAAGGAACTACCGGCATTCCAAAAATACAAATCATCACATCAGACATGTATTGGATACAATTCGGACGCTCTAGAACGCAATTGAATGCAACAAAATACTAAAATATCATTCCGCATCTTAATTTTCCAATGCTCGATTTCAGTACCCCAACTTCGTAATGCATTTGGTCAAATTTTGAAGCACATCGAGACTCCTTAAAGCATATCTTGCGGTAAAACAGACGTAAATTAAATACTTATACGGTCGTATATTCTTTCGAAGCGGTCCTGATGTGCTTCAAAATTGACGAAACAATTTATAAAGTTGCGGTGTAAAAATCGAACAGTGAAAAATTAAGATTAAGGTGCCAAAAACGTTTCGGACACTATAATTAAAAGTATAATTGGAACAACATTAGAATAATTTAACCTACAACAAAATATATTTCACATATGTGCTGTAATATCTTTAATTTACTGTAATGTATTCGCATCCTTATGCTTCCATGGTGAATTAAATCTAGTGCTGGACTAGGCTAAGTGGTATAGTTGTAATCCCCACATCCACACGCTTCGTTGCCACCCCCTTGATCACAAAATCCTTGTGCAGTAGTCTAGAAAGAACATGTTAGTCAAAAGGAGGAAAAAAAGGAGGTGATCATAAGTTCATAACCATAATGGCTATCAATGGTGGGGGGTGGGCGTGGGTGGGGGGGGGGGGGGGGGGGGGGGGGGGTGGGGGGTGGGGGGTGGGGGGTGTGGTAGGTTTCAATGCCCACCTCTTTGTTTTTCACTTCACAAGAATAGAATGATCATCATTTTTGCTCAAAAAGGAGTTGCCAGCATCCCTAGACCCATGTCACTAGCCTTTACAAAAGAATGGCCCAGACGAGATCAGCAGTCCTGCTAACCCAGTCCCAAAATTATGTCCTCCCCCAACTATAATCTTATGGGTCCCAGCAGCATTTAAGAAAATAAAATATAAAAAAAAAAAAAAATCAGTCAGAGACATAATTTTTTTTTTTTTTTTTGAGATGTCCGACGATATGTACGGAACTTTACGCACATTGCGTTGCATGTCATTTGGGTCCACTGTCTCCATATCTCCTCCGTGATTTGATTTCGAGTCCTCCGTCCAGTCAGAAGATATAATTGGAACTGGATTAGCAGGACATCAGATTTGAGCTGAGAAGAACGAATGCAACATGAACCTTTTGCTTTTACACATTAGAACAATGGGATAAGATTGCACATTTTGAAGCTTTTAGGTTAGTTATGGTTCATGATATCAGAATCTCCGGGGGGGGGGGGGGGGGGGGGGGGAGGGAGCAAGAAAGAAAAATGGTTACTAAAAAAAATAAAAAATGGTTCCTCCATCCATAAAAAAAAATGATTATATTTTTGACATTTTAAAAATCGATTTTTTTTTTTATGAGAACTATAATTTTTCATCTCTACTATTATAATGTGGCTTAAAAACGATTCAAAAATGAGCCGTCAACATCATATGTATATCATCATTTAAATAATTTTAAAAAATTAATAAGAAGATAACTAAATAATGATCTAATTAAAAAAAAATTAACCAAACATTTAACTACATAATATGATATATTTATAGCTAAATAATTCTAACTCAAGTGGTTGAAGTAGAACTCATTTTACTTGATTGTTCGAGTTCAATTTCTAAAAATAAATTATTCTAAAATAAATTTATGTTTAATTTTTTATAATATTTTTTTTTTACACGTAGAATGAACGTGCACATCACTGCACATTTGTTCCTCCTTTCTGCGATCAGTCTTACATATTAGTTGCTTTACTCATGTCAAACAGTAGGGACGTAGTACTTGTGCATTGTCTAGAGCTATGTATACATAGGTGTTTTGGAAGAAGTCATATAAAAATGGATAAGTGCATCTCTTACTTCCTTTACCTCTTTCTCTTTAGGTTGTCCGTGAGGTCGTGGCATATTGGATATGGTGGAGGACTTTCATAGAGATAGATACGGTTCCAATTTTCGCTTAGAAAGTTCATAACCCGTAGAAAAGAACATATCAAAAAAAAAAGTTAATTATCTGTCTAATTCAGAGATAATTCAAACCCAAGACTGATTCATCTTATGTATTGACCAGTTTAGCTTGATGCTTGTTGTCGTATATGAGAATAAAAGGGTACTTGATATGGAAAGCCGAATATTGCTTGACAACAAGGGGGTACTAATACAACTAGTAATGTGCACGTATATAATATATAATATAATATATAATATATAATATATAATATATAATATACGTAGTAAACAAATAATGTAAAAAGTTAAACATAATTTTTTTATAAAAAAATGTCATTCATAGAAATTTGAACTCAAGTAATCAAGAAAAATGTCTTCCACCTTAACCACTTGAGTTAGAATTATTTAGTAATAAATATATCATATTAGGTAGTTAAATGCTTAGTTTTTTTAAAATAATAAGTGGAGTATTTAGATAGTTATTTAGTTGTTATTTTTTTTAATTTTTTTTAAATGATGATATACATATGACTTAAACAACTCATTTTTGAGTCGTTTCTAAGTCGTATTATAATAGTATAGATTTGCTGGATTATATAGTGATGGTGCCAGGAGATTTTTGAGAATATATATATATATATATATATATATGCAAATGATGTCTAGCCTAGTGGTTAAGATCGTTGCATATTACCCAGGAGGTTGCGGGTTCGAGCCTCTTGGGTGCTATTTAATTCTACTTTGGAAGAATTAAGTGGTGAGTTGGTAATGGGTGCAGCTCAGGTGCGGTTCAAGTGCGGGCCTACGGACCAAGATCTCTTCCAATATATATATATATATATATATATATATATATATATATATATATATATATATATATATTCTCAAAAAAAAATTTATACCATAAATTTTATGGCGAATAAAAATTTATGCCATAAAATTAGGTTTGTGATAAGGGCACTACTAAAAACACTTGGGGCTAGCCCATTAATGAATGAAGTTTACTCGTACTAGTCCAAAAGTTTACTCATACTAGTCCAAATATAATCTCTCCTCCCAAACCCTCCAAACCTCTGCCGGAGCCCTCCTCCTCCTTGTCGTAGCCCTCCTCCTCCTCCTTGTCGATGGCTCTCAAACTCTCGAAAGAATCAAGGTACAATTCTTCCTTCTCCTTGTTCTATTGCATTTCGAAAAAAATTCAAAAATTATAATAATTTCTATTGCATTTCGAAATTTTTCCAAAAATTATCTTTCCAATCTTAAAATTAGGGCATACAAGTCCTGAATGTAGTTTCGGATGTAGTTTCGACGTTTTTCTGGAGTCTCGTACCCAATTTTAGGTCATACAAGTTCGACATCCGTCGAACCTATGGAACAGAACCATGCGGGACAATTTCTATAGTCCTATATACATTGTGGACTGTAGAAATTTTTACAGTCCTGTATACATATAGGACTGTAGAAATTTCTACAGTCCTGAATGTTGAATTAATTTTGGGATGTTAAAATATATATCTTTTTTGTCTTATAGTCACGACCCTCGGAAGGGTATTGAGGATGAAGATATCATAAGAAGATGCCCTACTGCGTCGATGCGTAAGAACGCAATGTTCAGCATACTGTTGAACCAGCTCTCACTATCCGCGACCCCGAGGCACGCCCTGAAGTTAGGAAACGTCGACTGACGAAGAAGACTGTAACT
The DNA here is from genome assembly GCA_036927795.1 of Iris macrosiphon. Classification (NCBI taxonomy): domain Eukaryota; kingdom Viridiplantae; phylum Streptophyta; class Magnoliopsida; order Asparagales; family Iridaceae; genus Iris; species Iris macrosiphon. The sequence goes on along the minus strand of JAYESA010000018.1, from coordinate 23,054,755 downwards.
CGTTCGAAGAGACGTTCTCCTAGTACTCCTAGTACTTCTGGTTCTTCTTCCTCCTCCGATGAGGACATACCAACTGTCCAAAATCGGCCAACTAATGGTTCAGGACCTTCTCAGCATGCATATAGTCCTATCGAGACTCTGCCACAAACCCTCGGAAACTGACCTACTGATGGTTCATGATCTTCTCAGGAGCCAGATAGTCCAGTCAAGACTCGTCCAAACGGTTGCTCTATATTGCCGTCAATCGAGAACCATATTGCATACCAAATATGGAACAATCCGGTAAGTACATTACGTTATGATAATTTTATATATAGTTGTAAGTTCTAAGTTCATCCAATTATTTATAGATAACTATATTTTATATATAGGTATAATTTCATCCAATTGTTTACTTTTCAGGAGAGTTCTCGTATGTTAACGGTGATCGACCACGGCAAAAAGTACAATACATGGGGGTTTCAATTATTGGGAGACGATATGAAGGCTAAAATCATTCCTACCGGTTTATAATATTTGGGTAACTATTCATATACGACGGTGGATAATGCACTCATATCAGCATTTGTAGAACGATGGCATCAAGAAACTAACATTTTTCATCTACCAAACGGGGAGTTGACGATTACCTTTGATGACGTTCATCATATATTGGGACTTAGGGTTGATGGTCGAGTCATGATGAATCATACTTTTGACGAATCGAGCATCAACTTTTATGATCATATCGTGGATTATATATCAAGGCGTCTGGGAGTTGATGCGACTAGTTTTACCACCCTTCGAGAATTCAAAAAGTCGTACGGACTTCCTTTAAAATATTTGGAGAAGACATTCGCTGATTCGGACCCCGAAGTGGATAATAGCGATAATGTGGCCCATGGATATATGCAGTTCATCTTAGGGGCTGTCGGCATTACGAATAAGTCTGGAACGTCGATACATGCCAAATATCTCCTGAATTTTGACGACATAGACATGGTAGAAGAAATATCTTGGGGAAGCGGTATACTAGCATACCTTTACCGCGAGCTTGGTGTGGCATCCCGCGTCGGTTCCAAGACAATATCTGGACGCCAGACTCTACTCCATGTATAGATATATCTTTGTCAACTTGTATACATAATAAAAATATTTTTTGTTAATTTTTGGACTAATTTTTTTTAACTTGGTTACGTGAAGGCATGGATATACGAGCACTTTCCAACCTTGCAGCGGGCTAAACTTAACCGAGGGTATGACGAGCACCTTCCTAGAATGTGCAGATGAAAGCCAACTAAGGAAGATGCCAAACATCCACACACATTGGCCGCCCTACGGAATGCATTTGAAGATATGACGATAGAAGAGGTAAATTGAGACCTAATTTTTTAATGTTTAGTAATAATTTACTAAATTACGTTATGCTAAATGACGTTATGCTAAATTTTATGCGTTGCAGATTGTTTGGGATCCATATCGTAATTTGCGACAGACTAGTCGTCCATTGCAACCAGTCGCTTTATCTCACGGTCTGATAAGTTGTCATAAAATCGAGGAGGCTTATCTGCCTGATAGAGTGCTCCGTCAGTTTGGCTACGTACAAACAGTCCCGAAGCGCACATTGAAAATGATAACTGCTCCGCGAGATACAAAACCGCTAAACTATATTCCTGCGGCGTTCAACTGGGTCTCGGACTTCTTCACTGAGTGGCAACGTCACGTTATTAGAGAAACTGAACGAAAATCAACAGTAAATATGACGGAATGTAGCAACAACTATCTCGCCTACTACGCTGGTGTCGGACTACCTACGTTGTTCAAACGCAGAGGCGATATTGTGCGTGTACCATCAGATCTCCCCGCCAAATCTGTCTTGTATACTGCATTGGTCAAGATGGTGAGGCAACTTCTTCACTTTCAGTTTGATATATATAAATATTTATAACCCAACAAATTTTTTGAATTCTCATGAATAGGCTAGGAAAGTAAAAAAGTTGGAAAAAAGCCTCATAAGTTGCAGGGTACGAATTATATGGAAATCAATGATGAGCTACAACAAATCGACAACACTGAAGATTTTTCTTTCTTGAAAAATAGAGAGCAACGTACAAAGAGGCGGCATGAAGTTTAGGCCACGTTTAAAGACATGTAAAACTTTGCTACAATTTGTGTTTTGAGACGTGTAAAACTTTTAGTTTGAAAAGTTTGAGTGGTTATATTTTGTTGAAATTTTTGATTGGTTATGTTTTATTTTGAGACTTGTTTAAGTTGTAAAACTTTCATACAATTTGTGTTTGGAGACATGTTTGAAGAAGAACTTTCATACAGTTGTTAAACTTTTATACAGTTGTTGGTTATTTGTGTATCGAGACAGCTACTTTTATGTATAAATGTGCAGAGACAGTGGCTAAAAACTAGGACTGTCAAATTCTGGACAGTCCTGATAGCTATCAGGACTGTCAAAATCCTGACAGTCCTACTTTTATATATAAATTTACAGTAGATTAAAATTAGGACTGTCAAAATTTTGCCAGTCCACATAGCTTGTGGGACTGTCAAAATCCTGACAGTCCTACTTTTATATATAAATGTGCAGACAGTGGGTTAAAACTAGGACTGTCAAAATTTTGACAGTCCACATAGCTTATTGGACTGTCAAAATTTTGACAGTCTTCATAGCTTGTGGGACTGTCAAAATTTTGATAGTCCTAGTTTTATATATAAATGTGCAGACAGTGGGTTAAAACTAGGACTGTCAAAATGTTGACAGTCCTAATTTTATATTGGACTGTCAAAATTTTGACAGTCCTAGTTTCACAGTATATAAATGTACAGACAGTGGGTTAAAACTAGGACTGTCAAAATTTTGATAGTCTAATTAGCCTGTGGGACTGTCAAAATTTTGACAGTCCAATTAGCCTGTGGGACTGTCAAAATTTTGACAGTCCTAGTTTTATATAAAATGTGCAGATAGTGGGTTAAAACTAGGACTGTCATCATTTTGACAGTCCTGTTAGCTTGTGGGACTGTCCAGATTTTGACAGTCCTGTTAGCTTGTAGGACTGTCCAGATTTTGACAGTCCTAATTTTATATATATCACAGTGGGTTAAAACTAGGGCTGTCAAAATTTTGACAGTCTTGTTTGCTTGTGGGACTGTCCAGATTTTGACAGTCCTAGTTTTATACAGAGAGTGGGTTAAAACTATCTATATAAATGTTGGAAAAGATACCAAAGTTCAACATACATGACTTATTGCACAACATATATGACTCTTTGTACAACATACAAGATTTTAGGATCCTCCATCTTCATCATCATACAGTTCAACATACAGTTCTAGTTTTATTTTATTGCACAACATACAGTTCAATATACAGTTCAACATACATGACTCATTGTACAACATACAAAATGATACAGAAGTATAAGATGTATCAATCGATTAGAATATCAAAGTAGTCCTTAGACAAGATTTTGGGATCCTCCATCTTCATCATCTTCTTATAGCCAGCAATTACATCCGTGTAGGGTATCGTCCATGCGATCGCTTCCTCCGGTGTGTGTTTATACCAAAGCGTAGAAGGTGGAGGAATAGGAGAATGACCGATCAATCTGGGGATGACAAAGTATTGTCCGACAAGCCCTATTGAACATAGATCGGATAGTCTGTGTTCGGTCGAGGGAGCGCACAATGGAAAGAAAGTATTGTTAATGCCTTGTGAGATAATTATAATAGGTATCTTATACCTATTAGAGAATACGTATGCAGCAGGCGGGACATCCATGTAATTGTCTGGTCCGGTAACTGTTTTCGTACAAGGTATGCTTGCCAACAAATTTCCAACAATTTTTTTGTCGAGTATCTGTCTATAGAAGGGTAGACTAGACTCCAACTCCGTGTACAGCTCTTCCTTAACCTGTCTTCATCCTGCTTCAACTGAATACCCAAGATGTCTTGCCAGTGCATGATATCCACAATGGCCATCCTTAGGAACATCAACAATAGACCAAATGAAATCTCGTATCTCAGGTAGGAAATTTTGAATATATAGACTATATGAACCAGAGAAGTTATCTAAACCCTCTGTCGTGACTGCATCGTTTGTTTTCTATTTCTTCCCCCTTCAAATAGTAAGCTTACTCTTTTTCTGCAAAAATACCACACTTTCGATAACCGACTTTGACTCAACTTGCTCTAAATTTCGTACAATATGTTCAAACAAGGATGGATCTCTTTTAGTTGACTCCATCTCCTTTTTTTTGCTCTACTCATTCTTGAGTGTGGTCTTCCCTTAGGAGTTCGAACAACATATGGCTCTTGCAATCGAGTTATTGTCGGGACTACAATTTCTTAGATTTTAACCTTAATGGATCTTCTATCCGGTTCTGATGCGATACACCACCTTGCATGTAGGAGTTTCACTTGTGGCAAAGAAAATAAATTATCGTGAACTTCCACCGCTGGTATTATCGACAGTTGTCTCCAACGTTGATCAACAACATCTATTGGAATAGGTATAGATTGACGACGATATTCGTTAATCTCATGTGCACAATGAAGGTCGAGTGAATGTCGATATGAACAATCGCAAACCTCGGGATCATAACCAACCAACTTTGACCTACCAATCTCCTCAAACAATAAGCCCAAGACCTTATGAGATACTACATGGATTAAAGCATCCAAGAGGTATTCATGCTTGTATTCATGCTTTACAATATTGAGGCTCATCTTAAATGATGCTACAATCTCGTTCACCGTGGAAATAATCATCAAATAAATCGATTGCCAAACGGAGACAAAATTACCGATCGATGACCGTAGATATCTTTTTAAACTTGAATGTGATCCTTCGACCCGGTTCGTAGTAATTGTGCCATAATGCTTCACCATGTTCGTCCATGCTAAGATGAATTGTTCTTTATATGGTTCTAGCCAAGTATCTTTGATATAAGAAATGCATGTCGGGTTACTCGTCTCCCACTTTTATTTGAACATGTACCATGTTGTGTCGTAGTTGTCTGTAGTACTTGCTCGCCATACAAGACTCCAATCACTGTAAAATTCTTGAAAGCGAAGCTTGTCGATTTTACCGTCCATATTTTCAAATTTGCTCTTGCATTGAGCTTGGATATTTCAATTTATATGCCAAGTGCATAGTAGTCTATGTACATGAGAAAATATAATATCTATAGCATTTATCAGCGCATATTCTCTGTCGGTAACAAAAATAGAGAACTTTTTGTATCCTGTGTAAAGGGAGTGTAGTTTCCTCAACGCCCAAGTGTAATCCTCTACTGTCTCACTCTTCATAAAATAAAAAGCGACTGAAAATATTTTTCCCGTAGACGTAAACCCAACAATGTGAAAAAGAGGCATCTTGAACTTGTTGGTCTTATATGTACAATCAAGGGCCAACACGTCTGCGAAGGACCGAGTCAAGTGTGTGCAATCAGGATGAACCAAAAATAATAAAAAGAGTTCATCATTTTGTGGATGTCTTCTATAGTACTCCACGTAGTGATGCTCACCAAGCAACTTTACTACTTGCTGCATTGCCATTCTTTCTTTTATACTATTACATTTCGCTCTCGCCAAACTATTATAGATCGTCCTCATGGTTGACTTGTTCTCATCTTTTTTTTGTCGTACGGCAGAATAAATTTGTTTGGGTGCAACTCCGGAAAGGAACAGTTCTTCAACCAACTTTCTCTCATCCTTCCTCAACCGTGCCACGTAGGCATGACCCGTAAGTGTCTCTGGAATATGATGATTGTGTATTACATTCTTAACTTCGATTATCTACTTCACATCTTCTACTTTTACAATCAACACCTTAAATGGACAACCATATTTTCTTGTCTCAACGTTTTTCTTAGGATTTTTTTTATCAACAACACCATTTTTTTACGATGCTGCCTGAACACACCTCCTCTTTCGCAGCCCAGCTCTAAATATTTTTGGCCTGGCCGAGATCTGATGGATCCTGCAATGACAATGACTATGTTATGTCGTCTTCCAACTTTTCTGCACCAATCTAATGCTTCTTCCTGGGATGCAAATTGAATATCCGTTGAGAATACCTTCTCCACATCAACCCCAATAGCAGGATGTACCACAACATCTGTACGAGGTTGGTCCTATAACCAATATAAATAATCTAAAAATTAATAACTTCAAATAATTGGCAGTCCAAATTAGGACTGTCATAATATTTACAGACTAATGTATTGAGTAGACTGTAATTTTTTTTACAGTCTTTAAGATTCAGGACTGTCACTATTTTGACAGTCTACTTAGTATATAGGACTGTCGAAATTTTGACAGTCCTATATTTATATAGGACTGTCGAATTATTGACAGTCCTATATTTATATAGGACTGTCAAATTTTATACAGTCCTTACACGATGACTATCGAAATAGGGTTGCCATTTTACGTACCGTACGTGCTTCGGAACAACCGACATATTCTTCGGAAGAACCTGAGTGCATATTTAATGGATTGCATGATCCAACTTCTTCATCAAAGATAATTTCATGCATCGCTCCTACAATAGTCAAATAAAACTAAATATTTTTGTGACAATCGCAAAACTTATTCATCGTATGTTGTCAAAGACATACCGGAAGAATATTCGTTGGACAATCACCAAATCAGAATTTTCTTCCACTTGGGACCACAACTATCAAATTCCAAAGTTAGGTTTAGATTTTTTGACTTGAGAGAATGAGAGATTTCTTTATGTGAAGGTAAAAAATAAAAAAGATAAATGATTTGTACTTATATAGGTTGATGTGGGATAGCACTAAGTAAGTTTGAGGAGTGGCAAACTTGTAATTTTTGGAAAAATTTTAATGGGCTAGCCCTGAGTATATTGTGTAGTGCCCTTATCAAAAACCTAAAATTATTAAGAATAAAATTTATTCTCAAAAAAAAATTTATGCCATAACAATTATCCGCTTCAATGTGGATTCAATTTAACAACTTTTTATTCCATAGAGGCTTCATAAGAATAAATTAAAAAACCATGTATCTCATTCTAAATAGTATTAATGTATTAATTGGTAAATTTTTTGTACCGGATGCTATACTCTGCTTATTCTCCTGTCGTAACACTTTGACATAATATCTGATAGCATGTGGCAACACATCATACAACTCTCTGTTATACTACGCTCTTCAAGTATGTTTTGATCGTTCCCTCTTCTCCGCCTACGACATAGAGGTGTGTGGTGGCTAAGAAACCTTGGAAGGATCGGAGAAGCATGAGACCAATATTTTCCAATGGAGCCCGAAAGTTAGTTAGGAACAAGGAGCCTGTGAGGGATCTCTCCAAGTGGTTTGGGTAAGTTGGGACTACCGACGTGTAGATTAGCATCACTTGGGTGCTTAGGAATGATTAGGGACTCTAAAGACCCGCTTTCGCCAAAGAAGCCCAAGGAGGACTAAGAAATTGTGAGAGGATCAAGGTGCCAAAGGGGAGTCTCCTGAAAATTTAGTCCAACCATGCCGTCATAAGCTTCTTTGAGTCTGCAGGCACTAGTGATTTGTTGATATCCAAGTCATCTCCAGGTTGTTCTTGGTTCCTCAAACAATGCACATCATAAGCTTCTTTGAGTCTGCAGGCACTAGTGATGCATGCTTCTGCGGAGAACTGTCTACTTGAAAAGTAGAGCATTTCTAGATTTCCCCATCTCCCACATAGTGTAGAATGTGGAAGTTATATGTTCCAATTGCTCATTACAAATGAGTTGTTGGAAGAAGCTGTTAATCGAGGAGTGTTGTTGCATTTTCTGTTGGATGTGCGGGTAATTTTCCCAAACCAAACCTAAAACAGAGCGCTTTAAGAATATGTGAGTTAATGTTTCAGAGTATACCTGGCAAAGGATGCAGGTTGGATCTGCTGAGTGTATATGTGTATTCATGTGAGCACCAACAACAAGTAAATTAGTGAGGATCCTCCATATGAATAAGAGTACTTTTGGGCATATGTGGTTCAGTCTCCATAGTTTCTTCCAAGCAGTGAAGTCATGAGTGAGAGTGTGATGAAGGGTGGAGTTGTTGTTATCATAGATATGCCTACAGACTTATTTTACATTCAGAATGTCGGTTGGAGTGTGAGTCCAGATAAGTGTATCTAGAGTACTAGAAGAAGAGAGAGAGGTATTTGAAGGATTGCTGTTGTCACGTTCCAGAACCAGAATACTGGAGAGTGGGGGCAAACAAAGCCAGCTACGTATACCAAAGTACTTTATACCCCGAGATACAGTCACGACTGTCTAGACATGTGAGGGTTTACTCTACAATCCATCAGGCAATTCTGGGTCAAGAATCCTAGGTATCTCAATCTCAAGCAAGCAATAAGTTTACAAGATGTATGATCACCAACATATAATAGTAAGGCATCCCAAAATATACATACCCAGATGATCATGAAACTAGTTACCAAAATAAAGAACTAGCAGAGTACAATATTACATAATCATCTCTAGCTATAGTCTAGAATATGCTTTACATGTAGACCCGCATGCTAGAATATCAAGCCCCAAAATACGAGCTAAACACGTGCTTGTTGGCTAAATGCCTCAAAATAATAATTATACAAGATCAAGTGGGTGATGAAAAGGAACCCACTCATGGCCCCGAGTGCTCCTGTGTTCACCATCTTGAGGCAAAAAGTACGGGAGATCCTACGGTCCTGCTCCGATATCTAGCCATACAAAACCAGTGGGGTCAGACCCCAAAAAACAAGTACCATATGGGAGCCAAACTTATGATCTAAAACCATCATGCAGATAAATCAGTAAGAATAGCAGGTAAAGTGACAGTTAAACAGTTCTGGAGTAATTAAACAAGGATATCTGGAATCAATACTCCGGTTACCATTTTTAGATCAGCTGCTAATTTAAATCAGGACAGGACTAGACTGATAATCAAGAAATCACGACCAATCATGCTCTACAGCTTGCTATCATTAGCTAATTAGGGTTATCACAATTATAGTTACTAACACATGCAGTTTGAGATTCTTTACGACCATATGCCCTGCAGACTATCCCGGTTATCCAGACGAATGGGATCATAGTATAGATTTATCAGGTATAATCATTTTTTTATCTTTTCTGGTAGTGTAACACTCGTCGGTGTGCTGGAAGTGTGCCCCTCACGACGGAGAGCTCCAAATCCATCAGGTATCGTTGGGATACTGGGATTGCATGTAGCCAAGAATATCTCTAGATGCTATTTATATTATTATTCTAGTTATTAGCCTGGATAATTATCAAGAATTTTCTACCGTGGTGCTCAGAAATCTGCCTTAGATATGATGCAAGACAGGACAGTAGCTTGACAAGCATAATCAAATCAACCACGGGGATAATGGGACATGCAATACAGGTGCCACTCATGGCCTTGATCAGGACAATACAAGAATTTTTGAGTCAGGAGTGTGCTACGTCGAGCCACTATCAGTATTATCCTTACAGGATCAAGATTATCAGTATAGTATCAGGATTATCAGTACATGATCAGGATTATCAGTTTAATATCAGGATTATCAGTACATGATTAGGATTATCAGTTCAGGATCAGGATTATCAGTTCCATATCAAGATTCATGAGTTCATTTATAGTGTACAATCACTAGATCATGACGAAAAATCAAGATCAATATCAAGAATGTCATGTTCAAGAAATAACCATGATTAACTAAAATAAAGGTATAAAAGAGAACCAGAGAATCATCAAGAGTTAAGCATATTAAAGAGAATACTGGCATACATATGCATAAATTATCAATTCAGGTTTAGCATATAAAATCAGGCAAGAAAATAATATCCGTGCACAATGGGCCAAAACCACTATTGGCGCACAAATGGCCAAAAAGAGAATTGGCGCACAAATGGCCAAAAATAGTTTTGGCATACAAATCACTAATCTGGGCAGTTCTGGCGCACTTTGATACAAAAGTGCTTCGAGCAAAATGTGGCGCACAAATCATACTAAAGTGCACTTCTAGGACCTTGGCGCACAATGATAGAAGTGCGCGAGCCAGGGGCTTGGTGCATAAATTTGTCATTGGCGCACAAATAAAAGTACCCAAGCTATGAACTTGGCGCACTTTCATCAAGTATGCCGGTAATGAGGTTTGGCGCACAAACAAGTGTAGGAAGGTCTACTAAAAGATAAAACACAAGTTCCAAGGCATGGCATAGCAGTCGAGATGACCCTGCAGTGGAGAACACAATTCTCAAGAATGGTCAAAAGTCATTGATTAGTCATGAAGTAATTATGAAGGGCTACAAAGTGCGTCGTCTCTCGAGAATGCCACATAGTGCGCTATTCTCCAGAAGCAACAAAGTGCGCTGGTAAGGAAAGTTTTACCAAAGTGCATCAACTATGCAATATCAGTAAAATGCGCCAACTTGGCTATTTAAGCAGTTGCATACATTCTTGATGACTTGCATACCGATTTAAAAGTGAGCAAAGTAGGATTGGCATACTTTTGAAGGAATTGCCTTAGTATAAAACGTACGTAGGAATAGAGAAGTGCGCCCAGAGTACTCAACATATCTTGGCGCACTTTCTAAGGAATTTGTGAAACGCACACAAGTGCGCTCACTGTAACTTCGCTATATGCGACAATGGTTCCTTGCGTACTTTTTGTATGCATTCTCAGGCCAACTTTGCATTCTCCGACTTGTTGTTCTTGGCTCCACGAGCAATCCAATTCAAGAAAAATAAAATCATCAATGAGACAAGTTCTAAGTGTTACCCAAAATTATAACTGATCAAATGATTAAAACAAGCTATACCAAGAATCAAAGTAAGATCCATGGTTGTTCCTTCAGTTGGGAAGATGTACTTGCCTACGGTCAAGTTCTAGCCTAATACCATGTTGCAGGGGGGCGGGGCTCCGGGGGCGGGTCTTTTGATCCGAGCCTCGCGGGAGCCCCGTTGCTCCCCATCGTTGGATCGAGGGGCCCGATGGTGCAGGGGGCAGAGCTGTCACGCCCTAGAACCAGAATACTGGAGAGCGGGGACAGACAAAGCCATCTACGTACACCAGAGTACTCTATATCTCGAGATACAGTCATGTTTGTCTAGACATGTGAGAGTTTACTCTACAAACAAATAGTCATTTCTGGGTCAAGAATCCTAGTTGTCTCAATCTCAAGCAAGCAACAAGTTATAAGATGTATGATCACCAAACATATAATAGTAAGGCATTCCAATCTATACATACACAGATGATCATGAAGCTAGTTACAAAATGACGAACTAGCAAGAGTACCATATTACATGATCAGCTCTAGATATAGTCTAGAATATGCTTTACATGTAGGCCTGTAGGCTAGAATGTCAAGTTCTAAAATATGAGCTAAACATATGCTCGGAGGCTAAATGTTTCAAAAGAATAATTATATAAGATTAAGTGGGTGATGAAAGAGGAACCCAATCATGGCCCCGGGTGCTCCTGGTGTTCACCATCTTGAGTCAGAAAGTATATAAGATCCTGCAGTCCTGCTCCAATATCTGTCTATACAAAAATAGTAGGGTCAGACCCCAAAATAGCTATTACCACAAGGAAGCCAGTCTTAGGAGCTAAAAACCAGCTGTCACGCCCATGTCCCAAAATACATAGGACTAGGAATACGTAACACGCCCAGCCATATGTATATGAACTCCAATATTTGAAAACCATATACACACGTACGCTGTACATGAATATTCAATCCATCAGTGGTAATATACTGTCACAACAAGTTACACACAATCTATATCTCATCTACATCACAAATAATAAGTAGGCATAAAGAGCTGAATAATATATCAAGATGAGTATCAAGTCTGATAGTCGGGTGGAAATAAATCCACTACAAAACGACTATACTGAAGTAGCAACATAGATCTCTAAACAGCGATAATAAAATCACAGATACTCCGAGGGTAAGACCTCATCAGTCTGGTAAGTAGTGTTAGGTCCAGGTCCGTACTCCCACGGATACTCCTGCTTATTCATATCTAGAAAAGGACCAGGTCCTCAGAGGGACGTAACAAGATACATATAAACATGCCAATAAAGTACTGAAATATAAACATCCAGTGGGTCGCCTAACCGTCTAAGTGAATACAGTTTGAGAACAACTTTCCACCAAGTGGGCTATCTGGCTAAAAATGGGATTGGCGTGACTCTCTCGGAGAATCAGGGGCCTCAAAGCATGTCGTCTTTTGAACGGCAGATGCCGCCAATTGTATAGGGGTCATCACCGCCCGTATCTCTAGCGGAGCTTCCGGGTTACAGAAGAAAAAGTACAAAGGAGCCCAAATGCCTTACTTGTTGTTCTTCCCAACCCATGCTCTAAGCATGCCATATCCATGACACAATAAAACCTCTAAATAACTGCCAGGTCTCCTAGCATACAAAGTTTCTATCAGCAGTCATCCCTAATGCACGGCCCATGCTTATAGGAGGCCAAACCTGTCACTCTGTCCGTGGTCTATATGAGACTCACAACTCGTGTAACAACTGTGTCACGGCCAATGGACCTAACGATGCTCCATAATACTGGGGTGGTCTCATAAAGTAGGTATAAAAATATACATACATAAACATCTATATAAGCAGAATTAAACATGCATGTATCAGCTGGAATATAAATAATAGTACAATGGCAAGGTATACTTGTCGAGCAAAAGTTCTGTATAGTGCACGTCCAAAACAGTATTTTAGTTTGGTGTAAGAAGAAGTGGGGTTAGGGTTTGGAAGAGTTATAATATATATAGGGATAAGAAGGCGGTGGGGGAAAATTTTAGTGGTCTTAAAAGCCACTGCTGCTGCTGTTTCTTTCTTTCTTTGGTCTTGGTTTCGGTTGAGGGGTGTTTAGTAATATTAGTGATAAGAAGCGGTGGAATGGGAAGGCTCACAAGCGCGGAGAAGGAAAAGCAAAATTGGTTTTTGCTACTTCTGCTGTTGATATTTTTCTTCTCCTAACGGGTTGTGGGTTCCAGCGGGTAGGGTAGGCTAAGGGGTTTGGGTTTCGGGTTGAGATCCAATAGGAATTCTTTTCTAATTAATTATTTATATACATATTTGTACATAGAAAATTTTAAAAATTATATTGGTGCACACCATCAAGCTACCAACTGTCCAAAGGATCTCTTATATGGAATAAATTAGGAAAAATTTATAATGGCCCCATAAATTCTCTAATTGCACAAACACCTCAAATTAAAATTAAATAAAATATGTTCCCTTTATTTAACTTATAATTACTAAATAAATTAAATAATACAATTTTCAGAATTAGGGATTTTACATTCTACCCAACTTATAAAAATTTTGTCCTCGAAATTAAAACTAAGCCACGGTAGGAAGTCAAGGATGGCAAAAGATATAATTTAACAAAGTATTTTTATACCTTGGTCTGTGAATAGGTTCGGAAAATGTTGGCGCATGTCATCCTCGCGCTCCCAGATAGATTCTCCTGGTGCACCATGCTTCCATGCCACGCGGACCAAGGAAATAGACTGGTTCCTCAATACTTTTTCTCGACGATCAAGGATTCCCACGGGTTGCTCTTGATATGACAAGCTCGGCCCAATGGTGATCTCCGAATAATCTAGAACATGACTGATGTCTGGCACATATCGCCTGAGTTGTGACACATGGAATACATCATGTACTCCCTCAAGTGAAGGTGGTAGTGCAAGTCGATACGCTACTTCTCCCACTCTCTCTAGCACGTCAAATGGTCCAATATACCTTAGACTCAACTTGTCGCGCCCTCCGAATCAAATAGTGCCTCTGGTAGGTGATATCCTCAAGAAGACATGCTCGCCCTCTTTAAACTCCAAGGGACGACGATGAAGGTCTGCCCACTGTTTCTGCCTGTCTTGCGCTGCTCGCAAGTGTCCTTGTATCTTCTTAACTGTCTCCACGGTGTTGACCACTAACTCTGGTCCCAGAATCTGACGTTCTCCTATGTCACTCCAACACACAGGAGACCTACATTTTCTTCCATATAATGCTTCAAACGGAGCCATCTGAATTCTTGCCTGATAGCTATTATTGTAAGAAAAATCCACAAGATGTAGGTGGTCTTTCCATGATCCTCCAAAGTCTAACATACAAGCCCTCAACATAACCTCCAAAGTCTGAATAGTACGCTCTGACTACTCATCTGTCTGCGGGTGATAAGATATACTGAACTTCAGACGAGTTCCAAGACTCTCTTGCATGCTCTTCCAAAAGTGTGACGTAAAGCGTGAATCCCTGTCTGATACAATGCTGGCTGGTATGCCGTGCAATCTCACGATCTGCCTCATATATGAGTCAGCCAAAGCTTCTGTCGATTGGCCAACTCTAAAAGGCAAGAAATGGGCTGACTTGGTGAGTCTATCTACTATTACCCATACTGCATCTCTTCCACTGTGACTCTTGGGAAAACCCGTGACAAAGTCCATAGTGATGTGCTCCCACTTCCATTCTGGAATCGAAAGTGGTTGCAATAACCCTGTTGTTCTCTGGTGCTCTGCCTTTACTTGGTGACATACAAAATATTTAGCTACAAAGCGAGCTATCTCTCTTTTCATTCTATGCCACCAAAAGTGCTGTCGTAAGTCATGATACATCTTGGTGCCTCCAGGATGAATAGAATATATCGAACTATGGGCTTTTATCATCAGCTCCTGTCGAATCTCTCCATTTGGAACATAAAGACAATCACCACATCGTAATATCCCATCATTATGAATGTGCAGTCCTGTCTGTTCTCCGGTCTCTGTCATTTTCTTTAATCTTTGGAATCTTGCGTCTGTAGGCAAAGCTGCCTTGATTCTCTCTACTAGTGATGATTGTATTTGCAAGTTGGCTAGTGTCCCATCTGCTCCGGGTAATATCACTTCAATGCCAAGACCTTGCAAGTCCTCCAATAATTCCTTCTTTGTTGTCAAGAAGTAAGCTACTGGTTTCTGGCTTAACGCGTCTGCTACAACGTTAGTCTTGCCTGGGTGATAATGTAGCTCTATCTCGAAATCTTTCATCAACTCGAGCCATCGTCGTTGTCTCATATTTAACTCCTTCTGCGTGAAGACGTACTTGAGACTTTTGTGGTCTGTATAGATTTTCACTCGTTCCCCATATAAGTAATGTCTCCATAGCTTTAGAGAAAATACAACGGCTGTAAGTTCCAAGTCATGAGTTGGATAATTCTTCTCATGTACTCATAACTGTCTAGATGCATATGCAATCACCTTGCCATGCTGCATCAATACACATTCCAAACATTTTCCTGATGCGTCATTATAGATCACGTAGCCTCCTGATCCTGATGGAATAGTTAATATTGGTGCTGAAGTCAGTCGCTTCTTTAACTCCTCGAAAGCGGCTTGACACTCGTTGGTCCATATGAACTCTTGATCTTTGCAAGTCAACCGAGTCATAGGTGTTGCTATCCTTGAGAAGTTCTCCACGAACCGTCGGTAATGTCCCGCAAGTCCAAGGAAACTTCTCACCTCTGCTGCTGATTTAGGAATATGCCATGTCTCGACTGCCGAAATCTTTTCTGGATCAACAGAAATACCATCTTCTGTAATAATATGTCCAAGAAATAAGACTTTGTCCAAGAAAAACTCACATTTACTGAGCTTCACATATAACTGCTCTCTCCTTAATGTCTCTAGAACAATCCTCAGGTGCTTCTCGTGCTCCTCGTGGCTCTTTGAATAGACAAGTATATTATCTATGAAGACGACCACGAACTGGTCCAAATACTGATGGAAGACTCAATTCATTAAGTCCATAAAGATAGCTGGAGCATTGGTCAATCCAAATGGCATGACTAGAAACTCGTAGTACCCATATCTTGTCCGGAATGCGGTCTTCGGGATGTCCTCCTTCCGTACCTTCACTGGTGATATCCCGATCTCAAATCTATCTTCGAAAACATCTTGGCTCCACTAAGCTGATCAAATAGGTCATCAATGCGTGGCAATGGATATTTATTCTTCACAATCACTGCATTCAAGGCTCTATAGTCAATGCACATACGCACTGATCCATCCTTCTTTGGTACAAACAATACTAGTGCTCCCCAGGGTGATGCACTTGGTCGGATGAAACCTTTCTCTTCTAGTTCTTTCAATTGTGTCTTTAGTTCATCCATTTTCTTCTTCGCCAGTCTATAAACATATGATGCTATAGGTGCTGCTCCCGGTGTCAATTCAATTGAAAACTCTACGTCTCTATCTGGGGGTAGTCCTGGTAATTCCTCTGGAAAGATGTCTTAGAATTCTGAAATAATGGGATGATAGATAACATCGTCCATTACGAGCTGCATACCATCAAGGATTTCCGTGGATCCTCATGCAAACTCAAGTTCAGACTGGCCTGGTACCTTAAAAAGAATGCTTTGTCCAAAGCAATCGAAGAAAGCGTAATACTTGCTCAGCCAGTCCATTCCCAGCACAATATTAAAAGTCGACATAGGAAGGACTAAGAGTCGGGCGTTCATCTCTCTGCCACGTATCACTATAGGACACGATCTTACAAATTCTACTAACAGGTACAACTCTTCCTCCGGTAAGAATTCTAACATAACTAGATAAAGGTGCAGAGGCAATATTGTGCTTGGCAATAAAACTAGATGATATGAATGAGTGGGTGGCTCCCATATCAAATAATGTCACAGCAGGAAAAGTAAAAGCAAGAGCGATACCTGCTATGACATCAATCTCCTGATTCATGTCATCCACTTCCATTGCAAAAGCTTGTCCGTTCCTCTGCGGCTGTCCATGTTCGGCCCTCATATACTGATCCTCCTGGGCAGGTAGCGGTGGTCCTCGCTGAAATTCTCCTGCTACTGGAGGTCGAGGTGCTCCTGGTCTAGCCATCTGTTGAGCTGGCTTAGGTGCTGGAAGCGCTAATCTCTGTGCTGGCGATGGTAGTGTCAATGTCTGTTGCCTTGGACAATCTCTTGCCAAATGCTGTCCGGAACCGCATCGTAAATACTGTCCCAAGCGATTCCGACACTCTCTTAAAATGTGTCCGATTTTCCCATAATAATTATATTGGAGTTTCTCCAGAATCTGGTACGGTCCGGCTCTATGTTGCTGATGCTGCTGTGCCAAGGAATGTCTGATAGGTCCTCCTTGTTGTGTCCTTGCCGATCCTTGTTGTGTCCTCAGTTGACCTCCCTTCCCTCTGCTAATGGTTTCTTGCAATCTGGCTTCTGTCAGTAGTTCAGCATAAGAGATCCGGGACTGTGAGATAGTATAGTGTTGGAGCTCCTGAGTCAGTCCGCGATGAAACTCCTAGCCTTGGCCAAGTCATATGGTATCAGGGCAGCGCCATATTTACTAAGGCAACTAAACTCAGCATCATACTCGTCCATTGTTCTGTTCCCCTGCTCCAGGTGGAGAAACTGGTCGTACAATGCATCTCTGACGGTGTCTAGGAAGTACTTCCTTTCAAAGCACTCCAAGAATTGCTCCCAAGTCTGGTACGTACCCAACTGGCGCTCTATGGATTCCCACCAGTGATGAGCATTACCATCTAGAAGCATCCTTACACCTGTCATACACAGTTTTGTAGGTAGCTGCGACGCTTCTAATAACTTCTGAGTGTGAGTAATCCAGTTGGTAGTCTCTTCTGGACTCTCAATGCCTTTGTACGGCCTTAGACCCATCTGTATAAAGTCCTTTACTGAACCAACTCTAGCTTGAGGTACTGGAGCTAGTGCTTAAGCTGGTACAGTAGTCCTTGCGGCCATCCTTTCAAGAGCTGCTAGGAACTCTTGTCTCTGTTCTGCTGCTTGTTGTCTCTGCTCTGCAGCTAGTGTGGCGGTCTGTTGTCGCTATTCCTGCATTATCATCTGGAAGAATTGGAACAGTTGTGCCTGGCCATCCTGCGGTGTCGATGAGACTAGAAGGTTCCCATTAGGTGGAACGGGAAGATCAGATGGAACTGGATTGTGAATCTGTTCATCTGGTCCTGGAAGTCTAGGAATTGGTGAGGTCCCTCATTGAGTCTGACCATTGACTCTAGGAGTTGTGTCACCATCGGTGATAGTACATCCCTTCTGCATATCCATTTCTCTGCAGGTGATATACACAATGATTAGAAGAAGTACAGGAATCATTAGATAGAATGTAGAAGCATAAAATATGCTGGAAAATTGTCCGCGTAAAACATGGCTTCAGGGCTAGCCGAGTAAAGCAGAGAAGCGTAAAGTAGAGATTCAAAGTCGTCGGCGTAAAACAAAGATTCAAGAAAGTTTGGCGTAAAGTAGAGCTTCGGAGTTGTCTGCGTAAAGCAGTAAATCAAGGTAGTTTGGCGTAAAACAAAGATCAAAACTGTCGGTGTAAAACATGGTTTCAAAGCATTCTAGGTAAAAGTCTGTGTAAAAGTTTCCGCGCGTAAAATCTGCTGTGTAAAATTTGTGTAAAAAGTCTGCGCGTAAAAGATTTGCCTACGTAAAGTCTAGCATACTTTGCAGCGTAAAGTTGTATAAAAGCCTGCCTGTGTAAACTCTGCATAAAATCTGCCTGCGTAAAAGTTGTACGAGGAACTCTTTGTATTTCCTCGGATGAATTTGTTAGACAAATCAGTGAACCTGACATCTGACAAAGGTACTGCACGAAGGTCGAGAGGACGGCTGCGATGATGATTTTGCACAAAGACCCAGGTTGTCGTTTAGTGACATATTTGATACAAGTCGTTTTTACGCATCCAAAAGGAAGGAAATGGAGTCTTCTAAATATGATGCCTATTCTATATTGATAGAAATGAGTTTTTACGCTCAAGATAAGACAAAATTAGATGCCACATAAAAAAGTTGTTTCTTGCACAGGGCTCGAGGTATATCTCTGCATTTAATGCACGAGATTTGGTCATGGCTGGGGAAAGCTAAGGCTATAACAAATACGCTCACATCACCATCCTTACATTTTGCGCCTAATCAAGCTACTCTACGCTGATTATCTACTATTCAGGAATCATCAAGTTTACGCAGGGGCAGTTACCTACGTGACTTGTATGCCGTGATCTTACAAAGGGATACGTGTCAGTTGTCATAACCATAGCGTAAAGTAGACAGTCTTCTTCATAGTTTGGCTTTTACGCCATCAAGATAGTCAATTGGCTTTTACGCCAACTAGGCAATCATTTGGCTTTTACGCCAACAACAGTCATTTGGCTTTTACGCCAATAAAGGGAAAAGGGTTTTTGGTACAACTTTGTTTTATCCAAACAGAGGATAGTTGAAAGAAAGAACGAGTTTTTAGTCAAGTGTGGATGAGATCCTTAAACTCTATTCCTATACGCAGGCTTGTTTGGTACAGTTACGTAACCAAGATAATATATTCTTGACCTGCATGGGCCACAACCAAAAATATGTCACGCCACAGTCCCAAAATACGTAGGACTAGGAATACGTAACACGTCCAGCCGTATGTATATGAACTCCAATATTTGAAAACCATATACACACGTACGCTGTACATGAATATTCAATCCATCAGTGGTAATATACTGTCACAACAAGTCACACACAATCTATATCTCATCCACAGCACAAATAATAAGTAGGCATAAAGAGCTGAATAATATATCAAGATGAGTATCAAGTCTGATAGTTGGGTGGAAAAAAATGTACTACAAAACGACTATACTGAAGTAGCAACATGGATCTCTAAACAGCGATAATAAAATCACAGATACTCCGAGGGTAAGACCTCCTCAGTCTGGTAAGTAGTGTCAGGTCCAGGTCCGTACTTCTGTGGATACTCCTGCTCATCCATATCTGGAAAGGGACCAGGTCCTCAGAGGGACGTAACAAGATACATATAAACATGCCAATAAAGTACTGAAATATAAACATCCAGTGGGTCGCCTAACCGTCTAAGTGAATGCAGTTTGAGAACAACTTTCCACCAAGTGGGCTATCTGGCTAAAAATGGGATTGGCGTGACTCTCTCGGAGAATCAGGGGCCTCAAAGCATGTCGTCTTTTGAACGGCAGAGGCCGCCAATTGTATAGGGGTCATCACCGCTCGTATCTCCAGCGGAGCTTCCGGGTTACAGAAGAAAAAGTGCAAAGGAGACCAAATGCCTTACTTATTGTTCTCCCCACCCCATGCTCTAAGCATGCCATATCCATGACACAATAAAATCTTTAAATAACTGCCAGGTCTCTTAGCATACAAAGTTTCTATCAGCAGTCATCCCTAACGCACGGCCCATGCGTACAGGAGGCCAAACCTATCACGATGTTCGTGGTCTATATGAGACTCACAACTCGTGTAACAACTGTGTCACGGCCAATGGGCCTAACGATGCTCCATAATACCGGGGTGGTCTCATAAAGTAGGTCCAAAAATATACATACATAAACATCTATATAAGCAGAATTAAACATGCATGTATCAGCTGGAATGTAAATAATAGTACAATGGCAAGGTATACTTGTCGAGCAAAAGTTCTGTATATTGCACGTCCAAAACATTGTTTTAGTTTAGTGTAAGAAGAAGTGGGGTTAGGGTTTGGAAGAGTTGTAATATATATAGGGATAAGGAGGCGGTGGGGGAAAATTTTAGTGGTCTTAAAAGCCACTGCTGTTTCTTTCTTTCTTTCTTTCTTTGGTCTTGGTTTCGGTTGAGGGATGTTTAGTAATATTAGTGATAAGAAGCGGTGGAATGGGAAGGCTCACACGCGCGGAGAAGGAAAAGCAAAATTGGTTTTTGCTACTGCTGTTGTTAATATTTTTCTTCTCCTAACGGGTTGTGGGTTCCAGCGGGTAGGGTAGGCTAAGGGGTTTGGGTTTCGGGTTGAGATCCAATAGGAATTCTTTTCTAATTAATTATTTATATACATATCTATACATAGAAAATTCTAAAAATTATATTGGTGCACACCATCAAGCTAGAAACTGTCCAAAGGATCTCTTACATGGAATAAATTAGAAAAAATTTATAATGGCCCCATAAATCTCCTAATTGTACAAACACCTCAAATTAAAATTAAATAAAATCTATTCCCTCTATTTAACTTATAATTACTAAATAAATTAAATAATACGATTTTCAGAATTAGGGATTTTACACCAACATGCAGACAAATTAATAAGAAATAGCACAAGGAACATTTAAATAAGTGCTGCGGGTAAAATAACAGTTAAACAGTTCTGGAGTATTTAAACAAGGATATTTGGAATCAATACTCAGGTTATAATTTTTGGATCAGTTGTTAAATAAATAAGGACAGGACCAGACTGGAAATCAGGCAATCACGACCAATCATGACCTACGGCTTGTTATTATTAGCTAACTGGGGTTATCACAATCCTAGTTACTAACACATGTAGTTTGGAAATTCAATACAGCCACATGTCCTGCAGTCTATCTGGATCATCCAGATGTATGGGATACATAATATAATTAACTTGTATATATATTTTACTTATAATGTAACACTCGACGGTGTGTTGGAAGTGTGTCCCTCACGACGGAGAGCTCCAAATCCACTGGTGTCGCTGGAATATCAGGATTGCATGTAGCTAGGAAATTTCTCTAAATGATTCTAGTTATCAATATAGTTTATTAGACTGGACAATTTATTCAAAATTCCTGACTGTAATGCTCAGAAATTTGCCTTATACATTATGCAAGACTGGACAATAGCTTGACAATCATAATCAAAATCAAAATCAACCACGGAAACAACGGGACATGCAATACATGTGCTACTCATGGCCTTGATCAGCACAATACAAGAATTCTTGAGTCAGGAGTGCGCTACGTCGAGCCACTATCAGAATTATCAGTACGTATCATAAATATCAGTTCCATGTCAAGATTCAGGAGTTCATTTATAGTGTATAATCTCTAGATCATGTCAGGAAATCATGATCAATATCAAGAATGTCATATTCAGAAAATAACCCTGATTAACTAAAATAATGGGATAAAAGAGAACCAGACAATCCTCAAGAGTTACGCATATTAAAGAGAATACTAGCATGCAGGCGCATAAAATATCAATTCAGGGTTGGCGCATAACATTAGGCAAAAAAATAACATCCACACACAATGGGCCAAAACCACTATTGGCGCACAATCACTAGTCCGAGCAGTTTTGCCGCACTTTGATACCAAAAGTGCTCTGAGCAAAAGATGGCGCATAATTGATACTAAAACGCACTCTAGAACCTTGGCGCACAATGATAGAAATATTCGAGCTAAGAGCTTGTCTCACTTCTCCAAGTATGCCCAAAAATGAGGTTGGTACACAAAGAGTGTGGGAAGGTCTACTAAAAGACAAAACACAAGTCTCAATGCATGGTACAACAGTCGAGACAACCCTGCAGTCGAAAA
The DNA here is from genome assembly GCA_036927795.1 of Iris macrosiphon. Lineage (NCBI taxonomy): Eukaryota > Viridiplantae > Streptophyta > Magnoliopsida > Asparagales > Iridaceae > Iris > Iris macrosiphon. The sequence goes on along the minus strand of JAYESA010000018.1, from coordinate 23,032,397 downwards.
AATAATTCTCGAGAATGGTCAGAAGTCATTGCTTAGTCATTAAGTAATTACGAAGGGTTACAAAGTGCGCAGTCTCTGGAGATTGCCACATAGTGCGCCAACATAGCAAAGGTTACCATTCTCCAGAAGCAATAAAGTGCGACGGTAAAAAAAGTTTGACCAAAGTGCACCAACTCTGTAATATCTGCAAAGTGCGCCAACTTGGCTATTTAAGCAGTGACGTACATTCTTGATGACATACAGACCCATTAAAAGTGTACCAATTGGGATTGGCATACTTTTGGAGGAATTTCCATAATATAAAATGTACGTGGGAGTAGAGAAGTGCACCCAGAGCACTCAACATATCTTGACACACTTTCTAAAGAATTTGTGAAACACACACAAGTGCGCTCACTGGAACTTCGCTTTATGCGCCAAGGGTTTCCTGCGTACTTTTTGTATGCATTCTCGGGCCAACTTTGCATTCTCCGACTTGCTATTCTCGGGCTACATGAGCAATCCAATTCAAGGAAAACAAAATCATCAATGAGACAAGTTCTAAGTGTCACCCAAAATAAAATCGATCAAATGATTAAAATAAATTATACTAAGAATCAAAGCAAGATTCATGGTTGTTCCTTCGGTTAGCAAGATGTACTTGCCTACGGTCAAGTTCTAGCCTAATACTAACAAGGTCACCCATGGCCAAAGCCAAGCTCGGCTGCTCTCGGTGAAGGCTGAAGAAGTGAAGAAGGAAAAATAAATAAAATAAAAAGAAAAGTGAAGAAAAGAGAAATAATTTGCTTAAATAGGAAAATGGTTGATTGTTAGCCATTGGATCATAATCCATGTCCCTCTTCCGGGTTCATCACAGCCATGCACACAAAAACCAAGGGACCAACGGTCCAAAGCATGCAACTAAGGGGAAATTTTGCAAAAATAACCTAGACAATGCATTAATGGTATAAAGCATAAAGTAAGCAATTAAACATAAAGCAAGCTATACATGTATTATATGCGTATATCGGGTACGTATACTAGAACAATGAGACGAGTCTCACAACTCGCTCCTCCTTAGAAAATTTTGTCCTCAAAATTTTAATAAGGCACGGGATCTAGAAAAAAACTCAGGGGATATGCAATCAAGGTAAGTAAGGGCATACGAGAATCAAGCACAATCCTAGAACAAGACAAGCATGCACAAGACAAGATCAGGGTACGAGATATATAAGCAAGTATACCTCATGAGTCAAACAAATATGGGTATCGAGCTCGGATAACATTCTCGCGCTCCCAAGTTGACTCCCCAGTGAGTGATGCCCCCAAGCAACTCGGACTAACCGAATAGTCCGGTTCTTGAGAATCTTCTCTCTCCGGTCCAAAATAGATATATGCTTCTCCTCATACGAAAGGTCGATACCAATGACCAATTCTGAATGATCCAGGACATGGCTTGAATCTGGTACATACCTTCATAACTAGGATACATGGAAAATATTATGTATCTCACGAAGCAACGACGGAAGAGCAAGAAGATATGAAACATCTCCTACTCGCTCGAGGATATCGAACAAACCTATATACCTCGGACCAAGATTTCCTCGTACACCAAATCTGATGACCCCTCGGGTAGACGAAATCCAAAGGAATACATGGTTGCCGACAGAAAATTTAAGAGGTCGCTGATGAGAATAAGCCCAATGTCACTAACGATACTGAGCTACTCGGAGACGCTCTCTGATCTGCCTGACTACCTCAACTGTCTGAGATATCATCTCGGGGTCAAGCAATTGCCTCTCACCAATATCATCCCAAGCTAAAGGAGATCTGAACTTTCTGCCATACAGTGCCTCGAAGGGTGCCATCTGGATACTTGCTTGAAAACGGTTATTGTAATATAATTTGACCAAGTGCAAGTGATCCTCCCACGGACCACCAAAGTCAAGGGTACATGATCAAAACATATCTTCTAGGTTCTGGATGGTAGTTCTGGCTGACCATCTGTCTGCGGATGATAAGCTGAGCTGAACTTCAGACCGGTACTCAAACTCTGCTGAAGGCTCTAAGTGAAAGATGAATCTGGAATCTCTATCTAATATGATACTGATTGGTAATCCATGAAGTTTGACAATCTGATTCATGTACATCCGGGCCAACTGCTTTGTAGACTGTCCTACTCTTAAGGGAAGAAAGTGAGCAACCTTCGTGAGTCGATCCACTATTACCCAAATAGCATCTCTGCCAGCTGGGGATCTAGGAAGACCGATCACAAAATCAATGGTAATATGCTTTCACTTCCACTCGATAATTGATAAAGGTTGAAGAAGTCATGTTGGTCTCTGATGCTCAGTTTTAACCTGTTGGCAAACCAAACACCGAGAGACAAATCAGGCTATCTCCCTCTTCATACCATTCCACCAGAAATACAGACGAATTTCTCTGTACATCTTTGTTCCTCCTGGATGAACAAAATACTGAGAACTGTGAGCTTCTGACATGATCTCTTGATGGATATCTCTACTTAGTACGCAAAGACGATTGCCAAACCAGAGAGTTTTGTCAATTTGAATGCTTAGTTTGGGTCTACATTCTGCCTCATACTCTGCCCTGAGTCGCTGAAGTAGAGATATCCATAATACTATATTGAACTTGCAAGGCAGTCATCAATGTCGTGCTGCCAGGTAATACTACTTATATGCCCATCTCCTGAAGTTTTTCTATAATTTCTCGCTGTGCCGTAAGAAAATAAGCTCCTGCTCTCCGGCTCAAAGCATCCACTACGACATTGCCTTCCTAGGGTGATACTGAAGGTCAAGATCGTAATTTATCATCAGCTTTAGCCATCTCCTCTGCCGCATGTTGAGGTCCTTCTGGGTAAAGACATGCTTCAAGCTTTTGTGATCGGTAAAAATTTCTACTCGATCTCTATATAGATAATGTCTCTAAAGTTTGAGTGCGAAGATAACTGCTGCTAACTCCAAGTCGTATATCGGATAATTCTTCTCATGATCTCGAAGCTGCCGAGACGCATAAGCTATAACCTTGCCATGTTACATAAGAACACACCTTAGTCCTTTTCCTGATGCATTGTAATATACTGTGAACCCACCTGACCCATCTGAAAAAGTTAAAATTGGTGCCGTAATCAACTTCTGCTTGAGCTTCTTAAAAGAGGTTTGACATTCATCTGTCCAATCAAAACGCACATCCTTACGAGTCAATTGTGTCAATGGTGCAAAATTGCTAGCAAAGTCTGACACAAATCTTCGATAATATCCTGATAGACCCAGGAAACTACAAAACCCGTCCGCTCCCGATCCAAATCCTATATATATATATATATATATATATATATATATATATATATATAAGGTATCAAAATAATATATATGAGGTATATGATCTGTCATATTTTTCTCGAAATAACAACTATTAGATTGTATTTTTTTATCATTTCAGATTAGACACCGTTGGTTTTCTCCTAAAAAAAACTTTTGCATAAAGCATGGCTATCATTTGAGGATTTCACATAAAAAAAAAGAATATAAGGTAATGACAATAGTAATTGTAGTTAGTAAATTAGATAACTTAAATAAAGAACTAGTCTATACCAATTATATTTTATTGCTTACTTCTTTTTTTCTTCTTTCATTGCACCAAGCTTGGAAATAATTTATGAAGGTGCATGTCTACAATTTCAAAAAAAAAAAAATATATATATATATATATATATATATATATATATATATATATATATATATATATATATATTCAGCTTCATAGTGGAATTTTATTTCCAAATATAACTTTGAATATATTTATTGATTAAAATTGTTAATTAAAGTTAATATAGACAACTATGTAATTATGGGAGTTAATTTTGATATTCCTAAATAATATGCAATTATAAGATTTTTTATATAATAATATTAAAAAAAATAAAAAATTTATAATAACTAAGACTTAACAAAGATTAGAATAATTACTTCTGCATGTGCATTTGTTTAGTCTTATCTATATTATTATAAAATAAAAAAGTTGAGGCTTCTCCGTAATTTTTTTTCCAAAAATGTCCTTACCTAAATAAATTTGTTCATTAAATTTAACATGTGTAGTTAGATAATTATGTATAAAACAATACATTAAGAGGAATGGTTATTTGTTCTTTTCAAGTAGTACAAAAAAAATGGATTATTGTTTGATTTTTTTAATTAGTATAAAATATGTGCAACACATATGCATATATAATAGTACATAATAGAAAAACTTCTAGGCTGCATCATGTAATTTTTTATGTTCCAAAAGTATATTTTTTCAAACTTACATATATTAAAATATACTAATATTAATTAGGATAAAATATGTAAATTATGTACCTCCAAATAACATAATTAATGATCACTAATAATTATACAATTCCAACTATAACAAATGTTTACCATCTCAAAAATAAATTTATCTTATTATATTTTATATTAATTCAGCTTCATCATGGAATTTTTCTTTCCAAATATATTCTTGCATATGTTTACTAATTTAAATTATTAATTAAAGCTAATAGGGACAACTAGATAATTATGGAATTTGTCCTTTGATATTCCTAATATAGTGAGAAAAGTCCAGCTTCATCATAGGATTTTTTTTTCTTTTCTTTCCAAATATACCTTTATAAATATTTACTAATTAAAATTACTAACTAAAGTTAATAGGAATAATTAGGTAATTCTGGAGTTGTCCTTTGATATTCCTAAATAAAATACAGATGTAAAATAATAATATATAATAATATAAAATAAAATAATAAGTTTAGAATAATTAAGACTCAATAAAGATTAGAATAATTACTTCCGCATATGCATTTGACTTGTCTTATCTATTATACTATTATATAAAAGAAAAGATTCGGTTTCCACCGTACAAGTTTTTTTTTCTTTCCAAAAATGATTTTACTAATTAAAATTGTTCCTTAAATTTAACATTGGTAGTTAGATAATTACTTATTAAAAAAAATTAAGAGGGACTGTTGTTACATGCATATATACTAGTGTATAATAGAAAAAAATTAGATTCCACCGTAAAACTTTTATGTTCCAAAAGTGTTATTTTTCTGTCTTATATATATATATATATATATATATATATATATATATATATATATATACTCCTCCACTTACATAATTACAACTAATAATGACACTTTCAACTACAATAAATGTTCAAGATCTAAAAAAAAATTCTTATCTTATCTTATTATATTATATTATATTATATTATTTTATTTTATTTTAAAATAAATTGTCATCTAAGTATATATGTATATATATTTAAAAAGTAGTATATATATATATATATATATATATATATATATATATATATATGATACACGAACACTACTTTTAAAGTAGGTTAATGCAAAGTTTGATTTATCAAAATATGGATAAAGTGTAATTATTTTTTTGCAAGATTTATACTTTTAGCAAATATAAGACTCAATAGGTTTTCTTTTGATCAATTAAATCCTCAAATTTTGGGTACTTTGATCAAATTACCCCTCCGCCCACTAGTTATTACAATTTGAATGTTGTAGTCAAATTTTGAATTAAAAAATGCTTAAAATATCCAAAATACTCATGCACATGATCATTAAAAATTGTAGTGATTTTACCATCCTTATATATATATATTTAAAATACTCCATATTTTTCTATTTTCTCTCCTATGTTTCATTTTGTTCCCACTCTGTATTACATTTGTATATTATTAGCTTATTTTCTCACTTGCGTAAATAATAATAAAAAAAATTGTTTGCGGTAAATTGATTGTCCGTAGATATTATGTTCCAATTTGGATAAAATTGTACAAATTTTTTAAAAAAAGTTTCTTTTTAATATAGATTTTTTTACAAAAAATATAATTTTTTACAGAAAATTACTGTAGCGAAATAAATTTATATTAAATTCATGTAAACGAAACAAGTTTGGAAAATTTTAAAAAAAAGTCAGAGTCCGCCAACAGTGTTGGCGGAAAACACAACCGGTATACACGTACGCAGCCAAAAAATTAAAAAAAAAAGTGGGCCCCACGGCCAATTTTCGCCAACAGAGTTGGCAGAAATTAGGGGGGGGGGCCAATTTCAGCCAACTCAGTTGGCGAAAATTGGCCGTGGGGCCCACGTTTTTTTTTTGGTTTTGTTTGGTTTGGTTACTTAGTTTGGTTTGATTGGTTTTTTTCGTTGGTTTATTTTAATTAGTTATATTTTTGTTTTATTTTAGTTTAGTTTAGTTTTGTAACTAGATTTAAGTAAATTTATTTTAACGAAATAAAATTAAAATAAATTAATTGGAAAGAAATATTTAGAAATTTTTTTTTCAGAAATTTGTTTCCAAAGCATCAAAATTTGTATAAATTCCATCTAAAGCATAAAAGTTTAAAAAATTACGAAAAAATATCAATATGAATTGGACGTTTATATTTATAAATATTATATTTTTATCGTAAAAATTTTCGTCTTTAACAGACGTTAAAAAATAATAATAATAATAAAAATCTGCCGTAAGACTATTACGTCTACCGTCGAGCAGACTTCGAGCGGCCATAACTACTTGTTTTGAAATCGTTTTTGTTAAATAATAAGTCGATTTGTATGTTTTCGACGAGAGTAACATAAATCCTGTAGAAAAAAAATTTATCCGAAACAAGACGCATATGTTACAGGCAAAAATATAAATTTTAAAACTTTAAAGTATCATAACTTTTGACTGGGAGATCGAAACAAGGCCGAGTTTGTGCCAAAATGATCGTATGAAAAAGTACTATAGGATAAACGGTTTTACCGTTTGACGGACTTCAAAAAATTTTAGAATCGCCAAAAAACGATGTTTCGACCTCCAAATTTGACTTTCGGTAATATTATTTTTGAATATTTAAAATTTACTGTAGTGAAATAAATTTATATTGGATGTGGGGGCCCATGGATTTAAAATGATGTTTTGATCTCCAAAAAAATTTAGAAACATTTAAATTAATTATTTTATGTCTATTATAAAAAAAACTAATAAAACAAAATAAATAATCAAACCAAACCAACTAAACCAACAAAAACAAACCAACCCAAACCACCCAAAAAATCCGTGGGCCCCACACCCAAATTCAGCCAACGGCGGATTTTGGGTGTGGGGCCCACGATTTCTTTTGGGTGGTTTGGGTTGGTTTGTTTTGGATGGTTTTGGTTGGTTTTTTTTTTTTGTTGGTTTTGTTTGATTATTTGGTTTAGTTTTTTTATTTAGTTTTTTTAGCCAACAATTTCAGCCAACATTTTTTTATTTAATTTTTTTTATTTAGTTTTGTTTTAGATTTTAATTTTTTTATTTAGTTTTGTTTTGAATTATGGTTTGCTTTGGTTTTTTTATTTATGGATTGATGTTGGTTCAGGAATTGGTTCACGTGGAAGGGGATAATGCTCCTCGGTTTGGTTTAACAAGGAGACAATAATGACTACTGAGAGACAAGAGTTAACAGAAAAAGAAGAAGAAAAGACTTGACAAGAAAAAAGAAGAAGAGACGTGAGTGGGAAAAAAGAAGAAGAGACGTGAGGGAAAAAAGAAAGAAAGAAAGAAGGGACATGTCTCGTGGGGGAGGAGAGAGAGGAGTACAACAGAGAAGAAGTTGGTGCAAGGTGGGAGCTATAAGAAGAGAAGAAGGAAGAAGAACAGAATGCAAGGAGGAAAAAGAAGAGAGTGCACTACGATAATTTACAGCATTCCTTGTGAGCACGTAGCAGCAATTTGAGCAGCCTTAATTTTCTCTCATTTGTAAGTGGACACAGCAGTCTTTGTGAGCACAACGATCCTTATTGTTGAAGGTCTTTATTCTATTCTTCTTCATTTATACTCTTATTTGTATATGCAATAATTTGATGTTAGTTTTTATTTTTTAAATATAAGTTATGTAATGTGCAAAATTACGGGCAGCCAAAATTTATTTTTTGACAACCACAATTGTACAGATGAACAACCAAAACGACGGACGTATTCCTGGAGGCCCTACTACGGATTTAATAATCCAGCAACGTGCGAAACATATATCTACTTTGGTATTTTATGGGAAGGTACAATAAAATATAATTGTGTAAATAAATATGAATGATATTTTGTACATGTCTACTAATAACATTGTCTATGTTTTTCATATATAGGAATACGATTATACTAATAATGAACGGTGCCGGGAGCATGCCTCGTGGCGTCATGATAACAGACTTGGGTATTAGAGGTTGATCGACCACCAGGTGGCACCGTTGAAAATATTTGGCTTTTATTATGTTGACAAGATACATTTTATGCAACACGATAGAGACTTAATCTTCAGTTTAGTTGAGCGTTGGTGGCCCGGATGAAATACCTTTCAGCTACCATTCGGAGAGATGAGTATTATTCTAGCAGATGTGGCAAATATTTTAGGTTTACCTATTACGGGTGAACCTATAATATTTGATAAATCAATTTCCGCCGACACTATGATTACAAAGTACCTAGGTGTGGAGGTACCGCGTAATAAACGTAGTAAAAATCTTGTGACATTTGCGTGGCTTTATCATAACTTTTTGCACCTAGATCGTATTGGTGATCAAGTTATCTCAGTTGATGAGGATCGGGTAAGTATAGTTTTTTTTGCAACTTATGTTATTATTTACGTAGTATATTTTTAATTAAATTTAACGCATATAATGTTTTTATCATTTGTTCAGGTCATTGCTTGCACCAGAGCCTACTTGCTAGGTTTATTAAGCGGAATGTTGTTTCCAGACTCATCCAATTTAGTTGATTTACATTTTTTTACCTTTTTTGGTAGACCTGACCGCACCTACGCGCCACGCTTGGGGAGCGTCAGTGTTGGCATATTTATATAGTTCTATGACAGATTTTGTACAATTTGAAGACATGAATGCAACTGTCATGCCCCAGTCCCAAAAATACGTAGGATTGGGACACGTAAGCATGCCAGCCGCATGGATATGGCAACTCTAATATATGGAAACCAAATCCACACGTACGTTGTAATATGAATATCAAATCCACAAGTGGTATAACTGTAATACAAGTCACAGGGTAAAATCTAAATCTCATCCACCAAAATCATATAGAAATAAATAAACAGTATCGATGAAACTAGATCTCAATAAGAAGTATCTAGGATGATAGTTGGATGGAAACAAATCCACTACCAACTCGAATAGGAAAGATAAATACAATATAAGTACAACACAATCAAACCCAATATAAGTATACCAGCTATCGATCACGGCTCGAAGAGAAGACATCCACTAAGCATATACAACCATCCAAATCTGCGCTCCTGCAAATACTCAAGAACAGATACACCTGGCAGCGGACCAGGTCCTCAGAGGGACGTAACAAGATACAGAAAATATGAGCCAACTTGAATACAGTAAACATGCATATAATTTGAAAATAAATAAGTATATTGTACAAGACAATCTATATGAATGCAAATGAGGACAACTTTTTGACGTATGGGCAAGGGTAGTCTACTCGATCTAAGCCTCACAACTCACACACCCGTCTAGAACATCAAAAATTGACATACATCTGGGTAGCGACCAGCGCGACTCTACAGAAATCGATATACCTCTGGGGTAGCGACCAGCGTGACACACGCCCGTAGTGCGAACTATATACTACGATTTACCAGAGTGGTTAAAAGCCCATACGCCTAATGATTGTCCTCCCATGATACTAGGTGCCATGTGTGTGTCAACATATCTAATACATAGTAATGACTGGAGAAAAACTACACATGCAAGAACTATACAGAAATAAAATAAATAAAAAGAAATATAAATAGTATGCAAAGTACTGTAAACAATTTGGCAAGGTATCTTGCCTGGGGTCCTGCTGCTGGTATGAATCAGAGTCCAAGTCACAGTCCAAATAGCCTATGTATTACAAATTTATCACGTCAAAAGATAATTTATTTTAATTTATTTAATTCTGAAATAATTACTCTAAAATCCTATTTTAATCTTATTATTCTGATTTTATGTTAATTCCTAAATTTTGTCCAAAGAAACTGAATTTTATCAACTCGAGACTCATGGCACGCAAATCGAGGCGATCTGTTGACCGAAAAGTCAACCGACATAAACTCAATTTTCATGTATTATTTCCTGTAGATTTCAGAATTAAAAATATACTGGAATTTATGGCTCGTCCGAATTCAAATTCGTTTGGGAATTATGGCACATACAAATTTTGTATTGTGCACCGATGGTTAAATTCTAACCTAAAAGTTCTACAGAATTAACAGTATGTAAATACTTCGAATTAATTCTGCAAAAAATATATGTCGATGATCTCGACATTAGCTTTCCGAAACTTTAAACGGTTCATGATTCTGATTCCGGGTTCTCCCGAAATTGCAAAAACATCGAAATACGTCTATTTTCGGACATACTGTGCTCTACGAACTTTCCAGAATTTAATACTAATAATTTAGAAAAATAATTTATATAATCAGAAATCTAACCTCATTATCATTCTAACAAAAAAAACTAGATCTCGTTTGGAGTCCGGAGCTATGCGCAATGGCTTCTGGAAGATGAAGGAACCCTAGATGACAATTCTCCAAAAATCGGCTGAAGAAAAACCCTAGAAATTAATATCTAAACTATTATATATATATATATATAGGAGAGAGAAAGTGCAGCCGCGGCTCACAGCGCGCCACATGGCAGCCATTCGTGCAGCCCCGTCTAGATGGAACGGTCGCAGTTCGATGCGGCTCGGCTCAGTTGAGTCCGAGTCGAACTCGATCTCGGCTCGGCTCGAGGTCGGCTCGGCTCGCACCCACTCAGCGGTCACTGACAGGCGGGCCCGGCACTGTTCACTGCTGGAGGCTGACAGGTGGGCCCCCTGTTTGCTGACTGGGCAGAATTAATTACTTTTTGGGTTTTCTTTTTCAGAAATTAGTTTTTAATTCAGTTTTTCATAATTAACTCGAAATAAATGCTAAAAATAATCGAAAAATTTCCAAAAAATTCTAGAAAATATATTTTATTATTTAGAACATAAAATAAAATTTTAGGATATTTTTAATTAAGTTTGAATATAAAATAAATTCTTTAAAGTCCTCAAAAATTAGTGTTACTAGTTTTTAATTAACTAAAAATTATGGAAAAATCCCAATAATCTAAAATAGCCTAAAAATAATTTTAAATAAATATTTATATAAGTAAATATACTAAAAAATTATTTTCTAATTAACTAAGATAATACTCTAAATAAACTCAACATCTATAATAAATATAATAATATAAAATATACACAAATACCTATTTTGGGTGAGGGAGTTTACAATCTACCCAACTTAAAACAATTTCGTCCTCGAAATTAATTTGTTAAATCCTTCACATTCGTACATAAGGTACGTCAATCGCAATCTCTTCCAAAAATTTAAATAACAAAATCTATTCAAATCTATCGTGATCACTTCAAAATTAAGATAACCACTGTTTAAATCAAAATTCAACCTGTCGTAATCTCTTCTCGATTTTTAAATAATCAACATCCAAATCTAACTCCAGTCTATATGACATTCCACATCAAAATTTATATCACCATTTTTAACTATCATAATCTCCTCTAGACTTTGAACAATAAATAATTCTAATCAAATCTTATTCCTATTCTCAGATTAAGAATTTTGTACTCTTCAAATATTTAAACTCAATTTACATCCTCAATATTTCAAATAGGTGACCCAACAATCAAAATTAAACTTTTAATTCAAATCATCAAATTGTAAAATTTAAATCTAATTCACCAGTTGTTCAAGTCTAAAATTCTATATTTATCCTAAAAATTTAAATCGATGATTCATCCTTCAATATTCAAAATTTAAATCATGTGCCCAAAGTATAAATATTGGGTCCTCAATATCAAGATTTTTAAAATTCATTAAATTCTCATTATCTTAATCCTTCTTTTAAAATTCTCCATATTTAAAAGGACTTAATCTCTCAATCTAATCCTACTTGATCACAATCTAAAAGAATTCTCCTCAAGTTTAATAATACAATTTTTATCCAACTTAGAATTTACCCATCTATCACATAAGGCTCTTACACTTAAGAAAAATATTCCTCAATTTATTTTCTTATGTCATTCAATCCTCAAAACTTTAACACCAACTATATAATATGTGATATGCCCTTAATCAATTATGAAAGATAGTCACCAAATAATATGATTGGCCTATGGGGTATATCTTGTACTATCCGTGTATCACTTATATCCAAGCACGAGATTTCGTCTTTCCGAAACAAGGGAAGACGGAAAGCAACGGAAAAGAGTTCAAGGAGGGGTAATAGAATGGAAGTATGGGAATCAAAGCGTTTAAAAAATTCAAATAGAAATTGTCAAGACATTTGTGGATTGAAATCTTAATTTGGTAATTTCCTATTCGCATGCTCACATCGGTGCAGTTATGTACTTGATATGATATGCTTTGTCGTATCTAGAGGGTAAGTATATTTGTCTACTGGTCCACTATACATCTTAATCCACGTAAAATACTATTGCGAAGGACGAATCAAGCATATTATGGCTAGCTAGACCATAATACACTGATTCTGATTAGACAATTTGTATTAGTGTGGTTGATCAGGCCCCAATAACACATATGTCATGAACAAGCTCGATATAAGATTAAGCTTGCAAAAACTAGGCTATAATAGCAGCATAATTCAAGGTAGCACAGAAAATATAACGCTGGATTATGATGTGAGAAGTTACAAAATAATTCAAGTTCGCAAAAGCAAAAATAACATAAGCAATAATAATAAAAGACTCTACAATCTCTACAGTTATCATACAACCTCCTTATCTAAGTCGCTAGTCGACCAAATAGGGCAAGGACCTCTAAATTCTATGGTCTGAATAAACACTGTCGTCTTTTGCTAGAATGTAATTAATGTTGTTCAATCACACTCCATTAATAGGTCAAAAGACTATGTGATACTAGGTGTCAAACATTATGGTAAAACTTCTAACTAACTCTAGTAGTGTCTATACTACTCTCAAGTCTTCTTAATACATCAAGGGGTAATGGTATACCAATCTAAAGATAAGGAATTCTAGAGTTCACTAGATATTCTAAACTTAGTGGTGTGTCTATATTCTCGTTGTATTCTTAATAGGTGTGCTACTCTAATTATTATCTAACAACAGGAACTTCTATATTATAGGAGAAGGCTATACTTAAAGAACTATTAGGAAAGTACATGAATCGAGCAGGATGCGGCTATTCAAATAGAACAGATTGGAAGGAAGGATGAGTCATAGTCAAATATGGATGAGATCCTATACTCTATTCCTAGGTGCAGGCTTGCTTGGTACAGTAACGTAACCGAGACAATATACTCTCGACCTGCATGGGCCACCACAAAAACATGTCACGCCCCAGTCCCAAAAATACGTAGGACTGGGACACGTAAGCATGCCAGCCGCATGGATATGGCAACTCCAATATATGGAAACCAAATCCACACGTACGCTGTAATATGAATATCAAATCCACAAATGGTATAACTGTAATATAAGTCACAGGGTAAAATCTAAATCTCATCCACCAAAATCATATAGAAATAAATAAACAGTATCGATGAAACTAGATCTCAATAAGAAGTATCTAGGATGATAGTTGGATGGAAACAAATCCACTACCAACTCGAATAGGAAAGGTAAATACAATATAAGTACAACACAATCAAACCCAATATAAGTATACCAGCTATCGATCACGGCTCGAAGAGAAGACATCCACTAAGCATATACAACCATCCAAATCTGCGCTCCTGCAAATACTCAAGAACAGATACACCTGGCAGCGGACCAGGTCCTCAGAGGGACGTAACAAGATACAGAAAATATGAGCCAACTTGAATACAGTAAACATGCATATAATTTGAAAATAAATAAGTATATTATACAAGACAATCTATATGAATGCAAATGAGGACAACTTTTTGACGTATGGGCAAGGGTAGTCTACTCGATCTAAGCCTCACAACTCACACACCCGTCTAGAACATCAAAAATTGACATACCTCTGGGTAGCGACCAGCGCGACTCTACAGAAATCGACATACCTCTGGGGTAGCGACCAGCGCGACACACGCCCGTAGTGCGAACTATATACTATGATTTATCAGAGTGGTTAAAAGCCCATACGCCTAATGATTGTCCTCCCATGATACTAGGTGCCATGTGTGTGTCAACATATCTAATACATAGTAATGACTGGAGAAAAACTACACATGCAAGAACTATACAGAAATGAAATAAATAAAAAGAAATATAAATAGCATGCAAAGTACTGCAAACAATTTGGCAAGGTATCTTGCCTGGGGTCCTGCTGCTGGTATGAATCAGAGTCCAAGTCACAGTCCAAATAGCCTATGTATTACAAATTTATCACGTCAAAAGATAATTTATTTTAATTTATTTAATTCTGGAATAATTACTCTAAAATCCTATTTTAATCTTATTATTCTGATTTTTATGTTAATTCCTAAATTTTTTCCAAAGAAACTGAATTTTATCAACTCGAGACTCATGGCACGCAAATCGAGGCGATTTGTTGACCGAAAAGTCAACCGACACAAACTCAATTTTTATGCATGATTTCCTGTAGATTTTAGCATCAAAAACATACTGGAATTTATGGCTCATCCGAATTCAAATTCGTTTGGGAATTATGGCACATACAAATTTTGTATTATGCACCGATGGTTAAATTCTAACCTAGAAGTTCTACAGAATTAACAGTACGTAAATACTTCAAATTAAATTCTGGGAAAAATATATGTCGATGATCTCGACATTAGCTTTCCGAAACTTTAAATGGTTCGTGATTCTGATTCCGGGTTCTCCCGAAATTGCGAAAATATCAAAATACGTCTATTTTCAGACATACTGTGCTCTACGAATTTTCCAGAATTTAATACTAATAATTTAGAAAAAAAATTTATATAATCAGAAATCTAACCTCATTATCGTTCTAAAAAAAAAAACTAGGCCTCGTTTGGAGTCCGAAGCTATGCGCAATGGCTTCTGGAAGATGAAGGAACCCTAGATGACAATTCTCCAAAAATCGGCTGAAGAAAAACCCTAGAAATTAATATCTAAACTATTATATATATATATATATATAGGAGAGAGAAAGTGCAGCCGCGGCTCACAGCACGCCACATGGCAGCCATCCGTGCAGCCCCGCCCAGAACGATCGTAGTTCGATGCGGCTCGGCTCAGTTGAGTCCGAGTCGAACTCGGTCTCGGCTCGGCTCGAGGTCGGCTCGGCTCGGCTCGCACCCACTCAGCGGTCACTGACAGGCGGGCCCGGCACTGTTCACTGCTGGAGGCTGACAGGTGGGCCCCCTGTTTACTGACTGGGCAGAATTAATTACTTTTTGGGTTTTCTTTTTCAGAAATTAGTTTTTAATTCAGTTTTTCATAATTAACTCGAAATAAATGCTAAAAATAATCGAAAAATTCCCAAAAAATTCTAAAAAATATATTTTATTATTTAGAACATAAAATAAAATTTGGGATATTTTTAATTAAGTTTGAACATAAAATAAATTCTTTAAAGTCCTCAAAAATTAGTGTTACCAGTTTTTAATTAACTAAAAATTATGGGAAAATCCCAATAATCTAAAATAGCCTAAAAATAATTCTAAATAAATATTTATATAAGTAAATATACTAAAAAAATTATTTTCTATTTAACTAAGATAATACTCTAAATAAATTCAACATCTATAATAAATATAATAATATAAAATATACACAAATACCTATTTTGGGTGAGGGAGTTTACAGCAACGAAGGTAAATCTAAGTGGTTGTGCGACATTAATACATGTATGAAAATATGTGCACTTATATCATATGAAAAGTTTTACTTAATTCCATTTACATTGAAAATAGATGCACTTATATCATATGGTCATATTTTCTAGGTTTTGTCCTACGACCACTTTCACATTGGTAGGCCAGTCTCCCGCATTAATACCGACGTTGGTGTCTTTCCGTCAGCTTTACGGTGGGCTACGGATGCAGCAGATCCAGTATACTGTGAACATGCGGTTATCTCTTTATACCGGGTCAAATTTGATACACTGAAGTATAACGAGGTAAAATATCTGTATTATTATTTTATAAAGTCATTATAACCATTATCTTATAATTTTTTGTCATAAAATAGGTGACATACTGTCCGTACCGGCTTGAGCATAATCCTACTGAAATCCAAACAACAGCCTATGACCTTAGTGTCCATAGTTGTTTCCTGATATTCGACGGTAAAATCATGTATCATCCAGCTGACCGCGTTATGCGACAATTCTGGGTGAAACAAAAGATTTTCGATGAGCCACCATGTTTAAATCGTAGTAAAGGGAGTGCAACTAAAAGAGCAAGCAAAATGATTCCACAGTGGAATTCTAGATTGGAGACACAGCCCGTGGTATAGATGTCTCAACTAATAGACTCTATAGATGAGGGTAAGTTATCTAAAAAGTTGAAAAAAATCATTTTTTTTAAATTATATGAAATCAAACGCTCATATTTGTTTAAATGGTGTAGCATTAGGTGATATAGCCTATAGATCTTGGTGGGGAGCTCCTCTTATCAGTCACCGATCCTACCAATATGAGGAGTTACGATTCCAACATCGGGTCGTTGATGATGCTAGTTATCGTGAATGGTATCAACATGTAATGGAGAAGGTACGTATTTTATTGATAAAAAAGTTTGTTTCCATAGTTTTTTATTATGAATTAATTGTATTCTACTTAATATTTCAACTTCCAAATTTGAATGTAGCATGTGAAAATCATCCAGTGAGAGACTCGTTAAGCACATCAGTAAGATCATTTTTGGATGATGTGCAAGAATTTCTGACTCCACCCAACCCTCCATTACATATTCCACCAGATTATCCTCAAGGCTTAGTTAGCCGACGACAACCACGTCCGCGTAGAAACTATCCTCATGTTTGGCATATGGATAGCCCGCCTCAACAAGATGACGAGGTCCCTCAGCAAGTTGAGCAGGACATTTTCCAACAGGCTGACCAGGACACTTCCCAACAGGCTGACCAGGTCAGCGCACTTTCCAATAGGCTGACCAGGGCACTTCCCAGTGGTCTAGCCATGGCACTTCTCAGTGGGCGGGCCAAGGCACTTATCAGTGGGCGGGCGAGGGAACGTCACAAGCACGTACCCCACAGATGGACCGAGAGGCGGACGAGGGGACTTCACAGCCTGGTGGTGACTATTGGGATTATTACATGCAGATGGCCACTTCTATATTTGATGCACCCCAGTTTGATACTGCTACTCAGCTATCTGTGACTCCAACAGCGCCGGTGCAGACACAAAAGGCTGATGAATTTGACCCATGGGCACCATTGCCAGGGAGAGACTTGAGGATAGAGTAGCAAGAAGAAATAGACTCGGTCTTAGGCCAATGCCTCGTAGGAATTATGACAGGATGGCAAGAGGCAGAGAATGAAATTATTGTACTGCTAGGTTATATGAGAAATTTATGTATTAGAAATTAAATTACATCAATGAACATAACTTTTCTAAGAAAATCTATGCCAATACATTTATTCTCTTGGTTGGTTAGTACATCTTCTTCGATTGTGTCCTAAACCATTACAATTGCTACATCGGAGATCTCTTGATGATTGATCCTTCGCCATGATGCGGTTCTTCTTTGGTCTTTCCGCTTTCCGTCGTACATCTGGTACTCCAATGTCGCCTATAACCAATGTACTTTGAATATTGTAAGGGACTGGAATTGGCTCCAGGTGCGGCTCATATACGCTTCTTAATGCTTCTTTAGAAAAAATACCTGGATAAAAACTCTCGATGCTAATATTTTTAGAATTATAAGCATAACATACATGTACACATGGCAGACAAGTATGATACCATTTAAAACATGTACAATATTTTTCATCTAAGTTCACAACATATGTTCTGTTTGTTTCACGATCTAGTATTTCAAACAAATAACCAACTATACTCAATATTTGCAGCTGCTGTCTTTTTCTTGTGATACTGGCCATAGTATTTAACATCTTCGGACAATAATCAGTTACAAGATTATCAGCTTTTTGCCGATTTTTGTTCTGAAGTGTTATGATTTTGGCTAGAATACCATCAAGTAGTGTTGTTATTGGTTTATCGCGTAAGTTTTTAACCCAGTTATTGAAGCATTCAGCAAGGTTCAACGTGTTAATATCTAATCTAGGACAAGGAGAATAAGCTGTTATCCAGTGTGATAAAATACGAGTTTCATCATTTACTCCAACAAGCCATTTGTAAACATCGATATTTTCAGCCTTAATTGTTTCAAAGCAAATATTCGCATCTGTCTCATTATAACATCTTGCAAGGTAGTCTAATTTACGTTGAAAATAAGTGTCACGCCCCAGTCCCAAAATATCGAGGGACTGGACACGTGGCAATGGCCAACAGCACGCACCGATGGATAACCCAATTTAATGGAGCCATCAGGGCGTACTTAAGCTGTAACGAAGGTCTACTACAACAAATCACACTAATCTCATCCATAAAGATAAAGAAATAAACTGCATAATGAAATGGAAATAAGTAGCAACAATAAGCCAGTCGGGGAAACAATCCGACTTATGTCTGAATACACTGGCTCAATAGGCCAGGAACAAAAGAGATAAACATAAAGTAAATACTGAGTACGGGATCAGGTACTCAGGAGAAGTCTTCGGCAGTCACCTCGTCTGCAGGGTTCAGTTCTGCTCCAGTATCAAGTCCAACAATAGCCTCAGCTCCTGTCCCGTATATCTCGGGGTACTGCTCCTCAGCTAAACCTGGGGACATCATCTATTCCAGGTCCTCAGTGGACATAGCAAGGCACAAAATAAAACAAGCCAAATAAATGCAGTGTAATTAAATTAATGAAACAGCAGGGTAAACTATGTAACCATCTATGTGATATGCAAATGAGAGCAACACTAGTACTCAGGCTGAGACCGCTACAAGCTCTGTGTCGGGGAGCCGGGTAGCAGTAATAACACGTAAAGGGTCTAGCTCTGCTGGAGAGTCTACAACCTCACAATAATAGTAGATATATATATAGAATAGCCTGTAGCCTGTGTGTCTCTCCCCACCCAATGTAATCACACAAACCATGACCATAACGTCTCATGTCCATGTCAGCGGGATTATAACTAATGCAACAAGTCAAACTGTCTATAACTAAAATATCTCTGTCAAGTCCTGTATCCTATACAGAATCACCATGAATATCTCAGGAAAATTCTGTCCATGTATAGTGTCAAGTGTCCTGGGTTGTAGGGTACTTGATATGTCAAGTACAAAAGTAAAAGGTATCGTAAATCCATCTCTAAATGACGAACCCAACATCGCGTACGGTGTTGGCACCCGACTAGGATCGGACACTAGGTACGTCATACGTTTCCTAGGTTAAGCAGTTTAAACAAGTTTATATGAATTTACACAAGACATCCAGCAAAGTATTATTACAGAAAATATGAAGATAAAGACTGCAAGTTTGGCAAGGTGCACTTGCCTGATGTTTGAATTCCACTTAGGTCCTGTTCTCGGAAATTTCCAGAGATGTCTCCGAAAGCTGAAATAAATAGTACCAGCATGCTCAGAAGGTGTCAAATAGCTAGGAACGTCTGTCCTTGGATCCAGTTTGGAGACAAGGGCAAAAACGGTAATTTTGGGCCAAAACGGGGTCCACCGGTGGGCCCGCTTTGCACCAAAAAATGTGTCAGAGTCAACTATCTCCAAATTTACCAAACTTAGTGTCAACAAGTTAGGAACACTGATACGAACCCAACGGAACTTTCAGATTTGAATTCCGATGAGCCGATCACAAAATCGTCCGTCGAGTGGGGCATGTGGGGCCCACGACACGCGATTTCGTCAACGTTCTCAGAATCGAACCAAACTTGACCCACAGGACCAGCGTATCACTACGAGTCTGATGGCACAAGTTTTGTCTCGATCTGACGTGTGTGCACGAAGTTAGAGTGAATTGCAGAAAAGTCGGATACAGGGCGATGTCCGCGGATACGCATTGATTCTGGTGTGCACGCACACCCGAATCAGCTTTCGCGAAATCCCACACGTCCGTATCGATGATGCGCACGTATCTGTGAAGACCGCACGTGACCAAGTCGTCCCGTTTGGCGGGGCGTACTCAGTTCCGGGGTGAAACATGGTCTGGTTTTTCCTGTTTTTGGATCGCGGTGTGCGATCACCACAGGATGCGATGCCCCGAACGGTTTATCCCGGCACCGAGAGGGTCATACAGGCTTCGCAACGCAATTTACGAAATCAAAATCCGAGCTACCAGCAAGAAGATACACGCACCTGAACGGGGCCCGAAAACCGGGGTTCGAATTGTGTCCGACACGTGTCCGGACATAAAGGGAAATTAGGGTTAGGGTTTGGGGGCTGCCGGAGAACCGTGGCTGGCCGGGGCGGCTCGTGGCGGGGGAGGCTGGCCGGAGGGGCTCGGGCGGTCGGGGGCTTCTTGTTTGTGGTATTAAACGAAAGGAATAAAATTGTATTTCAATGACGGGGTTTATGCGAAACCCGCGCCCTTCTGTTTACAAACAAACTTGTACAATGTAATCCTATACGAGGATGTGGGAGTACAATTTATTTAATCTGGGTATAAATTGCTATAGGTGTCTGATCTGCGGTCGATCACTTTAGCCCTTGGACCACACGATGTTGAAGAAGTGCCGTGGAAGACAGGTAGCAGCTTCGAAGGTTGCAGAAGAGGTTGGACGCACGAGGCCAAGGTCGTCGATCCCTGCTCTTTGCCTGCTCTCCGGGCTCTCTCCCTCTCTCTCTCTCTCCTTGGACGATAATTCTCTCCTGGATGCGGCGCAGGCGGCCGCTGCTGCTGCTGATTGCTGCGGCTGCCGGTGCTCGACGGCGAGAGGAGGAGGGAGGTGGGGAGGAGCCGTCGACGGGGCACGGCGAGCGGGACGGTGGCGCCGGAGGCGGTGGCAGCGGCCTGGAGGCGGGGAGCGGGGTGGCTAGGGCGGTGGGGGAAACGGAGGAGGAGGAGGAGGGCTTTTATAGGCGGGGAGAGAGAGGGAGTCGGCCGAGCGGGGCGGCGGGCATGGCGGAGAAGGCGGGGTCGTGGGGCGGCCGAGGCAGAGGGTGGCGGAGCTGCTGGCAGGAGAAGCGGGGACGTGGGTGAGCGGGTGAGCGGGTCGGGCGGCGGGCAGACCCGACCCGACCCGGTAGGGAAGCGGGCTGGGCCGGCCTGCGGGCCTGGGTAATGGGTTTTGGGCCGGGCTGGGAATGGGTTTGAATAATAAATAAAAATAATAATAATAATAATACAATTAATTAATTAATTACCTTAAATAGTTTTTAGGCATTTAAAAATAGGTCTGAGGCCCAATAAAATCCAGAAAAATTACCCTAAGTCCGGTTTTTTATTTTACACCATAAAATCATATTTTTATTACATTTTAATATTAGTTATTAGCAATTAAAAGTTATAAAATTACCACAGCACCTATGTAAATTCCTGAAAAATTGCAGAAAATTCCCAAAAATTAATTTTAAAAAAATCTGAAAATTTTAGGGTGATTACAATCTACCCCCCTTAAGAGGATTGCGTCCTCGCAATCGAAGGATAAACTACAAAGGCACGAATTTACAGAATTAAAGAATGCTTAGGTTTTACCTGCATCTGCAAATAAGTGTGGATAACGCTAGCGCATAACATCTTCTCGTTCCCAGGTCGATTCGCCAGGAGAGTGCTGTTTCCAAGCTACCCGAACCAGTCTGATTGTCTGCCCTCGCAGTGTCTTCTCACTGGTGTCGAGTATACCCACTGGTTGTTCCTCATATCTCAGGCTAGGGCCCACCGAAATCTCAGAATGATCAACTATATGACTTGGGTCGGTCACGTATCGCCTCAACTGTGAGACGTGGAATACATCATGCACTCCCTCTAAGGATGGAGGTAATGCAAGACGATAAGCCACCTCACCAATGCGCTCCAAGATATCAAATGGCCCAATATACCTTGGGCTTAACTTGCCTCGACTGCCGAATCTGATAGTACCTCTAGTGGGCGAGATCCTCAAAAATACATGCTCTCCTTCCTTGAACTCCAGGGGACGTCTGTGCGCATCGGCCCAATGCTTCTGTCTATCCTGGGCTGCACGGAGATGATTCTGAATCTGCCTTACTTTCTCCACTGTCTCCGTTACCAACTCTGGATCCAGTAATTAACGTTCGCCAACGTCACTCCAGCATATCGGCGATCTGTACTTCCTTCCGTACAATGCCTCGAAAGGTGCCATCTGAATGCTTGCCTGATAGCTGTTGTTGTAGGAGAACTCCACTAAGTGCAGATGATCTTCCCAAGATCCTCCGAAGTCCAGTATACATGATCGCAGCATATCTTCCAAGATCTGAATTGTGCGCTCTGATTGTCCGTCTGTCTGGGGATGATAGGCAGTACTGAATTTGAGCCTGGTGCCGAGACTCTCTTGCATGCTTCGCCAGAAGTGAGATGTAAATCTCGAGCCTCGATCTGATACAATATTAACCGGCACTCCATGTAATTTTACGATCTGTCGCATATACATGTCGGCTAGTACTTCCGTGGATTGCCCGACTCTGAATGGCAAGAAGTGAGCCGACTTAGTGAGCCGATCCACGATAACCCATACCGCATCCTTTCCACTAGGGCTTCTTGGAAATCCAGTGACGAAGTCCATGGTAATATGCTCCCACTTCCATTCAGGTATGGGAAGTGGCTGCAACATACCTGCAGTCCTTTGGTGCTCGGCCTTCACCTGCTGGCAGACTAAACATTTTGCCACAAATCGGACAATCTTCCTTTTTATTCCATGCCACCAGTAATACTGTCTTAAGTCCCGATACATCTTGGTTCCTTCTGGATGAACCGAGTATATGGAGCTATGTGCTTCCGTCATCAACTCCTGCCTTAATTCTCCATTTGGAACATATAGGCGATTTCCGCACCTTAATGTCCCGTCCTCGTGGATGCGAAGTCCCGTTTGCATGCCTGCTTCGGTTCTCTCTTTCAGCCTTCGGAATCTGGCATCATTAGGCAAAGCTTCTTTGATTCTCTCCACCAGCGATGACTTAACTTCGAGGTTAGCCAGCAAACCGTTTTGTCCAGGTAGAACAATCTCTATCTGAAGATCTTGCAAGTCTTGTAATAGCTGAGGCTGCTCAGTTAAGAAATAAGCCGAGGGTTTTCTGCTGAGGGCGTCGGCTACAACATTTGCTTTCCCCGGGTGGTACTGCAGATCTATGTCAAAGTCCACCATCAACTCAAGCCAACGCCTTTGCCTCATGTTGAGCTCCTTCTGAGTATAAACATACTTCAAGCTCTTATGATCAGTGAATATTTCAACCTTCTCTCCATACAGATAATGCCTCCAGATCTTTAATGCAAAAATCACTGCAGCTAGCTCCAGGTCGTGCGTTGGGTAATTCTTCTCGTGGACCTTCAGCTGCCTCGATGCATAAGCGATAACCTTGCCATGTTGCATCAAGACACAACCTAGTCCACTACCGGACGCATCACTATAAACAACAAAACCTCCTGACCCTGAGGGAAGAGTCAAGACTGGTGCTGTTGTTAGACGCCTCTTCAATTCTTCAAAGGCATTCTGGCATTCTTCCGTCCATATGAACTCCTGATCCTTCCGTGTCAGCTTAGTCATCGACTCTGCGATCCTTGAAAATTTTTCTACGAACCGTCGGTAATACCCAGCAAGTCCAAGAAAACTTCTCACTTCTGCAACAGAGGTAGGGGTAGGCCAGGTTTCTATAGCAGTGACCTTCTCTGGGTCCACAGACAGTCCTTCACCCGAGATAATATGTCCTAAGAATGGCACCTTGTCCATACAGAACTCACATTTGCTGAGTTTGGCATATAGCTTCTCCCTTCTCAATGTTTCTAGCACAATTCTGAGGTGTTCCTCGTGCTCTTCGTGGTCCTTGGAGTAGACTAGAATATCGTCAATGAATACCACCACGAACTTATCCAAGTACTGATGGAAGACTCCGTTCATCAAACTCATAAATACAGCAGGTGTGTTGGTTAAACTAAACGGCATTACTAGGAACTCATAGTGTCCGTACTTAGTCCTGAAGGCCGTCTTTGGGATATCTTCCTTCTTCACCCTAATCTGGTGATAACCGGATCTAAGGTCAATCTTTGAGAATACCCTAGCACCACTCAATTGGTCAAACAAGTCATCAATGCATGGTAAGGGGTACCGGTTCTTAACAGTTACAGCATTAAGGGCTCTGTAATCAATGCACAACCGCACAGTTCCGTCCTTCTTGGGTACAAAAAGTATAGGTGCTCCCCAAGGTGAAATACTGGGCCGAATAAATCCTTTCTCCAGAAGATCGTCAACTTGTGCTTTCAATTCCATTAACTCCTTAGGTGCTAGCCGATATACCGATGAAGTGATAGGTTCGGCTCCTGGAGTTAGGTCTATTGTGAATTCTATCTCCCGATCAGGTGGTAAACCTGGAAGGTCGTCGGAAAATACATCCACAAATTCCGTTATGACTCTTGGGTAATCTGAATCCTCTTCTACAGTTAATACCCTAAGAGTTGGCTGGACCCCTTGTTCTACAGCTCCTCGAAGAAATTTAAACTCAGGAAGGCTAGGGGGTCTAAATATCACTTTTCCAAGCCGGCAATCCAGTGTCGCCTGGTACTGACTTAACCAGTCCATACCAAGTACAACATCGTAATCAGGCATAGAAAAGATCAGGAATTGGGCTCGCATCTCTCGGCCACAGACTACTACCGAACATGATCTACAGATATCACTAACCGGGATAATTCCACCTCCCGTTAGAATTCTCTTCATCTTCGAGAGAGGTGCGGTAGCTACTCTATGTGTGGCTACGAAGCTAGCAGCAATAAATGAATGCGAGGCTCCAGAATCAAATAATGCTACAGCAGGAATTGAAGCTACTAATATGGTACCTGCTATCACTTCGCCTGCAGTAGCTTCCTCAGTGACTGCTAGTGCATATGCCTGACCTCGTCCCTGAGCGGGACCCCTTTGCTGACGAGCCTGCTGGAACAAAGCTGCCTGAGGTGGTAGTGGTGGCCTGGCTCCTCCAGGCCCTGTCTGTGTTGCTCCCCCAGCTGGAAGAGCTGGCCTAGGTGCAGGTGGAGCTGGTTGATTCGGAACTCCCTCTCGACGTTCCGAGCAGTCCTTTGAGAAGTGTTGTCCGGATCCGCAAACCAGGCAGAGTCCCAGCTTGCGTCTACATTCTCTTTCAATATGTCCTACTTTGCCGCAGTAATGACAAGTAAGTAGGTTCTTTGATGCTGCTTTCTGAGGCAGGTTCTTCTGGGGCCGTTTGGCAGAATCTCCAGGTGATGACTTGGACGGTGCTGAGGAGAATGGACGTTTCAGGCTTGATTCCCTTCGAGTAACGCGCTCCATCCGACGTGCTGCAGCAAGGACGTCGGTGTATGATGTGGGCGCGATCGATCCGATTAACTTCTGAAGCTCGAACCTGAGTCCATCAAAGAACTTCTCCGCCTTCTCTTCTTCGATAGGAATTAGAGAAGGGGCGAAGCAGCTCAGGCGAATGAATTCGGCGTTATATTCCTCCACCGTCATGTTGCCCTGGATCAGGCGGTTGAATCTGTCTCGGAGTTCTGACCGAGCCACAGCAGGAATGTACATATCCTGGAAGAGTCTGGAGAACTCCTCCCAGGTGACCTGATCATGTCCGAGCCTTCTTTCTTCGGACAGCCACCAATGGTGCGCGTTGTCCGTCAGTTGCATCCTAACGGCAGTCATCCACTTCTCCTTTGGAAGTTCAGCGGCCTCCAACTGGTGCTGAGTGTTCGTAAGCCATTCATGAACTTTAGTTGGTCCTTCCTTGCCCGAGAAGGTACGGGGTTTGAGTTGACGAAAATCTGTGATGGATCCCGTCGCTAGCCGCCTATTTGGTGGATTTGCATATTCCAATGCTGCGACTAGGCTGTTCCTTAGGTTCTCGGCCTCATGACGTTGGGCCTCCTGTTGGATCTGTTGTTGTGCCTGCATCATGGCGTAGAACATCTGGAACATTTGTTGTCCGTCCATTGCCTGCCCTGGAGGAAAGACAGGCATCGTAGGAGGGAACTGGGGTGGAGGCAGGATGTCATCACGCCTGAACCTGGAAATTGGCTGGCCAGTTTGATTGTTCTGAGAGGATTGTCCTCTGGTATCTGGCGTCGTTCCAGCTTCACAGGTAACCACAGCTTCAGGCGGTGTACCCAAGGGATTCTCGTCACCACTTCTGGGATCTATTACTCTGCATAAAAAGAAAACAATGAGAACGCACAGAGGAATCAAATCAGGATGCAATTCAAGCAATTAAATTGAATTCGACATAGAGTCCAAAAACGATTCAATCAATGGATGAGATCCTATAACTTATCCTATCTTATTGCAGGACTGTTCAGTCCCTAAGTTAAAACTGAACAATTTAGTTGACACCTGCATGGGCCACCACAAAAACCATGTCACCCCCCAGTCCCAAAATATCGAGGGACTGGACACGTGGCAATGGCCAGCAGCACGCACCGATGGATAACCCAATTTAATGGAGCCATCAGGGCGTACTTAAGCTGTAACGAAGGTCTACTACAATAAATCACACTAATCTCATCCATAAAGATAAAGAAATAAACTGCATAATGAAATAGAAATAAGTAGCAACAACAAGCCAGTCGGGGAAACAATCCGACTTATGTCTGAATACACTGGCTCAATAGGCCAGGAACAAAAGAGATAAACATAAAGTAAATACTGAGTACGGGATCAGGTACTCAGGAGAAGTCTTCGGCAGTCACCTCGTCTGCAGGGTTCAGTTCTGCTCCAGTATCAAGTCCAGCAATAGCCTCAGCTCATGTCCCATATATCTCGGGGTACTGCTCCTCAGCTAAACCTGAGGACATCATCTATTCCAGGTCCTCAGTGGACATAGCAAGGCACAAAATAAAACAAGCCAAATAAATGCAATACAATTAAATTAATGAAACAACAGGGTAAACTATGTAACCATCTATGTGATATGCAAATGAGAGCAACACTAGTACTCAGGCTGAGACCGCTACAAGCTCTGTGTCGGGGAGCCGGTAGCAGTAATAACACGTAAAGGGTCTAGCTCTGCTGGAGAGTCTACAACCTCACAATAATAGTAGATATATATATAGAACAGCCTGTAGCCTGTGTGTCTCTCCCCACCCAATGTAATCACGCAAACCATGACCATAACGTCTTATGTCCATGTCAGCGGGATTATAACTAATGCAACAAGTCAAACTGTCTATAACTAAAATATCTCTGTCAAGTCCTGTATCCTATACAGAATCACCATAAATATCTCAGGAAGATTCTGTCCATGTATAGTGTCAAGTGTCCTGGGTTGTAGGATACTTGATATGTCAAGTACAAAAGTAAAGGGTATCGTAAATCCATCTCTAAATGACGAACCCAACATCGCGTACGGTGTTGGCACCCGACTAGGATCGGACACTAGGTACGTCATACGTTTCCTAGGTTAAGCAGTTTAAACAAGTTTATATGAATTTACACAAGATATCCAGCAAAGTATTATTACAGGAAATATGAAGATAAAGACTGCAAGTTTGGCAAGGTGCACTTGCCTGATGTTTGAATTCCACTTAGGTCCTGTTCCCGAAAATTTCCAGATATGTCTCCGAAAGCTGAAATAAACAGTACCATCACCCTCAGAAGGTGTCAAATAGCTAGGAACGCCTGTCCTTGGGTCCAGTTTGGAGATAAGGGCAAAAACGATAATTTTGGGCCAAAACGGGGTCTACCGGTGGGCCCGCTTTGCACCGAAAAATGTGTCAGGGTCAACTGTCTCCAAATTCACCAAACTTAATGTCAACAAGTCAGGAACGCTGATACGAACCCAACGGAACTTTTATATTTGAATTCCGATGAGCCGATCACAAAATCGCCCGTCGAGTGGGACCTGTGGGGTCCACGACACGCGATTTCGTCAACGTTCTCAGAATCGAACCAAACTTGACCCACAGGACCAGCGTATCGCTACGAGTCCGATGGCGCAAGTTTTGTCTCGATCCGACGTGTGTGCACGAAGTTAGAGTGAATTACAGAAAAGTCGGATACGGGGCGATGTTCGCGGATACGCATTGATTTTGGTGTGCACGCACACCCGAATCAGCTTCCGTGAAATCCCACACGTCCGTATCGACGATGCGCACGTATCTGTGAAGACCGCACATGACCAAGTCGTCCCGTTTGGCGGGGCGTACTCAGTTCCGGGGTGAAACAGGGTCTGGTTTTTCCTGTTTTTGGATCGCGGTGTGCGATCACCACAGGACGCGATGCCCCGAACGGTTTGTCCGGGCACCCAGAGGGTCATACAGGCTTCGCAACGCAATTTACGGAATCGAAATTCGAGCTACGAGCAAGAAGATACACGCACCTGAACGGGACCCGAAAACCGGGGTTCGAATTGTGTCCGACGCGTGTCCGGACACAAAGGGAAATTAGGGTTAGGGTTTGGGGGCTGCCGGAGAACCGCGGCTGGCCGGGGCGGCTCGCGGCGGGGGAGGCTGGCCGGAGGGGCTCGGGCGGTCGGGGGCTTCGCCGGAGGCGGCGTTGGCGGCTCGGGGAGGCGGCGCAGGCGGCCGCTGCTGCTGCTGCTGCTGTATTGCTGCGGCTGCCGGTGCTCGACGGCGAGAGGAGGAGGGAGGTGGGAAGGAGCCGTCGACGGGGCACGGCGAGCGGGACGGTGGCGCCGGAGGCGGTGGCAGCGGCCTGGAGGCGGGGAGCTGGGTGGCTAGGGCGGTGGGGGAAACGGAGGAGGAGGAGGAGGGCTTTTATAGGCGGGGAGAGAGAGGGAGTCGGCCGAGCGGGGCGGCGGGGATGGCGGAGAAGGCGGGGTCGTGGGGCGGCCGAGGCGGAGGGTGGCGGAGCAGCCGGCGGGAGAAGCGGGGACGTGGGTGAGCGAGTGAGCGGGTGAGCGGGTCGGGCGGCGGACAGACCCGACCCGACCCGGTAGGGGAGCGGGCTGGGCCGGCCTGCGGGCCTGGGTAATGGGTTTTGGGCCGGGCTGGGAATGGGTTTGAATAATAAATAATAATAATAATAATAATAATAATAATAATAATACAATTAATTAATTAATTAATTAATTAATTAATTACCTTAAATAGTTTTTAGGCATTTAAAAATAGGTCTGAGGTCCAATAAAATCCAGAAAAATTACCCTAAGTCCGGTTTTCTATTTTACACCATAAAATTATATTTTTATTATATTTTAATATTAGTTATTAGCAATTAAAAATTATAAAATCACCACAGCACCTATGTAAATTCCTGAAAAATTGCAGAAAATTTCCAAAAATTGATTTTAAAAAAATCTAAAAATTTTAGGGTGATTACAATAAGGCAGTCTACATACTAGTTTTAAATTTTGTTTAAAATATTGAATACAATAAAAATGAGGTGATTCCGAAAAAGTAGCACGCATGGCATTTATTAATCCTTTCTGTTTATCTGATATAAAAGAAATCGTATCCCACGTATTAAAACTACCTTCAAACGATGCTTTCAACCCGTTTAAAAACTAAGTCCAAGAATCCGTGTTTTCGCTCTCAACAACAGCATAAGCAATTGGATATAATTGATAGTTAGGATCATGAGCACACGCAATAAATAAAATACCTTAAAATTTAGAGGAAAGAAATGTAGCATCAGTACTAATCACAGGTAAACATCCCCTTAAAAAGCCATCAAATGCATGCCTTAAAACAAATAAAAATTATTTGAAACTTATTATTTTCTGTAGTCTTTATATAACATCTGCTACCTGGATTTGTCTCAATGATTGTAAAAGTATACTCTTCAAGACTACTATATGCATCAATATAACTACCATTTATTTCTGATAGAGCAATTTCTCTAGCTTTCCAAGCTTTACAAAATTTAATATGTATTCGGTGTTCCCTATAGATATCATTTATAACATGCGATGGACTATACGACTGATTATCACGAATTTTATCAATAATCTTATTCTTAACCCATATAGTTGTCGCTAATGGATGATTTTCCGTTATAAGTCCACCTAAACAAGAATGTACATTTTCTAGCGTACTAATGACGAATGTTTCGCCGTTGCCAATGGCTTTAGCGTACACTCTCCAATTACAACTAGAAACGTTACATTTATATACAATTCCACTGGCATTGTTTCTAGTAGCCCTGCAACAATTTTTTTTTGCAATTGCTATATCACTAATAAAACTTCTAAATGCATGACGATTTATAAATTCTCTTCCAATGAATAAATTATTTAAACTATCAACATTATCATCAAGTACATCATCTATATTTTCTATTAAATCATCACTATTTTCATCGTCGGTATTACCATCATCTACTCTATGTTCTTCTTCAGTAAATGAAATAACTTGGTGAGAAGAACTAGGACCACTACTAATTCTTGGTGGTGGTGGTGGTAGTGGTGGAGTCACAAAAATATTAATATATGTTGATTGTATATTAACTTCAAGAATAAATTTCCATGCCTCCTCACTAACTAAATTTATGCAATTAGATAGATAAATATGTACCAATAAAAATTTACAGTCAATAGAATTTTTTTTCAAATATTAGATTACGTAAATTATCAAACGAAATATTTCGATCAATTAAAAGAACTTCAACTAAACCTCCTTCATAAGCTAACCCATTTAGTACACCACCAAGTGAGCATAGTATTGTTATACTTCGATCCATGGCAACAAGAAAATGGGCTTCAAATATTGTATATTGAACTGAGCTTCTCCTGTGTCGAAAGAAAGAAATTTCGTATGAAAAGAAATAAATTTTTTGATTGCAATGTTTGATATGCTGATATCAAACAAATACTACGTTTATATAGGTAACTTCGAATCGATCGTTAGACGAACGTTGGATATGAACGTTAAAAAAATAAGAGCCGTTGAAAGAGCCGTTGTAAAATAGTCGTTGTACATAAACCAACTACTAAACCAATCCATAGACCCAACCCAATTTCAAACCAAAATCAAAACCAAATCATTCTTCGATATTTGTCTTTCTTCTTTACTTTGTCTTTTTTTTTCATATAAAAAAAAAACTAAACCATTAAAATAAAATAAAAATTAGAGGACACAAATAAATACTAGTTTTTATTTTATTTTCTTCTTCTTTATTTACTTTTTTTTATTTTCCAAAAAAATATTTCTTTCCAATTAATTTATTTTAATTTTATTTCGTTAAAATAAATTTACTTAAATCTAATTACAAAACTAAACTAAACTAAATAAATAAAACAAAAATATAACTAATTAAAATAAACCAAAAAAAAAATCAAACCAAACTAAGTAAACAAACCAAACCAAACAAAACCAAAAAAAAAACGTGGGCCCCACGGCCAATTTTCGCCAACTGAGTTGGCTGAAATTGCCCCCCCCCCCCCCAATTTCAGCCAACTCTGTTGGCAAAAATTGGCCGTGGGGCCCACGTTTTTTTTTTAAATCTTTTGGCTGCGTACGTGTACACTAGTTGTATTTTCCGCCAACACTGTTGACGGACTCTGACATTTTTTTTAAAATTTTCAAACTTATTTCGTTTACATGAATTTAATATAAATTTATTTTGTTACAGTAAATTTTTTGTTTTTTTTTTAGACTTTACACCTGTAAACTATGTAGATACTCTCTCACATGCTCCAACAAGAGTCTTAGGACAACTATTTTAGGTTCTCACCCACATTTTTTGTTGCCGTAACATTACTATAATATATTACCTCTCTTTCATTTGTCCTGTCCTTTTTTCTTTCACTCATCCACAGCCCTCAAGAACAGATCTTTACTCCACTTCTCTCTCTCTCTCTCTCTCTCTGTGCAATGTCTTCTTCTTCCCACTTCAGGAAGTGATCCCATGAAGAAACCCACCACCAACGTGGCCCACCTGCCGCCGGACCCGACCCGCAACCCGAACCCGAGCCAGAAGCACCGGCGGATCCGGAGCCCCCGGGTCCGGCTCCGTAAGCCCTCCAGCGGGGGGAGGAGGAGCGGCGGGGGCCCCACCACCCCGCTCCTCAAATGGAAGCTCTCCGACGCGGATCACGGAACCGGGTCATCGTCGGCGCCCGGATCCGATAAGGCGGCGGCGATTGTCTCGGCGAGAAAGCTCGCCGCCGGGGTCTGGATGGGATTCGAGGTATGGCAAAACCCTAATTTCTAAACTTCTTTTGGGGTGCATTGTGTGATATGGTGGAAAAGTTTGGGTTTTGATGAGATTGATGGGTCAAAGATTGGATCTTTATGGTGAAAAGTGTAAACTTTTTGAAGTTCTGGATGTTAGGGTTTGTAAAGATTGGATTTTGATAGGGTCTTCCGTGAGAAATGTAGGGTCCACTTCTGTAAATTGTCGAAGAAATTTGTCGTTGGGTTGCATCGTGATCACATTGGTAAATCGAAGGTTGGATTTTTTTTTTTTTGTTCTTTGTTTTTTTTCCCTCATAGCTTTTCTTAAGAAAGAAGGAAAGATGCAGAGACTGTTTGGTTGCAAACATTTTTTGCATGCAACAGTTATTTCTATATTGGTATTGCAAATACAAAGTCTGGTTGGCGGTAAATGGGATGTTGCGGGGTTTACAAATCCAGTCCTTGAAATGATACAATTAGGATGCTTGGTTGCAAGTTTTGATGTTTGGTTGGGACTTTGTGCCACTGAATGAAGAGAGCATTAGAGGAAATGGTGTAATAGCTGTTGTTATAAGTGGTATCATGGCCATTCTGGCCACAACAAAGGTTGTAACATTTGTTCTGAGTTATTGCAACATTTGTTGCAGTAATTGGCACTGCTTACAGAAAATAAACGCTGGAAATGCTGCAACAAATGTTGCAGTAGCACTACACATGAAGCCGATCATCCCCATAGTGGTGTCGCGGCCAGGAGGGAATTTTGAATTGGGTGAGATAAGTTACGGGAATGTCAATCGTTTTTACTGTCTTAATGTGTCATAGACGTCAATCTGATTTGATTCCTTGTAGCAATTTGTATCACTTCTTAGTCTAGTCTCTTTATGGTCTAGGCCTAGGGGAACTTTTAGGGTGCTTCTTTGTTTGCATCAGCTTAAAGGTAGCTTTATCTATCCGCCAACTAGGTGTCTAAGTTTTATAGCATGGCCTCTCATGCTTGAAGCTACCTTTACTAGGAAAGTGGCCTAATATAGAGGCTTGACATCATGTCGACAACCGATCTTAACAACTTTTTCAATTCTTTAATGGAGGTATGTAAATGTTGGAATTTTGGTAAGGTGTCCTTCAAGAAGAAGGTTATGTAGGTTGTTGGAAACTTATGGGAAGTTTGGAACTTTATTAGACGGATAGGTGCAATTTTGGGATTTTGTTTGGCTTCCTGATAAGAGAATAACAGTGAAAGTAATTCTTTGTCCATTAATTTTTGTGGTTTCTTGGTATCAAATTATGACAAAAGGTGGAAATTTATGAGGTTTGTGCTTTGCGGGCTTTTGGATTTGGTGGGATGGGTTAGTAAGGATGTACTCTTGTAGGGTTGCCATTTTGCATAATATGTTCGGCAAACTTTGGATAACTTTGTTGAGAAGGTTGTACTTTGCTTATGTTGGTAACTTCAAGATCGGAGTTATATAGCATTTCCTCAAGAAAGGAATAATGTTTTGGATTTTGATGAGATGTGCAAGTAAATGACTATCTTTCAGTAGGATTTCCTTCAGGATGAAGAATAATGAAGTAAAATTGTGGAATCTTGTTGGAAATTTGGATTTTGATGAGACATGAAGTCAAACTTATATGTAATGAGGGTGTTGATGGATAGTTTTGCTTGGGACAAGGACAATAAGTTCTATTGTTCTTTGTTGTTGATTTCTAGTTTCAATGTGTTCAAACTGCCATAAGAAATCGGCTATGTGCTAACTTGTTGAGATATTTGTTGAAACTGTTGCATTTTGATTATGTTGATGAACCAAAAATTGGATTCTGATGCTTAGACTGAAAATTTTTCATCGGGAAGTTGGAAATGCATTGTGTGCCCCCAAATTTTTTATGTTTGTTGCCTATGGAATTAGCAACTAATATGAAGGAATTGCATTATAAATGTCCGGGATCCTCGTGAGCAGCTTGCATTTCGTTGAATATGGAAGTCAAATATTAGGTATGTTACTATGGTTGTGATGGGCTTTTTCCATTTCATACAAGTAGAGCATGAAATGGAGGATTATTTGTACCCTCAGAATTAAATATAACCAAATTGCCGGATTTGCTCAATATAATTTATTGAAATCTGTACAAATTGATTCGTCCCTTGTTGATTCTTCTCAAAGTTTATCCGTCTTGTCTTTTAAAGAGCTTGCATTTTGATTGAATTGCCAAGTCAAACGATAGTTATTTTTCAATAATGTTATGTACACGGACTCCTCTGTCACAAGTCCATGTACAGACGGCTAACTATAACTAGTAACGGCTCCGTTATGATATTTTTTTAGTTCTATACTGAGAGATACATCCCTCATAACAACCTCTATCTCATCCTACCACATTTTTCTAGAAAGATATTTCTCCAATTAGTTAAGATGGGACCCACCTGCCACCTAACTATTTCCTTTCTCTTTTCTGGTTCACCATTTAATACTGATACTGAAAAGGTTTCTCGTTGGACTTCATGTCCCCCCATTCACGACCACTGATGAGCCTTTGTCTCCATTGCCATAGTCACTAATCTCTCCATTACCATAGTCACTACTGTCTCCATTATTACCATCGGCACAACCATCGTTGCCACTGTTTCCTCTGTCCAACGCAACGATGTCCCTAGGCAACATTTTACAAAATATTGCATATTTTAGTTGATGGTACTGAAGAAAATTGGAAGACGATATGCATGGAGTTCTTTTTCTTACATAGTCGGATACCTTTGGTACATTGAAGCCAAATTTCTTTTGTTTACTTATTTCTTGTTATCCTGACATGGAATTATAGAACTTACTGACATCAAGTGAATGCTCTCTTGTGCTCTTCTTTTTGTTATGTTATGTAATTGTGTTCTTTTTCCTACCAAATGTTTTATTTCAATGACCGGACATTGTTTTATTAATAATTTGTTCCCTCACTCTGTTAATTATTTTTCTTCAACTAGTTGTATGCAACTTATCATAGTCACCACGCATGTTAGTGGTGCAGGTGAAAAGAGAAGCTCGCTGGTTTGAGTCGGCTTTCTCTATAAAAGCTCGACTCTCGAGCTGACTTTATTAGCGAATTAAGGAACAAATCTTCAACTGAAAATGAACTCGAGTTCCTTAACAACTCAAGCTTGAACTTGGGAAACTCATCCAGAGACCCCATAACATGCTTGTATAGAATTGACCACTGTACTAATTTGATTAGGTGACGCGGGAGCAAGGACTGTCAATTGGTCCAGTTGGTTGACCTGTCCAATCGTTTTAGAGGAAGTCAAAGTTGGTCAATAATAGCTTCTTATTTACTAATATTATTTACTTATCATTTAGTAGTTTCTAGGAACTTCTATATTTGGTAATATTATTTATTTAGTATCCAAGTAGTTTCTAGGAGCTTTAGATTTTCTTCTATATTTTCTACCCTCTCTACCCCTATAAATAAGCCCCTTAAGGTCCTCCTCTGTAATCAAGTTAATGAAGTTATTCAAGAATTAATTTATCATAAAGCTTTTGCTTTGGTGGGAATTTGATTGGTTGTGTTAGTGTATCCTTGGCCTGGCCGTCCAAAGTGGTGAATTGGCCGTCGGTATCCGTAGTGGGGTTCTCAACCTCGCCACCATTTGGTCAACGACAATTCATGACGTCCGGAGTGAGGTCCTAGACCTTGACTCAATCGAATCGCCAATACCCAACGACTCCCTACGTCACTAGGACTCCACTTTACTCGGCTCGACTTGACTTTCATATACTTTTTAAAAGATAGACCAATTTAATCCCCAGTGAAAATCTGAACACTCAGTCTGTCATGAATTTGAATCAAGCAACTTTAACTACTCTCCAGTGTAGCGCAAGCTAACTCGAACACAATTTCCAAGATCAGTTGTTAGCCTGAACTTGGCCGAATAATATGGAGGTGGAGCTCTACTTAATAATTTCTAGCTCCAGCCGGACTCGATAATCTCATACCATAAATAAGCACAACTTGAACATCCCCAAGCTTGATGAGACTTGATGGTTTCCTTATAAGTCCAGTTTGAACTTTGAAGTGACAGCTATGTTACCAGGGAACTAATGCCGGATCGCATTAATTAAGAAAAAAAAATATCGCAAGGTCAACCAGCAAAGAGAAAATAATGAAAAAAATTAATTGGCAGGTGGCTCCCACTTTTAAATAATTCGGGAAAAATCTTTCCAGAGAAAATGGCGGGATGAGAGAAATAATTGATTATGGATATAGATATTGTTATTGTTATTTATGACGGATGGAATCTCTTCGTATAAATTTGAGAAATATTGTAAGAGACATTGCTAGTTAACTGTCTGTACACACTCTTGATAAAGGAATCCGTGTACATAGCATTATTGATAGTTTTAGGACTCAGTCTTGTGCATGCATTGTCTTTTGATTTATTCAACTATTTCAATGTCTAACTGCATGGATGGATTTGCCGAGAAGCCTGTGTAACTAGATTTATATAAAGATTAAAGATCCTAATCATCATTTCTCTAGGGATTGTACTTCTCTTGACCAAGAGAATATACTCATCTTGCTATAAATGTGAACCTATTGTGTTCAAAATGTCATCAAAATATTAGGTTTCTAAGTAGGGATAACCATAAATTTCATCAATTATTCTCATTTTATTCTGAAAAATGAATTATCCAACTGAATGGATGAAGCTTGTTTTAATATATAATAGCACTAATCCTACTACAGGTTCAACAGTTGCTTATATATTCATTGCTAGCTAGTCTTTGTAGAGCTTGATTATATGTTGTTTAAAAATTTACTCACTTTATCCTTAATTTGCAGGCTAATGTCTATGATCCCCCAAGTTCTCTCCATACCAACACTGTGCTCCATGCCAGCACGAAGAATTATCATCATACTCCCATTTTACTCAATAACCCAAGTGGCACTCTAGAAAAGGTACTCCCACCAATTCAACTGTCCACACATTTTCTAACTATAATCTTCATAGAACCGAACTAATTTGTTATTCTTTTTGAATCAGCTTCAAACATCTGCAATATTCCCCAATCCCTCAATCGAGAGAGCAACTAAATGGGATCCAGGGTTCTATGGCCACTTAAAGCTTCTTGAAGACAAACAGGTGCCAGCCGTCTCTAAGGTCTCGTCTCTCCAGTCTGAGCTCGAGCAAGCTCGAAGCAGGATCACAGAACTCGACAATGAGCGGCAATCCTCGAAGAAGAAGCTTGACCACTTCTTGAGAAAGCTGGCAGAGGAGAAGGAATCCTGGCGGAGAAGAGAGCATGAGAAGATCCGAGCGGTAATTGATTCCATCAAGGATGATCTCCATAGAGAAAGGAAGAATCGGCAGAGATTTGAGATTGTGAATTCCAAGATTGTGAATGAACTTGCCGAGGCTAAGATGTCAGCAAAGAGGTTCTTGCATGACTATGAGAAGGAGAAGAAAGCCCGCGAGCTTATGGAGGAGGTTTGCGATGAGCTGGCGAAGGAGATTGGGGAAGACAAGGCCGAGGTGGAAGTGATGAAGTTGGAGTCAATGAGAATACGCGAGGAAGTGGAAGAAGAGAGGAAGATGTTGCAGATGGCAGAGGTATGGCGTGAGGAGAGGGTACAAATGAAGTTAGTCGATGCAAAGTTGACTCTCGAAAACAAGTATTCACAGCTGGGTAAGCTGCAATCACAAATAGAGGCCTTCTTAAAAGCCCAAAGCAACTTGAATCCTGATGTGGAGGAAAAGAGAGAAGCAGAGTTTCTCAAAGAGGCTGCGGACACGGTTATGGTTCAAGAGATTAAGGAGTTCTCCTACCAACCCCCACCTGCTTCCGAAGATATTTTTGCAGTTTTTGAAGAGCTACAGCCAAGAGAAGAGTCCAATGAAAGAGAGATTGAAGCTTGTTATGGATACACTAATGGGGCTACCAACGGCTGTCCGGATAAGCAAACAAACGGTTTTGCCAATGGGAAAATTGATAGACATGGGAATACAGATGATGAAAGTGGCTGGGAAACTGTAAGCCATGTAGAGGAGCAGGGGTCAAGCAACTCCCTTGATGGCAGTGACGTATGTGAAGAGAGCAATGCATCCGTTAGTGGAACGGACTGGGATGAGAAGAATGGAGATGATGGGAAGGCGAAAAGTGAGATCAGTGAGGTCTTCTCATCAACAACGAAGCAATCAAGAAAGAAGGGTTCTTCCATAACTAGGCTGTGGAGGTCATCATGCCCAAATAATGGCGAGATCTATAAGAAAAGCTTATTTGAGGCAACAAATGGAAGGGAGTCGAATGGAAGATTGTCCAATGCCACCATGTCTCCAGATATGAAGTCAGGGGAAGTGGATTTAAGCTCACCGAGTGTCGGACAGTGGAGCTCGTCTGACTCCATTAACCAACATATCAGTCGCGGAATGAAGAAGGGATGCATCGAGTGGCCCCGAGGCACGCAGAAGTACAGCTTGAAGGCAAAGCTTCTAGAGGCGAGAATGGAGAGCCAAAAGATTCAGCTGCGCCAGGCCCTCAAACAAAAAATTTAGCGCTGGCACCATTGCACACTCAAGAGTCGACCATAGTGTTAATTTCTGGATGTCAAAGTCTTGTTGCTGATTAATCTTCACAAGAACTCATCTGACTTCCCCAGTGCCAACTATTATTAGTCCTGCTTTCTGCTGAGAGGATATTCACTATAAATCTAAGGATAGAAATATTGGAAGACTTGTATTTCATGTAATCTATCAGTAGGGAGCCTGTAGTTTCTCAGAATTATGAATATTTTGGTAGCTGTTCGGAATATATATAAGTATCTTCAGTGAAGCTAGATTAGTATAGGCATTTGTTAAATCTTGTTGTGCTATGTATATTTTCATATAGCAGGTGCCCTTGGAACTTAATTTTTTTTTTTATGTTCTTGCTTGTTTGTTTGGTTGATATATTCCCAAACCAAGCTAAGAGACATCTATTTCATAGTTTACAGTATAGGCCGATAACGATCCGATACCGATACAGTTTGGCATGTTCCGATTCGATACTGACTGATATCGACATGACATTCGGGGTCTTATTTTTGAGTCAGTTCGGCAAAAAAAATTGAATAAAAAAAAAAATCAATCAACAACAGTGTAGAAGCATAGTACGGTTGTAAAAGCATGCAAAAGAAGAAAACTCCTATATCACATGTAAACCAATCGACAAGGAACTTTTTGATATTATTTCATGTTAGATGAAGGATGTTGAGAATATCTCCATGTTGTTTCATACGTCAAGAACACTCCCCTGAAAGTGTCACTTTTGCCTTTGACTAAGAATAAAATAAACTCAATAACGATACTTTCAGGAGGGTGTTCTCGACTTATGAAACAACATGAGGGTATTCTCAATATCCTTCATCTAACATGAGGTAATATCAAAAGACCCGTCTACTATTCATTCAGAAACAATACTGTAAATACTTAAAATTATGTCTAAATGTATAAAATATATTTTGTAAAATGTTAATAATTTATTAATAATTATTTATTTTTCGACAAAAAAAAAAAAAATTCTTCGATCCGAAATCGACGATATTGTCGATACCGTCAATACCGATACTTATAGGAATAGTCTGATACCAATAGTGCGAACCTTGAATTCTAGTCTTACATTCTTCTCAAGCTACTTTGCCAGTAGGTTTTCTTCTGATTCTCTAACTTCACGTCCTGTGCACTACTAAAATAGGCTCTTGATAAAGGCACTAAAAAAAAACTCAAGACAGTCCAAATTTTCACCATTGATAATTACAAGTTTGCCACTTAAAAAAATTACTCACCGAACTGCCCACTTCCCATTGATTTTTTTTATAATCAGGACTGTCAAAATTTTGACAGTCCTAACAATTGGAAGGACTGTCAAAATTTTGACAATCCTTCCAATTGGTAAGACTGTCAAAATTTTGATAGTCCGGAGGGGAGTACTACGCGAGGTGACACGAGGGCGGGGCTGCATGAAGACCGGAAGGGGGGGGACGAGGCGGAGAAGCGGGAGGAGAAGGAGGAGGAGGAGGTGGTGGGAGGCGGGGGAGGAGGCGGAGGCGCGCGCACGGGGGCGACGGCGAGGCGTAGGCGCTCGCCTCCGCTGCTGCTGTTGCTGCTGCCGCTTATGCTGCCGTTGTCGTCGCCGTCGTCGACGCGAGACGTAGCCGCAGCCCCCCGCGAGCGCATGCCTCCGCCGCGCGCAGCCCCCCGCACGCTGCTTCTTCTTCTTGATCGCCTTCGGAGGCAACGAAAAGGTGTTTGAGGTGTGGCTCGGCGGCGGCGACGCGATCGATGACGAGGTCAACGACGCGGAGAGACGAAAAATTGCGAGATGAGGGAGGAGGAGAGGCCGGAGGCGGGTGGTGGTGGGAAAGGAGCATGAGGAGGGAGGTGAAGAGGGTGGACAGTCATAGTAAAATTTGAACTAGTCTGAGTAAAAATTCTTCCTAACTGGACTAGCATCAATACTGGACTATTTCCGAGTTATTTTTTTTAGTGCCTTTAACAACAGCTCTAATTATTGATCTTACTTTTGACTAACTTGAATGTTTCAGAATGACTTGGTATCTGCAAAAATTACCCCAATAGCTTTGGCAGTATCTTGAGTACAGGTTCCAGTACTGAATGTCTCTCATTCATTTTTCTTGGCTGTTCATGTGGGTCTCTCCATCCTTCCTAAATTAGGGGTGTCCGACTGTGAACCAAGAAAATGATGCATATGGATTTAATTTCTATTAGCTGCACCACCGAGAATAGTAGGTTAGGAATAGACCCATCCCAACCAACATGATGTTGATGGAATGCAGTAACTTGATTAGGCTTCATGTGCTACTCACATTCGATGTGGTGGAGTTTGTCACAATTGGTACAATATTTTATCAAACTATGTTATGGGCCTTTATCAAGTGCTTGTTTGATTCATGGAACTTAACAAGAACTTAGTGGGCTTTGAAGTTCTCTTTGTTTGGTAAAGAACTTGAAAAACTTGAGGAGACAAGAACTTAGTCTACATATTAATTCCTTTCAATAACTACATATTAGTAATGATTAATGCTATTAATTTCTTCAAAATATTTTTTAGAACTATTTTTGACTGCCGATGTGACATATTAAATAACATTATATGACAACTAATGATAGCTGACATGACAAATTTTAACCAAATAAAATAATTATCCAAAATTTTTAATGTTAATGTTAATATTAATTTTAATATTATTAATATTAATTTTAATGTTAATTCTAATTTTAAAATTTGTCATGTCAGATGTCATATTAACCGTCATGTTGGCTGCTATATAAGAAGAGATAGTTTGTATGAACATAGTTTGTATGAACACTTTGGAGGAATTAATAGTATTACTCTTTGATAATTAAGATCTAAAAAAAAAAAAAACTCCTCTATTGTCATAAGCTCAAGGTGTATAATGGGTTAGACGGCCCGGAATTCGGCCTGGACCGGCTCGGCTCACCCCCTCCGTGGGTCTGGGCTGGGTCGGCAAAATCGGCCCGTAAGCCCAGCTCGACCCGGCCCGGGTGTGCAACGCTACCGGTCCGGGCCAGTTCACGGTCGGACTGGGCAGGCCCGGTTTATTTTATTTACTTTAATATATATATATATATTAAAGTTTTCTTTACATATGAAAACTTTCAACCATGTGCTATATTGAAATGAGAACATTTGCTAGTTACCTTTTATTCATTTAGTCTCACATCGGCTGCATATATGGATGAAAGAAAAGATGTTCTTTAAATAGAGATCCATAGGTGATTTTTTTGGCACAAATAATTACTACACTAGTCAGTTGGCTTTATCAAAAAAAATTATATCTTGTCATTTGAGTTGACGAGAATTATAATTTTTTTTTACTAACAAATAACTTATAATTTTCTATTTATTATATACATAATATATTATATAACTTATATTATATATAATATATATATAAAAAAATATCGGGCCGGTCCGGTCTAATCCGAAATCGGTCTGGACCCAGCCCAGTCGATCCGGACCGCTAGCCACCGGGTCATGGGCCCGGACTGAATCGACCTTCACCACCTACTGGGCGAGCTGGTCCGAACCGATCCACGTCTAGATTTTAAATCCGGACTGAACCAAATTCAGTCAAAACCGATCAAATCGACCGACCCGACAGGCCTGTTACACACCTTGATCATAAGCTTGTGTAACTAGAGGGGATATAGTAACTGCTTCTAGTACCGGAGTCAACAATTTTGCGTTTCTTTCACCAATTTGCAGCAATTACTATAGGATTGTATTATGCAATACTTCAATATATACTTATGGTTTCCCTCAATATTTTGTTTACATTACAAGTCAATGTACTTATTGTTGGGTTGAGTTCAAATAATTATCAAGATATGCTTGTGTTGCTCATCGTGGTGGCTGATGTCTGCAATGAAAAATCCCCAAAGATGGAAAATTCTCTATCTTTTCCTTTTGAATGACATATATACATTTATATCAGTAAAATTTGCAAGAATATTGGAGGTACCATATTTGAATGGGCCGATTGTACAAACTTCACTTTGTTTCTTTTGAACCAAGTTCAGCCTCTGAAAAGTTCCAACGTAACTAAGGGACTGTTTGCAATTCGGAAATTAATATTTTGTATACGCATTCTAATAAAATTGAGTGAAGTATAATGAACTGAAAAATTGTTCGTTTGGGTGCTTCAAAAAAGTGGATATTAGAAGCAAAAGATTTTAAAATTAATATTTAATTGGTTGTTGATGTGAGTAGAAAAGTATAATTTTTTTCGGTTTCGTTTGGTTCGTGGAAAAGAAATGAAAGAAATTTTTTTTTAATTATTTATCTTTTTTTTTCTTTTTCAATTATAATTTTCATCCATTTTTCTTTTCAGTGTTTGGCGACCAAAAAAATTGAGAGAAAAAGTGGATCCTTCGGATGGGAAAGTGAATCCTTGGACGGATGGAGAGAACCATTTTTTTCCATTTTTTTCTTTTTTTATCGGAAGATAAAAATTTCGATTTCGTTACAGACCAAATTTACTGTTATTTTAAATCACAGTAAATCTTGTCTGTAAATTCTTTAACCAAATACGTATTTAAATTTTGGTCATTTTTGTGCTCCAAATTTGTGAACCAAACAGTTCTTTTATTTTCCAACCGCGCCTTACAAACCAAGGAGGAGACCACACGCGCCAGATCGCGCTGACATGGCGGTCCCCCATTGGCCGGACGGGGCGGACGACCCGATGTATACAGGAGGGTGGGGGCTGGAGCCCCAATGGGGGAC
The DNA here is from genome assembly GCA_036927795.1 of Iris macrosiphon. Lineage (NCBI taxonomy): Eukaryota > Viridiplantae > Streptophyta > Magnoliopsida > Asparagales > Iridaceae > Iris > Iris macrosiphon. The sequence goes on along the minus strand of JAYESA010000018.1, from coordinate 22,988,750 downwards.
CGTCAAGTCGGCGCGGTCTGACGCGCGGTCCCCCCTCGGTTTCCCAATGCTTTGTTTGAGAACTTTTGTCGGAAGGAAAAGAAAATTTTGAGGAAAAAAAAAATAGAGGGAAGTAAAATGAAAGCAAAGTTAATTTTTTCTTCATTTGTTTGGATGAAAGTAGGGGAAAGAAAAGTTTAAGAATAAAAATTTTGTTTATATATGGATAGAGATATAATTACTATTTAGTCCTTGGTATTGTCATATCATAATTTATATGAGGGATAGTTAGGTAAATTATCCTAAAATTCTCTCATCTTTTTTTTTTTTTTTTTTCCACTTTTGGAAGATTTTTTTTTATGGGACTCACATAAATATTTTTCTCACTTTTTCTTCTCCTTTCTTTTCTCACTTCCCAAACACCATCACTTATAATTTTTCTTTCACATTTTTTTCAACTTTTTCCTTTCTTCCACTTTTCTCCCTTCCCAAACACTATCCAAGGATTCTTGTTTATTTTCACACTCGAAGTAGGGGCGGGAGGTGTTTGTTCATCCACCAGTACTAGGTGGAATGTTCATCCTCTAATAAAAGATGCACATGTGACATTTTTAAGATCAAAACTACCTTGATTGATGAACAAAATTACTTACAAGATAGTTTTGTTTGGATGAAAACGAACGTGTATATTTTTATTGGAAGATGAATATCCCATCCAATATTGGTGGGTGAACAAAAATGGACGCCATAGCCAAGATCACCGAGATCTCGAACAAAAAGACAATGTGATCAGGACGATCATCACCGATCGATTCCGAAGGCTCAAGTTGACTTTAATGGTTGGAGAAGGAAGTGGCATTAATGTGTATATTGGGCCGGTTCGGGTCAACCGGGTTTGACCGGGTCCGGCCCGAACTGGGCTCAACCCGAAGAGAGGGGCGGGCCGGCCCGGCCCGGTCAACAAATAATCTGATCCATCCTGTACCCATGACCCTGTCAGAATAGGACATTGCCGAATAGGTCTGATTTTTTTTTATAAAAATTATATATATATTATATATTATAATTATTATTTTATAAAAAAAAAATCGAACCGGATCTGAACCGGGCCGATCCGGACCGGCCAGACTAGATCGTCCGACTTGGACTGGGCCCGATCGGAGGATGGATCGAGTCGGGCCGGACCGAACTTGCGGGTCAGATTCTCCGAGCCATTTCAAATCTGTGGAAAGAGTGGATCGGAACGGATCGATCCGTTGATCGAATCCGTACCGATCCGAATCGAATTTGACCGGGTCAAATTCGTGGCAGATTCCGGACCGCCCGTCCGTTTATACACCTTGAAAGTGCCATGCCATGCCTGCCTGCCAACTTTAGTGGTAGATTCTCTAGGTACAATCATATCATAACTGTCTCCTTTCCGGAGGCATTCACTTCAAATTTGATCACACAAAGTGCCAGTGCATGAATGCAGACAGAAGCAAGAGGGGTAGCGCAGGGAGTACCACATTTTTTCCGTGTTAGGGCATCCAATGTGGGAGTTAGTAGCTCTTGGTTCGCAAAATCATATGGTTAGAATTTTTTTTTTTTTTAATATTTGGATGTCAAATGAGTTGAGGACCAAAGAAAAGTGACCAAAGAAAAGTGGTTATCAATAGGGAAAAAATTAAGAAAAAAAAATGGTCCAAAAAATCCAACCAAGATTTTACTTTTCTACCTTTAAGTATTTATTTTTTCTTTCAATTTGAAATATTTATTTAGAATGTATCATTTTGTACCAATATTAAGAAAATACTCCAATTAATTTACACATTTTTAATAATTTGAAATATAATTTTTATCGGGACACATCAAAACTTACTCTGGGTTAGCCAGGATTGGGGCTAGCGCGGTTTAGATGAACTTTTACTTGGAGCACCCATTTTACTACTTGGGGCTTCCCACATCTTCCAAATCCCACAAATCCTCCCAAACCCTTTCATTCTAACTTTCACATACTCTCTATCTCAGAAACCTAAACCTCTCCCTTCTTCACCTCCTCCATCTCTCTCATCTCCTCTATCTCCTTCTAAACCCTTAAATTCTTCATTCTAACTTCTTAAGAATCAAGATACAAAACATCTTCTCAATCTTCTTCCTCCATCTTCTCCATCTCTAATTTTAGAGTTCTTTTTCCTAAATATTCTTTCCAATCCTTGTTAAATCCTAAAATATCATAGTCTAGTAACATACAATAGGTTTATGATTAAGTTTGGGCCAATTTTGAACTTTCAAACCTATTTTAAGGATCCAAAGTAGAAAATTTTGTCAAAGATGTGGCTGGATCAAACCATGACTGTAAAAAATATTTACAGTCTTGTTTGTTTTCAGGACGGTAGAAATTTTCTACAGTCCTTAATACATCAAGGATTGTAGAACTTTTCTACAGTCCTGAGTTTATGAATGGTGTATGAAACATTTCTTAATCTCTTATTTTGGTGGAACTTGTAGTGAAGCTAATTGGTCTGGAGCTATGGATACAGTAGATTCAAAAGTCGCAGGAAGCTTAGAATATGCTACTTCATTTCATCTGATACTTAGAACATCAAAAAGTCTTCTTTTCTCAAAAGATTAATCATGTGTTAGTTCATGTTGGTCTTCACTTTCTCACCTACTCCAAAGTGCAAGGTAATCACTTCAGCAGTGACGGAGATTACCTTGTACTTTGGTGTAGGTGGTAAAGTGAAGTCCGACATGAACTGACTTATGATTAATCTTTTGCGAAAAGAAAAAAAAATTGTGTAAAGAAACTTTTGTAACTTTGATGGGTGTTTTATAGTTGTAATATGCTAAAATCTGAAAACAAGTTGGTTGTGATATACAAAAATTGCAAAATTGTTCGATCTAATGTAAAGTTGAGAAGAGTGTTTGATCTAACTTTGATAGGTTTTGATTTTATGTTACTTGATGTTTGTTGTATGATCGATGTTTACTCTAAATTTTGACTGTCCTATGTTTTAAGTAGTTTATTAATAGCACTGCCAAAAATTTTGATAGTCCGTCCGTAGCTAGGACTATCAAATTTTTTGACAGTCCTATGTTTCCAGCAATATATTAATAGAACCGTCAAAACTTTTGACAGTCCTAACTCTAGGCAGGACTGTCAAATTTTTTGAAAGTCCTATGTTTCCAGCACTTTATTATTATGACTGCCAAAATATTTGACAGTCCTATGTTTTCAGCACTTTACTATTAGGACTGTCAAATTTTTTGACAGTCCTTACTGTATCCAGGATTGTCAAATTTTTTGACATCCTCTAATACTGAAACAGTTTGTCTGCATTTCAAAACTCAAAATCTTCATAGCACCAGGATACTCAAAAGTAAACCATATCATTGAGTCAAAAAATAACAAAAAGTTATATTTGAGTTTTTCATATTATAATATTTTATTCTTTCTTTTCTTTGTAATACATTATATATTTGTCCAAAACATTGAAAGGACTTCATTATTTGATGGATCTTTTCTATGATACTCCACATAGTGATTCTAGGCAAGCAACTTCAATACTTGCTGCATCGCCATTCTACCTTTTATTCTAGACGATTTCGATCTCGATAAGGCGTTGTATATAATTCTCATTGTTAACTTGTTTTTATCGTATTTTGTCGAACGAGGGAATAAATTTGTCTGGGTGCAACTTCGACAATGAATAGTTCTTCAACTAGCTTCCTCTCATCATTCTTCAATTGTCCGATATACGAATGTCCCGTTAGAGTATCGGCAATAGGATAATTATGGATTCCATTCTTAACTATGACTGTCCATCTCTCATCGTTGGCGCATACAATCACCATCTTGAATGGACATCCATATTTTTTCGTCCCAACGATTTTGTCTGGGACTTTTTTTCGCAAAGTATATCTTTTCAACGATGACTCCTGAACTCACCACCTTTTTCACATCTAAGCTCTAATTTTTTTATGTCCGGCCTGGATCTGATCGATCTTGAAATGACAATGACTAAGTTATGTTGAAGTTATAACGACTCGTTCCTCTCAATCGGAGAGGCGACTCAAACGGCGGAAGTGTGATGACCCGTCCTACCTAGCTCGGAGAGAAGACTCGCTTGAGGCAAGAGAATTCAGACTTGGCCCTTCAGAGAGTTCAGATTTAGACTTTCAAAGACACGCTCGGAGTATCACTCGACCGAGGTGAATTATCGCTAAGGTGGGTGGCTACGATGAGCCTGTCTTTGCTTAGCATGTACACTTAAAAATACGGACGATACATGCTAGTCGCTAGGCGAATCACTTATTGCATGCTAATAAAAGAGCTCAACGCACCTAGCTAAGAAAATAATCCTATCTGATATTACTTGTATAGAACATGAAAAATAAACCTGCTGCTAGAGATAGAAATATAGGTATGCCTCAATAGAGTTTCTCGTTAGACGTTTCACTGCACAAGTAAAGTTTTCCTTATGCTACGGCTGTATTATTATGCGAAATATTGAAATACACTTCACTTGGTCTACGCCATAAGATAAAGTACTCCACTTGGATTGATTCATTCAGTTAGGTAGGAAGATTATCAAAATAGTCGTTCCGAGCCAAGTAATGGCAACATAAAAAGTCTTCGGGACCATAAGGTCGCCAAGGCAGTCCCCGTACCAAGAACTGCATAATGAAAATAAAGAAAGTAAAGTAAAGAGAATGAAAGAAAATAGGAAAGTAAGATTATAGATGGGTATAACGGGGACGTGCAACGGGGCTCGCTACCCGCACTGCATGGAGCGCCGCCAACCTAGTCGATAATCCGTTATTGCTCTGGGAGCCCGTTAAGTACGAAAAGAGCATCATTGAACTGTACTGAGAACGGAGATAAAAGAAAGAATAATGCTTGGTTACGAACAACCTGTGCACATGGTATTTCAGGTTCATGCGGACGATCGTCGGTCGCAGCGGGCCCGATTCAGTTCGGAGTAAACATATCTCGGTGCTGATGAGTACAACTTGAAGTCTGGGCCCCGGCGTTGCACCCATCCGATCGGAGCTGGTAACACGTCCTTTATGGCTATGCTAGTGACCTTCTATTCATATAGATTAAGCTTGGCTCGATTGCGGCAATCTGCGTGCGAGTCATTGTATTGTGCCTAATGAATCTGAGATTGAATAACTTGAGCATCATATTTGAATAGTCTGAGTAATCTGAACATCATGTGTATAATGAAATTTAACAACCCGAGTAACAAAACTATCTGAGTATCACGTTCTGAGTATATCGTTCACCTGAGTTAGAAACATACCCGTGGCACGTATGCTTCCTTATGCAAGTCCTTAAGTCTTTACATATGTTATGCTTGGTTAACTTGGTTTTATCTTTGGACAGGGAATAACGTATGGTAAGTTGGTAAGTATCATCGTATTTTACTTATATCGTACGGCGCACTGCCACACGAGTTAGGCTTATATCTTATACCATAAAACTGATTCTAAGGCAAGATTAGAAAGACAACATAATAGATAGTGCACAGAACTAATTGAACGTGTTTGGATTCGTTGAGCGGGCGAGAAGCCTCCCCACCAGTACATTCAATGTACTGATAACCCACCAGGTTGCTTGCAGGGTGCGGGAGAATCTCGTTCGGAGCAGAAACCTCCTTCGTGTGAGTTAAGGCGCGGAGCTAACTCTGGAGCCTTGGAGCGTTGCGTCCGGAGCTGAAGCACATATACAAGACATAATGTTGGAATATCGTCTATGTATCATTCCATAATTATAAGCTGCTTGGCACGCTTTCATTGTTATGAGAGAGATAGAGAGCTTGAGCGACTTATAACCTCAGCCTAGCGCCGCTTGTAACCTTATATCCTTATAAATAAAGAGTATTTTCCATCGGTTTAAGTTTGGAAAACTTTTGTTTAACAACAAACGAAAAGTACAAGAAAATCCTAGACAAAAAATATAAGTACAATATTTTTGATCTGGGAAATATGACAATGGAGATCGAGTACTGCAGCGACTCCTCTACTCCGTTGACGGTCCGACGAGGGAATGATGATGCTCTCTTCTCTTTTCTCTCTCTTAAGATTGTGTGCTAGTATGTAGCTCGCCGACGGGGTGGGAGGGTCTCTGGAAAGAGGACCCTGGGAACGTCCAAGTTTCTCATATTTATAGCCATCATGCTGATGGGCTATAGGTGCGGTATATGCCTTTGTTTGGTGGCCGTAGGGGGCTCGTCAACAAAATAAGGTTAGAACTGTAGCCTCATACTACATGCAGGCTGCCATGCGGCCTCGGTTGGAATATGTTGTTGATAAGATCTCGGGGTTGTTTTCAACTCCATTGTATGCGTGACTCGGTCAGGTGGACACATAATTCGTACTAACTGTGTGAAGATCCTTTCGGTTGTAATGGTAAGATCTTGTAAGGTGAGAGCCGCATGGTGTCATGGACGCATAAAGGCGTGGCCGCATACGTGCTCTCCTTTGGCCTTGGTCTTATGGACACTTCGGCCGCATGACGTTGTAGCCGCATAAAAGGTCTCGTCTGGCCTTGGTCGATTGGACACTTTGGCCGCATAATGACAAGGTCACATAGCGTCTTGGACGCATATGTGCTCTCCTTTGGCCTTGGTCCTATGGACACTTTGGCCGCATAGCATTTTGGCCGCATGCGATCTCTCGTCCGACCTTGGTCGAATGGACACTTTGGCCGCATAGCGTCTTTGTCGCATATGTTCTCTCCATTGGCCTTGGTCTTATGGATACTTCGGCCGCATGGCGTTGTGGCCGTATTTGATCTCTAGTCTGGCCTTGGTCGAATGGGCACTTTGGCCGCATTATGACGAGGCTGCATAGGACCATAGCCGCATATGAGGGAACATGTGGCATGGCACATCTGACGAAGTTATTAATGCACTTATGTGACTTTTCGTCATTTTATGAGCCGTCGCTTCTCTCACAATTCTCGAAACGCTCTAGGTGATGAATGGTGTGTCAGAACTTCTGACAGGCATTGAGTATCGTGTCAGGAGATCTCATGCGGACCCTTACTTCGTGGTTGTTCAGGACGCATGGATTCTTCTTAAGCGGCCTCCAAATCCTTGGTTGTCCGGGCCACATGGGCTCTATGTGGCTCCTCTGCGGCCTGCTTTTATTTTAAAGTGGAATAAGCTCTATGCGTCCTGAATGATTTTTTATGATTCTATAAGATCACCTTTAAAGTTTCTAAAATTTATAAGTTTTTAAGTTCATAATACTGTGAACAGAAGCATGGAGGAGATAATATCAAGAACTACAATAGCGCATCTGTGAAGTGTCATTCCGCTTGGCGCTTGGGGATGCTTGAGGGAGTAGTGACGCATGGCACTGCTGGCGCATACGGACACTAGTTACTTAGTAGCGCATGGTACTGATGGCGTATAGGAACACTAGTTACTTAGCGGGGTATGGCACTGCTGGCACATGAGAACACTAGTTATGAAACGGTCAACGCATGACACTATATCATTATGGCGCAAGGGACTTGATCACCGTGGTGCTTGGACTTTGATTACTGTTGGCGCATGGTAGAGATTTTTCATGCTTCTACAATACCCCCTTCAAAGTTTATGAACTTTAAACTTTAAAAGTTTTTTAAGTTCTGAATACTTTGAACAGAAGCATGGAGGATATAACAGCAGAAACTACAACGACGCATTTGTGAAGTATCCTTTCGCTTGGCACTTCTGTTCACTTGGCGCATCGGGTTTTGTTGGCGCATCAGATGTGGCCATTTAACTTGGCGCAGTTGACTATTCGACGTAGCAGACTTGATCTCTTTGTTCGTGCTCTGAGCTGTCGGAATGAGCATATTTTTTTAAGGGGCTTTCTCGGATTGCTCGAGTCCCGATGGAGCATGGAAGGATATCATAATTGTCGTTGTTCATGATGAACAAGAACATTATTCGGAGGATTGTCCGTGATCTTCCAACCTAGCTAACTGTAGCTTCTCTCCGTATGCGACCAGGATGTGTGAAAGTGGCGGGGCTAGTCATCCCACCCGGGACTTCTTGTTTAGAACTATTCTCGTTGTTTTGGATATCTTGGCTATGAGTATTTATACCAGAGATAATATGGACATAGTACAACATCATAACGGGGATAACTCTAAGCCCTATCAGAGGTAGTATGAAAGTGATAGGTAAAAGTAGTTTCATTAATGTGGTTCGATGGAGACATTATCTATGATAGTAGGGATACCGTGGTGTATAACCGATAGTCAAGAAGATTTGCTAGGTAAGATCATGGTGGGTTATTTTGTGGAAGGAAAAAAAAAAGAGCCAGAGGTAGTATGGAAATGGATGTTTTCTTTGAATGGGGAACATATGCAGCTCATAGTTCAAAAGTACTATGGACGTGAACTGTTTGCTTTTGTTGGGAACATCCAACTGGGAATCTTTGGTAGACATATTACTTCTTGCATACTAGAGTGCAAGTAATAACTTCGAAATGGAACCCTATTAGAGGTGAATGGACGTGATAGATTTTGGGGCCTTAACATCGCTGGTGTACTTAGAGTTAAGTACGGATGATAAGTTTAGATGACAACCGACATCAGAGTTATTATTGACATTATAATTGATGGTCATACAGAGAGGTTTGCTCAGAGGTAATATGGACATGAAAAACCTAAACTGGGGAGAACTGTTAAGACTGTAGTTCAAAGGTGATGTGGACGTGAACTAATATCCAAGGGAACTGATTATGAGTGGTCTATCAGAAAGTGTTGATAGACCTTAAGGTGGCTCCGGCTGGGAGCTTTTGAGGATCCACTGTCTGTTGCGTATTCAGGATTCCCGAACACAGATATTGGCTTTTATCAAGATTTTATGAAAAAATGGTGTGTGTTGTGCGTAGGCACCTGCTGGGGGAAAATAACATATATCTTGATTGCCCTGCTGATAATAAGGGGAGTACAAGCCTATCTTTGACATATACTTGTAGAAGCATAAAAATTTGTGCCTACACAAATGTTGCACTCTCCACAAAGAGCCCAACAGAAGAAAGGCACACTTTCTTAGTTCTCAGCACTATGGCGCACTTTCTTAATATGGCCCATTATTTTAACGCTACGGAGATTGGCGCATAATGGCCATGTCCCGCTCTCAGCAAAGGCCGCTGCGCCTCACCCAACTATGGAGCATGCGCTCCCGTCTCTCTCTCTCTACCGCATCGACCGCACATTATGCGTCCACTGCTTATGCGGTAGCCCCTTCCAACAAGAAGGGTGCTAAGCACCTGAAGACCCGCAGGACATGGGTTGCAAAGGTCGTTGTGCCTCACCTAACAGCGTAGCATGCTCTCCCTGTCTCTCTCTCTCTCGGCCGCAGGGACCGTACATCATGTGTCCACCTCTTATGCAGCAGCCTCATTGGATAAGAAATGTGCTCAATGCCCAAATTCTTGCAAAAAAATACTACGATGCCAAAAGTTCGGGTGTTGAGGCATGTTTCATGCGGCAACAGCAGAAGCCGCATAAGTCGACAACCACAGGAAAAAGTCAACATGCGGCACCGATCGTTGGTCACAGGCAAATGTCCACATGCGGCCAAGACAGCCACAAAAGTTCCATCTTCGACCGAATTTTATGCAGCGCTGACTCTATGCGCTTTGCTGGAAAAAAAAATATGTGAACTTTGACTCTTCCTACTATGCACCGACGGGTGCTAGGACAAAGAAGTCTAGGGCAATGCGAGCTCTCCAAGCTCAAGCAATTATTCATTCGACCGACCGCCAGCGGGCGCCACCACTACCAGAAAAAGTCAAATTAGCGACGTCAAAAAACGTCGCTAAATGACAAAAAACGTCGCTAATCATGTTTAGCGACGTAATTAGCGACGTTTTACAGAAGTCGGAAATCGGCATGTCGCTGAAAGGAAAAATGTCGCTAAACGTCGCTATACCGACGTTTTTTAGCGACTTAAATGTGTCGCTAAATTAGCGACGTTTAGCGACGCAGCGTCACTAATTAGCGACGTAAACAAACGTCGCTAAACTTCGCTAATTAGCGACTTATATAGCGACGCGGCAATGACGTCTTTAATGACCTGGCAGTACTGCCATGTCAGCAATTTGCGACGTACAACGACGTATTTAGCGACATTCTTAGCGACGTATTTAGCGACGTTTATTAACGTCGCTAATTAGCGACGCAGTTAGCGACGTGTATAAACGTCGCTAAACGTTGCTAAACGTCGCTAAACGTCGCTAAATGGCTGCAACCGAAGGCACCTAGCTGGCAACAATCCAAAAAATAGGTGCAAGCACTAGAGGAAGATAAGTTGCCATTTGCCTCGTGCTATTCTACTCTGAAGGCCCCCTCCATGAGGGGAGGCCATAAGCCCAACACCTTTAGTCCGTCAATCTTAACTAGCACATTGAGAAGACGACTACCAGGAGGACCAGCAATGGGACATGCGGAAGGTATTTTCAAAGGTACCCGCTAAAAAAAAAGCTATCAGTTATTGGGGGTAGTTCTTCCTCAGGACCCTTGGAGGTTGCACAAGCTGGGGGTAGTGATCCCCCGGACCTATACAACAACCCAAGGTTTAGAGAAGGCAGTGATTCCCAAGTAACAGACTCCGATGTCCCTGGGGGTGGCCACCATCGCCAAGATGACGTAGCCTCCTATGCTGTGGGTAGTATTCTCTCTGAATCCGATGAGGAGGAGACACTACCTTATGACTACTCCCGACGAGAATCTGTGAAGAAAAGTGCGACGTCCACTGCCCCGTCCATCTCTTCCCATGTGAGGACTGTATAATGGCAGGGGACGATCACGAAGGCCCCAGCGAACGACAACGTCTCGAGGCTCTTGAGGCCATGATACAGACGGTGAGTTCATCAATGCAAGCCCTAACCCAAACAATGCTGAAAATTAAAGCAAACATTGCTTCCCAACCAGCAAGGGCTTCTGGACAAGCAAGCTTAGACCCTGGGACCAACGCGGACTCCTATGAAACTGCTCCGTTCGTAGGCGGTAATCACCCTCTGCCTGGCTCATATGCCCCTTCCACCGGAGATGAATCCAGAGAAGCAATGAGGGAAGTCCGAAAACTCCGGGCTCGCCTAGATTCCATGGGCAGCCAGGACTCACTGCGTGAGCTCGGGATACGGCAACCATACCCCTGCGAAAGGAGATATGTGCCATACCCACCCAAGTACAAGATCTTCAACTTGAACCCATTCGATGGGAAGACTTTCCCCCGTCAATACATGAGTTATTTTGAGACTGCAACATGACACCTACCTCGCAGTGACGCACTCATTAACATGCTATTTATGGGACCATTATCCGGGGTTGCCTTTGATTAGTTTTGTAGCCTACAAGATAATTGTATCTTTCGTTTGACGAACTCAAGATTATTTTTCTCAAAAGATTCTATGATAGAGGAAGCGACATGACGATGTCCTAACTAATGGATGTTACCAAAGGGGAAGGAAACTCGCCCGTTATATTGAACGTTTCCGACAAGCATTGCTGTGGTTGCCCCCAGGAAATCCCGAGTCGACACGGATGGACATGAGCCGCAGAAACTTACTTCCAGCAATCAGCCTCTGGATGGACGACGGTCAGTTTAAAGACCGGACGACGTTTATCATAAGCATTGTCAACACTGAGAAGAAGGTCAAGGATGTCCGGCTCTTGGGAAAATAGATCCCTATCACTGATGATAGGAAAAAATGTTCCAACAACAACAACAAAGGCAACAACAGCCGCAATGGAAAAGGAAAGCAGGCCTTGGTGGCCAACTTAACCAAGAAGCCCGAGTAAAAGCCGACTGAGGTTCCATAGCCAAAGGAGACTTACTCCTTTGAAGATGACAACATCATGCCCATCTTCGAAGTGATGATGGAGGGTGGTAAGCTTTGGCTCCCCGATGTCAAATGCCATGTTGAGGCAGCCGAGGAGAATAATCCAAAGTACTGCCATTACCATCATTACGTCCATCATGCGATGCGAGACTGCTACACGCTGAAGTGGTACATCCAGCGTTTGCTCGACATCAAGGCCCTCATCTTGGATATCGATGACAAGACAGTTGCCGCTAACATGGTATCGCTCCAGTTCGACAAATTCCCGGTGACAGAAGCCCAGGACGGGGTAATCCTAATTTCCAGGGCAACGATGGAGGTCTTCAATCTTTCGCCAGCTCGTGACCAAACGATCGGGATGATACCTCTCACCACGCCACGTGGGGAGGTCATGTGGGTTCAGCCCGATCTTGCTCCAGAATTAATGCAGCAGACAACATCTTTTACCACCAAGTCCTAGGGCAAGAAGTTCAAGTCCTGCTACACGGTTTTCCTCCTATCTGAGGAAGCTATAGCAAGAACAACGAGGTCAGGCTTGACATACCAGCGCGAGTACAATACCCCTGACGATGGTGTAATCCCGACTATCACACTGACCTTCTCTGATCCGGGTCCATCCCAGCCTCTGCCAGCGGATAAGTCCAAGCAAAAGAAAGTTTGCTTTGATAAACCGCTGGCAAGGATACAACTCTAGGGTTGGAAAAGCCCTAAAACTTTGTAATCCTGGCCCAACTGGCTAGCACTCCAGTGAAGTTGTCTCTATTCGAGCTTCTCCGACTCTCTAAAAATACTCGGGTTATCTTAGTGAGGCATTGCAAAATGTTGACACCTACCTGACGCAGGTCAATCCGTCAGTTGAGGATCCGGCTGCTTGCCCCTACTGCAATAATATCATGGAGGTAATATCCAATATTACATTATCGCAATAAAATATATTGCTAAAAAATAACCGACATGACCGTCCCCTGTATTATATGGGGTACATTGGTGCCATCAAGGTGGACAAGATGCACATAGATTCCGGTTCGTCAATCAGTATCATCACACGAAGTCGGCTTCAGACCTTGGGTATTCCGATGCATCGCCTAACAGCCACCAATACTGCCATCACTGGCTTCAACGCAGGCATGAGCTACCCTATGGGCAAGATTTGCTAGAAATGCCAGATCAGTGACTTGAAAACAGAGGTCACTTGCTATGTCATTGACATAGATATTTTCTAATATGTCTTGCTCGTACGCCCATGGATACATGAATATATGATCGTGTCGTCGACTCTGCATTAGTGCCTGAAGTACGTCGACGAACACGACACGGTCAAAATAGAGTTTAATGATGTTGCAAAGTTGAAAGGGACCGAAGCCTATTACTCCGATTCAATCCATTACAAAAAAGTCTACCAGGATGAAGGAGGCAATGACGTTGAAGATGAGGCAGAGGCTGGGACAACACCAGAAGAGCCCTAGAGAGTTCGTCTAAAGGCACGAGCTCCCGATACAACCTCTTCCATCATTGTAAAACTATACAGAAAGGCACCTGAACCTCTGGTCTTCCACCTTCGTAGGATGGATCGATCGCCGAAGGAAGGTCCGACACCATCCACCACGTCCGAACCTCGGGTCGTTCGCCTTCAAAGGACGAGTCAACCTCCGAAGAATGCTCCGCCGCCGCCAAAAATGTCCGAGCCTCTAGTAGTAAAGCTACACAGGATGTCTCCAAATTTGTCACTCGCACTGGGGGTAGATATCGGGAAGGACAAGATGGAAGAGTACGCATTTACTCACGCAAATGTCCCTTCTTTGGACGATGTAATTCCCGGAAAAAAGATACCTTATTTTTCAATAAAGGAATATCTTTGAACTACTTCGAAGTTGCACACATAAGCATAATGTATTACATAGAGCACGGTCTAGGCCTGCGCCTGCAGACACAGGTGAGTCACACCTGTGCAGTAAACCAGATCCTCCCTAGCCAAGGTTCCTACGTCACGGTCCCAGCAAGAAGGTGGGAAGACAAACAAATTATCTTCGGCAGGGTTGAACGCCCCCAGTCCTTTATCCCGGAGGAACAAGAGCCAGAACCTGATACCGGCAAAATATACCTCTACCGGTTCAGTGGTCAAGACAAACACCTCATCCAAAAGATGGGTTATGATCTTAAAAGCGACCGAGGTCTGAATTACGGCAAAGTTCGACGACTACCCTTGCACCTCACCGCTCCGGCAAGCAAATTCAAGGACTAGTACCATAAGACCAAGCATGTCTTAGGATACGTTATGCCTCCCACAACCCCCGATCGAAGGCTCAGATGAAGAATATGAGTTACACTCTCACTCTTCATAGTATTTCTCTTGGGACTCTAACGTTAGTATATGGGAGATGCTCAAGCAAACATTGTCTGCCAATATGGTGTCATCTGACCCTGAGGAAGACGACGAGGATCCACCGGAACTCTCTGAAGTAGAACTGTAAGCCCAACTCCTAGACGCACAATGGGAGACGTGGTTCGAACAACATAGTACTTCCCTTATCCCCAGCAGGGCAATCAAGATTTATTGTCCTTACATCCCTAGCTAGTGCCTACGTATAATAATTCCCTTTCTTTACAACTTTCTGTAAAAGCCATTATCTGTAGCTAGGAGTCCTGGATACGCAATAGATGATGGATCCTCAAAGTCTTCCCAGTCGAGCTGTCCTCAGGTCCACCAGCACACTCCCGCTTGGACCACCCAAAAACCAGTATCGTTAGACTCTAGTCTCCCCAGCGGAGCAATCCTCATGTTTATCTTCATTCTCGGATAGACCACACCCAAAAAATACTCCTCAGTGAGTTTCTCGAATATTAGTTCATGTCCATATTACCTCTGAACTACTGTCCTAACATTCCTCCCCGGCTGAGTTTCCCATGTCCATATTACCTCTGTACAAACCTTCCGGATCTTGGCTATCGTTTATTATGTCCATATTACCTCTAATATCGGTTATCATTTCCACTTATCACCCATACTTACCAAGGTACGCCAGCGGTGTTAAGTCCATAAAACCTGCCACGTCCATATCACCTATGGTAGGGCTTATTCCAAATCTATTACTGCACTCAGGTGCACAAGAAGTAATAGGTCCACAAAATCTATCACGTCCATATTACCTCTGATAGAGATTATTTTTGAACTTATTATTTGCACTCAACGTGCACAACAAATAATAGGTCCACCTAAGTCTCCCGGTGGGACATTCTAGACAGGCTGTTATATTGTACTATGTCTATATTATCTCTGGTATGGTATCCAAAGCTTACACAAATTATTGCAAACGAATGGAATAAATTTTATTTCTTTCTACGAAGAGAAATTGAAAGCAAAACTATATTCGAGGGATTGTCAAGATCCCAAGCTCGAAGGCAAAATGGGGACACAAAAGAGCAAAAAAAGAACTACTGGTGCTATTAGCATAACTCTACTATCCGCTCATAGAGACGAAAAATATGGCCATCCAGGCACCTCTGGGCCCGGCACTCAACTTCCTGGTCCATAACCTCGGCATCCTTATAGCGGATGTAGGAATCATGTCTGTCCTCCAATTATTGCACCAGAACCTCAATGCCAGCCGTATTTTGTACTACCTGGCTCGCTTCGGTTCAGATAGCCTCCTCCTCTTGCTAGGCCTCTCGCAGCATATTCCCCTACGCATCAAGCTCGACCTGGAGCATTCTGATTTTCTTAGTCAGGTCCTTTTGCCAGGAGAAGCACTCTTCTTTGAGATAGTCCAGCCGGTCATGTCGCTGCTGCAAATTTCGAAGATCACGTTGCAAACACTCCATAGATGAAGCAAAGAAGGCCTTCTTTGCCGCCACCTTCTACGAGAACTCATTAAACTCATGGGATATCAACATTCCCATATCCACCTACTGGTACTGCCGCATCTCCGTTAGAAATTTCTCCACCTCCGTCAGTTTATGGACCAGAAAGTTGGCCATCTGTTTGAAACCAGGGATACCCCTCAGAGAGTGGACCTGGCCCTCGGTAAAGTGCCTTGGCCAGGCAAAAGATTTATTGCGATCCAACACGCCCTTGATTCCTTGCTTCAAGAACATGTGAAAGCTCCGATTGGAGAGCTTGATGTTCTCGTCAATCTTTTCCAACGTAGCTGGAGTCAGAGGCAGCGAGATTGAAGAAGAGGTCGTCGGTGCAGCAGAAGGCACAATGATGTTCGAAAACCTCGAAGGCGAAGCAGCAGTAGAGGAGAAACCAGCAGTCCTTTCAGCGATCCAATCTTTCTTGGACGCACGAAGTGCCTGGATACCCGACAGATGAACCACGGACGCCGAAGTAGTACCGAGACTGGGGATAGAAGTAACGGGGCGCCTCTCCGCATCGGCTCCCATCGGTGTACCATCCCTAGACAGAGTCGCGACAGCATCAGAAGGTGACCCAGCGACCTCAAGGACAAAATCCAGCGGCTTACTACCCCGCTTTCCAAAGAGGCTCCAGCCGTCGTGGAACCCCCAGTGGCAATAGTTGGAGGAGCAGCTGCCACGCCAGAAGGGCCTGTAACAACTGGAACCTCCTCCGTCATAGCCTCAATAGAGGGCACGGCGGGATGTTCCTCGCATCAAGAAAAGTGAATATGGGATTTGAACCTCCCCCTAACGAGCTATCTACCCTCTTCTTCCATGACTCCTTCCTCTGCGGTCACAGCCACGATCGTCAGGGCAGACGTAGAGTCTGTAGAACCAGAACAACCAACAATTAAATTCTCTTGGAGAATGTGAAGCTGAAGTCGGATAATTTCTTCTCTAGAAAAGTTGCAGAATACCATACCCGAAAAAGACAACGGGACCTGACGCTCGTCCAGTGTGGTCCGAACTTACTCCGGATCACCCAAGTCATCCACCAAGATGCGGGAGGTAGCCGGTTCCACCAGCGACTCCCCCGGGACATAATTACCAGAGCCCTCGGGAGCAGGGTCCGTGGCCTCGGACCCAGGAGAAGCGATCTCGTCATCCGGCTATGCATAAGAAACCTGGACGGCCGTAGACCGTTGGGGTCGGTCCCTATCTTTTGGTGTCTACAAGTTTTTAAACAGACCAGAAGAAAGATATTTATAGAGGGGAGCAGGAAGAATTAAACTAAGAGGTTGCGCGAATACCGCCTCAGCGTCTAGAATAAGCTCTGGGTCAGAAGCCACCAGAGCCAAAGGTCCCATCTCCTCCTCTTCTTCTTCTTCTTCTTCTTCTTCTTCTTCTTCTTCTTCTTCTTCTTCTTCTGTTCTGTCTTCTCCATCCCCAATCGGCACATGGGCCTTGAAAGCAATTTGCTTCCTATAACGCGATCTCACAGCCACAGATGGTTCATGTCTTCTCTTTTTGGATGGAGGGCTCCGTATCGGGGAGGCCCTGTGCTTCATCGGAGAGTTCACTGGAGGCAAGGGGTTATAGGAAGCAATCTCTTCCTCCGTCGTTCAGTCGAAATCAATAAGAACAACCTTCCCCTTGCCTTTTCCCCGACCTTTCTTGGACTCCCTGCATCAGGACGTCAATTTAGTACCCACGATAAAGCTAGTGTCCCAGTCAAAGCCAGGTGGAGACACATTCACGAAAACATGAAAGAGAACCGCTGCATGGAGGATGTGTGCAGGGAATTTAGCATTGGGCATGATAATTTGGACTTGAGTATTGGTGGCAAAGTAATAATCACAAGCTCGGGATCCATCAAGAATGCTACCTTCAAAACCAAGACATGGGCTTGGATTGCTCAACATGAGATGACTATATCCAAACTGACGAGCAAACCTACTCGGCAGGTAAGGTTCCAAGAAGACGAGGTTCAGGTTCCGGTATACCAGATGGGAATGTCGGATGGAAGGTAACCAGCAAAGGAGCTTTGGGGACAGAACCTGAAGGTCAACGCCACCATCACACCGAACCCTATTCACTTCGTCCTCTGTGAACTTGGGGACCGAGAAAAAGAAGGAATAGTCCACTACGCGGGCAAGTGGATACCGACAAGTGGGAACCTCAATATGAACCCGGGGCATCCTACCATACTGGCGAATAAAAGCATCAGCCTTTGTCGTTGTCTCCTCAACTCCAAAATACATCAAAGGCGGGTAGTGCAATAACAACCAACCCATTAGATAATGGTAAGGCATCTATACCCAGTTGAAATCCCCAGGGCCGTCATGATCCACCACTTTGCTCGTAAAAGTACGGAGCCCACGGTGAATGCTGCAGACCTCCGCTGGGAGTAAAGCTAGCTGATGGCCGAAAACTAACTTCATGGCAAGGAGGATGAGATTACGGCTAGGCCTCTCGATCGACCCAGAGCCCCTCAGGACTACACAAGTTCGTAGCCATATCATCAAGAATCCAGCCAGCATAGCCTTATTAAACAGTAACTGGGTGTCTTAGTAAAAGTAGCTGAAGGTATTCCCGGAGCTGCCAAACCCCTCACCAAATACGATCGTTCTCTTAATATTGCACACTAGGTCATCAACACTACTCGGGGTTTGAGTGATCCGATTGATGACCCAACCCAAAGCTTCAATATTGAAGACGTAATAGATCCAGGACTTGGTGTGGGGTAACGCCCCCTCTGTGATTTTGTCCTTCTTCTTCAAAATTTGCTGGTAAGTGATATTATGGAACAACAATTCCCGTTACACTACGAGAAATCCTGGATGCTTTTTCTCAACTCCTCGAATTCCTCATTATCAGGCGTGTACTCCTCATATGGCTCGCTGCCCAGGGCAACCATAAAACATTCTATATCTCATGGAGGGCAAGTCTCATCTTCTCACCAGGAGTAAAGAAGGTCCCAGTGTGACAGTTGTACATCTCAGTCAAAGCCACGAACAACTTCGGGTTCTTCTCCAAACCATAATAGGAACCCTTATGGCATAATAGAGGTTGGCCTCCTTCAGGGGCTGTTTGTACTTCTCTAGCACCCATAGGATCAAATTAACCCAAGAAGACAAATGATGCACCCTGTTGAGCAAGCATATCTTTCTCGTAAGATAGGAACCTTTGTCCGCGAGCTGGTTCTAAAAATTGTCAGCTCCGTAGATACGAACATTCGGCCCCATCTCACTCGTGAAAATGCCAGGTTCCAACCCGTGAAGAGAATAAGAAAATGATTCCTTAATTGTCGCTTCTTTCTCAGTTTAGAGTTAAAATGAATGCGGCCGACTTGGGCTCTCTTTTGGTCTGGGGTCAGGGTGTCCAATATTTTTCTTGGGAGTGACACCATATTGAAGGCCGACAAAGGCAAGTGATGCTCCATAATAGGTATATGTATCTTCATCCCGCCAGAGAAGAAGGTGAAGATCTTCTTTTTCTTTACTACCATAGCATATGAGATAGTGAGAGCATCCCCAAACAGGAAGATGGGCTCCAAACGAGAAACGCCCTTAGAACCCTTAATCAGCCTAGAGTTCAACTGGCTAAGCAGAAAGAATGAAAATTGGTCCGTTATTAAATTCATTCTCGCCTCAGACTGACCCTTGTTTATATGGACCTGGACATTTACCACTATGTAGTCGAACCTTACGCCCAGTGCGGCCTGAGCACGACCCACAAGCACCTCTCCTGATGGAGCCATGGGTAAATTTACTGCAAACCCAGATATAGAAGACAGTTAGATCCCTCAGGATGTCATGCGCATCAGCAATAAACTTGAGCGCATAAAAGGACGCATATGATACATGCGGCCTAATCACGAAAAGGACCTCCATACGCCTGAGTTATAACATGACCTCATGCAATCGAGTTATAACAGGACCTCCATATGGTTGAGTCACAATAATACCTCCATGCAGTCGAGTCAAGACTAGCGCATGCGGTTAAAGTAAGACCCGAGCATAAAATATGTGGCATGGTCATATGGACGAGTTTGCACATGTTCTAATCATGCAGCAGACCGTACGCGAAGCATCCAGACATATGTACTCCTTTCCCCTCAAATTTTACCTGGGATGGGCGTATGAACGTCCTCATGAAAAGAGAAAGAATTATCCTTGGTACTAGGCGCGAAAGTCGGGCGCTTCCCCTTGTCGATCTTCTTCGTGGGAGCAGATGATGAAGCCTTGGGCGCCATGGCATATGGTCGTAGAAGGTGATCAAAGCAGAGAAAGAGTCACAGATGAAGGGAGAGGAGAAATCAATAAGGCAAAGAAGTGCCTCTCTCTTTCCCTGAGACTCATATTTATAGGCTGCCAAAGAGATAAAGTGCTTTTCCTCCCTTGTCAGTTTGATAACTTTGAAGGGGTCTTGTAGAAGAATAAAAAATATCCATCCATGTGTCCAACAACCATGCACCCCAAAGTAAAACTCAGAAAAGATTGGGCCACAGAATCACCATACGGCTCAATAATGCGACATCCATGCATCCCAAATCAGCGAAAGCAGCTTTGGCCGCAGATGGACCTAACATGGCATCCAAGCAACAGGAATATCTCTGACACAGAATCCTGACAAAGAGAATTTTCTGAATGCCTCAAAAGATATGAACACACTAAACAACAGAAGTCTCACGTAAGAACAGAACTTCACTCTCGATGGATGTGTAGTACCACGTGTACAGCACAACTGACTCCATGCGTCCCATGCATCTTTTGCTCCATGTGTCCCAGACTCCATGCGTTTCATGCGTCTCTAGTCCCAGGCGTCTCTGGCCCTATGCGTCCTATGCATCTCTGGCTCCATGCATCCCAGACTCCATGCGTTTCATGCATCTCTGGCCCCATGCATCCGAGACTTCATGCGTCATATGCGTCTATAATCCCATGTGTCCCATACTCTATGAGTCACACGCATCTCTGGCCCCATGCATCCCAAACACCATGTGTTCCATGCGTCTCTGGTCCCAAGCATCCCAGACTCTATGCGGCCCTTGCGCCTCTGGCCACATGTGTTTTAAACTTCATGAACACCAAATCTTGATGTTACAATATGAGTGATTCTATCAAACCAAGTGTGGACTATGAGTCAAGATGACCAAGTCACTCCCACAAAGGACGAGAACTACCCATATCTTCAGCAACAGAAAATCCCAACAAGTGCCTACGTGACAGCCTGGCCCGCTCATGGTTACTGTTGCACCCTATTAAGGAGGCACACGTGGCACCCTCTAGCATACATGCGTCCCAACATATGCGTACCCAAGGATGACTATATATACCCGGATGGCCTGTCCAAACAAGGAGGACGTACACGCAGGGGTCGCCAATACAGAGAGAGAGAGAGAGAGAGAGCATACTGAGACGAGCAAAGAGAGAACGTAAGCTTCTTCAACTTACATCAGATCGTCAATGGAGTAAAGTAGCCACCACATCGCTCTTTGTCCATCGTCACACCCCAGATCAAAATATTGTACTTAGACAATTCTGTTTATGATTCTTTGTACTCTTTTTTTGTTCCTTAAATATAAAGTTTGCATGAACTCATTTAATGATGAACATCAATGTATTGAATGCATTCGTGAAGGATGACAAGATCAAATTGCTCGGCATTATACGTCATGAAGAGGCAGACAAAATCAATGATCCAAAGTACTGCATGTACTATCGATACATAAATCATGCTATACAAGATAGTGATGCATTGAAGAAATGCATCCAGCGACTGATTGATACTGAAGCTACCACTCTTCACAATGATGGCAAGCTAGTTACCGCCAATGTGATATCACTCTAATTTGGTGACTTTCCAGTGCAGGAAGTTTCATAGTTGCCATCTCTAAACCAGAATTCAGGCTAGCGAAGCCTAACGGAGACTTATAGATGATGCCAGTGGTATATTCCTCCCAAATTATTGTGTCTAGGCTAGACTTTTACTTTTCAACCCCCAGTAGGACATTATAAATGTACAGTTTTTACATGTATTCCCCTTTATCCTTAGCTGAATGTTTAAGATGTATAGTGTTTATATTCTTATTCTCCAGCATTATAAAAATACGGCAAGACGTTCATGCATTATTTTGAACTATTACTTATATTCAAGAGTCTTGGATATGCAAGAAGTAATAGATCCACAAAAATTCCACCGGCGGACAAGTTCTCAGATCCAACAAAACGATCTCGTTGAGATCAACCAAAATATTCTCTTACAAAAATAAATGGATTCTTAGAGCCCAGTTGTCCTGAGGATGTCTTATTTCTAAATCCTCAATTAGATTAGAGATATTCTACTTCTTTTTCTTTTCGCCAACAGAGAAAACAATGGTTCGCGTCCATATCACCTTTAAACTATTATTTCTTCCATTTTTCTAGTAGAGCTAATTTGCTAAAGAAAATGATCATGTCCTCCTTACCTTTGCATTATTTTTCTCGCAAATATGCAACCTATCATGTCCATATTACCTCTAATAGTGTTTTACCTTCAAACTTGTTACCCGTACTTTGCATAAGTATACTATGGGTATCATGTCCATAAAAACATCATCCCCACCGAGTTATTCTGTCATGTACATATCACCTCTAAGCAGATATTTCCAGTGGATCCCTCATAAAGAAGTTTGTCATGTCCAAATTACCTCTGAACAGACATCTTGTCCACTCTTTCATTTCACATTCATACTTGTTACCCGTAGTTTGCATAAGTACTCCAAGGATATCAATTCCATAAAATTCTCCAAGATGAGTTGTTCTAACCTATCACGTCCATATTACCGCTGATAAGTGTTAGTTCACTCTAAACTTGTTACTTGTATGCCATGGTTAATAAGTCCACTCGAAATACGTACATCAAATCTCAACTACTTTTTATGCTTCTAATTCAAAGTATTCCAAACTTGTTCAAGTTTGAAAACTTTGAAGAGGGTCTTGTAGAAGCATAAAAATGTACCCTTACATAGATGGTGCACTCTCCACAAAGAGCCTAGCAGTAGAAAGGTGCACTTTCTTAGTTCTCAGCACAATGGCGCACTTTCTTAATATGACGCACTACCTTAACGTTACGAAGATTGACGCATAATGGCCTTGTCCCGCTCTCAGCATTTAAAGCAACAGACTGACAGCTGAGCGACAGCGTGCAGGACCAGGTTGTCGTTTAGCGACCCAGTCATTGTGCCAAATTCATCAGAAGTGCGGCGATGTGCCTATTTCTTCAGAAGTACGCCGTTGTGCCAATTTTTTCAAAAGTGCGTCGTTGTGCCTACTTTTTCAAAAGTGCGTCGTTGAGCCTACTTCATCAAAAGTGTGCCGTTGTGCCAACTTCTTCAAAAGTGCGCTGTTGAGCCAATTTCTTCAAAAGTGTGCCGTTGTGCCAAATTCTAAAAAAGTGTGCCATCACGGCCAATTTTATCAAAAGTGCACCATCACGGCTATTTCTTCAAAAGAGCGTTTGTATAGCCAATCTTTCCAAAAGTGCGACAGTCTCCAGACCACTTCTAAAGTGCGCATAGTATCCTAACTGACAGTAAGCAATTATGAGTGCATGGCGTACATGCCATGCTTCTCGTAAAAAGTGAACAAATAACTGTCCCCCACGACCTATGCTTTCCTTGTATAAGAAGCTATGTGTCAAGCAGGTAGCAAGTTATGCGCCCACTTATTAAGAACGTAGGGTGTTAGTACACCAAAGTGTGCGCACAATGGTAAAACAATACAGACAGTCCAAAGTGCGCGCACACTCTCATAAATACAAGATCGGTACATCCATTAAAGGAGATACATAGAGGGAGGCTAGAATTTTCAAGTCTTTAAAATTCAAGAACATAACGAGAGAAATACAAGTTGCTCGTGGTATTGTTTCTAAAGCTTTCTTATTGTTTAACTCTCCAAGTAATTTACTCCATTTTCTATATTTTTTTGTCGTCGTATGGTCCAAGGAGCAAAGTGATCGTCCATAGATCAGATCTCTACAGCTATACTTTCCCAGAATCAACTGTACTTAGATTCCTATTTAGGATATTTTATACTTTTCTTTCTTTTCAATAGTTTGTAATACAAAAGTTTAGTATAAATTTTTCTTCGCAAACAGTACTTTTTGAGAAACTTTTCGTTGATAGGCATCATGAGCAAGTTGCCATTGGATTTTGCGAGCCGGTAAGCGCCGTTGGAGAATACGGACTCTTCGATGAATGTGCCCTCCTATTTAGATTAGAATTTATAGGGCGTATTGTGGGTCATAACTATCATCCTTCATACTGTCAAGAGGAGGTCACCCACTTTGTAGTTCTCTCCTTGACCTGTTTGTTGAAGGCTCCTGAGAGATGCGCTTGGTACAGCTCAATGTGCTGTTGAGCTAAGAGACATTTCTCGTTGAGTGCTTCTAACTCTTGTAGTCGTCGACGGTAATTGTGATCAACGGTCAAACGGTTGAAAAGAGCCACTCAGAGCAACATAATTTGGATCTCGAGTGGGAGGACCGCTTTGCTTTCGTAAACCAAGGAGAATGGCTTAATACCAGTAGATGTTCGGACTATTATGTGATAGGCCCAGAGAAAATCACCCAGTTTCTCATTCTAGTCGCGCTTATTGGATGACACAAACTTCTTGAGTAGTTTTATAATGGTTTTATTGAATGCTTTCGCCAGACCATTTGATGTTGGGTTATAGGCAGTCAAGGTCACATTCTAGATTAGGTTTTTGTCACAAAATTAGTAGAAAGTATGACTTGCAAACTATGGGCCATTATCGTGGATGATCCTCCGTGGTTGGCCGAAGCGGTATATGATGTGATGCTTGACAAAGCTGATCACGTTTGAGGTCTTTACTTCAGCGAGTGGAATAACTTTTGCCCACTTGGAGAAATAGTCGATGAAAGCCAAGATGAACCGATGTCCCTTAGAAGAAGGAGGACAAATTAGCCCGATAATGTCCATTCTCCATGCTTCAAAAGGCCAAGATGCTACCATTGGGTGTAGAAATTCTGAGAGATGGTGGATAAAGTCTGCGTGGATTTGGTACGCTTGGCACTTCCTCGCATAGTTAAAAACATCCGCTATCATTTTTAGCCAATAGTAACCCATTCTCCGGAGACAGTCCTGTAGCTTGGGTCCGGACTGATGGGCACCGCAAACCCAGTCGTGAGCCTCGAGGAGAGCTTGCTTCGCTTCTGCATTCGATAGGCATCATAGTAGAAGGCCGTCGTAGGAACGTCGATACAATATTTTGGTAGCTGTATCGTAATAGAACCGGAGGGAACGCCTTCTGATGTAAGTGGCTTCCTTTGGATTCTCGGAAAGAATTTCATAGACTGCGTAGTCGATGAATGGGAGCCTCCAGTCTTGGATGCCAGTTGTCATGCCCCGATCTCCCGCAACTTCGATCATCCCCGCTGAACGTGAACCACCATGTTCTCCAGTCTTGGATGCCGGTTGTCATGCCCCGATCTCCCGCAACTTCGATCATCCCCGCTGAACATGAACCACCATGTTATAGCGCTCCCGCAGGACAATCGTTCTCATCCGAACGTGATGTCGTACGAGACTGGAGTTGCGATCGCACAAGGCAATGACGTCAAACATCATAGTTATCATCAAAATGACCAAGTTGCAGCGAAAGTCAAGTATTGTGTACCAAGCACACATCATAGTATACGCAACATAGCTCTCGAAGGGTCCAAATAGAAATGCCACAAAGGAGAATGCCACAAAGATGATGCAACACTCTTGCTATTTCTCTTGCCCACAAAGGTACTTAACGTTCCATACATCATGTCACGTATATCCAAGCTAAGTCACTGCACCTGCGTACCTGAAAATAATGCCCACAAATGTTGGTCAGTTCACAACCGTACTGGTGAGCGTGGTAACCCACTCGTCTAAACTAACACTAAATAGATAGTGAATACAAACAGTTATATGGTGATATTTTTACTTGAATCCTAGATTTATTTCATGGCATAGGTATGACATGTTAAGGAAAGCAGTAAAGCAGGTTAAGCATGCAAGCTTTTAACTCAAGCAAATGTACTAGCAGTTATATTCAAACTCAATGAAACTTAGCATGCAAACCGTTCTACTCAAATCCGAAGCAAGCGTGAATCTATTGAACCATATAGCTCTCTAAGCCTCCAATCTATCGTATCACGCCATAATCCAAGCCTCACTAGAATCCAAAAATGATGCGTACACTCTTATCAGAGGCAAGGTGGTGCTGTCGCCTACACGAATGTACGAACCAAACCAAACCAACTCTTATCTATATGAAGTCAATGGCCAAGCCATAAAGGACTAATCCAACTGTAGTTTGACCTGATCAAGCGCTGAGTAGCTAGCCCGCCTGGTCGTTTTGAACCGCCAGTACCATGCCCAAGATACGTTACCATTTGTTTCCTCCATGGTCGAATGGCCCCGGTGCCCCGGAGCCTATCCCGTTCGAGAAAACCAAATTATGTGCGCAACAGGTTGTCCGTGACCAATACAAACTCCAATAGTAGGTATGACGAGATAATCGAACCTTCTCGTCCCACCAAACGATACTCGTCTCGTTCCATCCAATGATCATAACTATTCTCGAACTATAGTCCACGGCACCATCTCAAGTTATCTCCATTAGGCAATATGCCACTTATCGATACAGTGCTCCAATTGGTGCAATACCCTTCGCTCCGAAAGCTCCGTGGCACAATGTCCCAACAATGGCACAATGTCCACTCTGATGCAGTTGCCCGGTTTTGAACCATAACTGCATGCTTTTCTTGACAAAGCTTCCAACTTGATACTCATGCACGAATGCACGCTCGCTCGCTCGCCCGAAGTGCCTCGATGCTCCAACCAAGATGATCCCCTCAAGCTCCAACTGCCCAAACGTAAGTCCAACTCAAGATACAAATTTAATCCAAATAAATGGTGTACTCTATATGCATGCCACAGTGTAGTAATTCTAATATTCCAATTCCAAGTGTTCCAGTCATTACGTGTGTTCCATATTATTAGGCATGAAGGAGTAGAGGAGAAGGATAGAGCCCACTTACTAAGTCTGAATCCAATAAGCACCATGCCTCGCCGATACGGCGGATCCTTGAATCCGTGGTTCAATGCAAAGCACGAACTACTCAATTGGTATGACTGTGCGAGCAAGTCGTGCTCTCCAAATCATCAATCGATCAGACTAAGAAAGATGACTTTATCGCTCCAATCCCGCTATTTCAGTACTGCTCTGAACTAACACCTGATTCCATCGAACTGCGCATGCGATCTGCACATGAAACCAACTTAAATCAATACTTGCTCCAAAATACAATAAATTAAAATATAACCAACCATCGCCTCGTTTAATCGGACTCAACGTAATATACCCTGTAGTTGTGGGGCATTACATCGGTGTCTACTTCTGTTGTGTAGCTTAGACACATACAGAGGTTATTTTCGAGCAGACCAGCTCTTGACCGACCACTGGGATCAGCTGATGAGTTTTGACCGGGACTGCCAGAGAGGCTGCGAGGTTGGCCAGGGTGTTGGCCTCGATGTTTTGCAGTCGAGGGATGTGTGTAAGCCCCCTGATTTTCAGAAATTTTTTAATTTGGATTTTTCATAAATTTTTGGGATTTCTTCTGTAATTAAAACCTAGGCATTTGGTAATTAAATAAATTTTAATTACTATTAAATAATGTTAAAATATTATAAAAATAATATTTTATGGTGTAAAATGGAAAACCGGACATAGGATAATTTTCTGCGAATTTATTGGACTCCGAAATCAGTTTTAAAGCCCTAAAAACCCATAAAGAATTAAACCAGTGCCAAACGCACAACATCCCCATGAGAGCCGAAGCCAAGTCCAAGGAGCGTTGACCCAGCCCAAATCCTAGATCAAACCCTAGTTCGAAATTCTGTATGTATAAATACATACTTTTCCTAGTTTTCCTCCACAAACAAAAACAAAAAGAAAAAGGAAAATCCCAAATCCCTAATCCCTAAAAATCCCTAATTTCCTAAACCTAACCCTAACCTTCGCCGCCCCTTTTCCCTAACCCCCTCCGGCGAGTTTTCGGCGCCACCCAGCCGCGTCCACGCTGACCCTCGCCCCTAGCTCAGCTGCCCGTCCTCAGCCGCTCGACAACCCCCTCATCCCCTCGACCCGCCCGCGTCTACTCCGCTGCCCATCCCTTCCTCCTCCGCCACGACCCGACCACCATCAACCACCGCCCTCCAGCCCCGAGCACCCTCCGCCCTAGCCGTCGAGCGCCGCCCCACGGCCACCCGCAACCCCGATCTCCCTCTCTGACTAACAGCAGCGGCAGCAGCAGCCCTAAGCCGCCGCCGAGAGCTCCGCCGAGCACACCCGACCTCGCCGCTGCCGCCCGCGAGTGCCTCCCCGCTCGCCGCTTGACCCGGCACAGCAGCCCTAGGCCGGCCGTCCGCTGCCCTAGCTCGGATACGACTAGGACACGATCAGGACACGAAACAGACACTCGGACACGAGAAAATCTCGGTTCACGGAGCCCTGTTCAGGTATCATTTTCTCACTCCTCGTTACCCCATTTTCGATTTCGTCGATTGTGACACGTAGGCTGTATAACCCTCTCGATGCCCGTGCAACTCGCTCGGTGCTTCGCGTCTTGTAGTGATCGCGAACAGCGATCCAAAAATAGTAAAAATAACGCCCTGTTTCACCCTGGAACTGAGTACGCCCCGCCAAACGGGACGACTTGGTCGTGCGCGGTCTTCACTGATACATGCGCGTCATTGATACGGACGTACAGAATTTCATAAAAGTTGATTTGGATGTGCGTGCACACCGGAATCAACGGATATCCGCCAACAACGTCCCGTATCCGCCAATTCTGGAACACGCGGTATCTTTGTGTACACACGTCGGATCGAGACGAAACTTGTACCATCGGACTCGTAGCAATACGCTGGTCCTGTGACCAAAGTTTGGCTTGATTCTGAGAACGTTGAGAAAAGCGCATATCGTTGGCCCCACAGGTTCTACTTGACGGGCGATTTTGTGATCGGCTCATCAAAATCCAATTATGGAAGTTCCGTTGGGTTCGTATCATCGTTCCTGACTTATTGACACTAAGTTGGACAAATTTGGAGACCTTTGACCCTGACACGTTTTTCGGTGCAAAGTGGCCCACATGTGGACCCCGCTTTGACCCGGAAATGCCATTCTGCCCCTGTGTCCAAATTGGACTTAAGGACAGGCGTTTCTAGCTATTTGATATCTTCTGAGACTGTTGGTGATATTTATTTCAGCTTTTGGAGGAGTACCTGCAGAATCCACTGATACAGGGACAGTTGTTGGTATTCAAACCCCAGGCAAGTGTACCTTGCCAAACTTTGCAGTCTTGTTACAAATTTTTCTTGCTTTATTTATATGGACATTCGTGACTTACTCAGCGTCCAATTATCAGTCGGGTGCCAACTCTGTACTCAGAGTTGTGTATTCTCATCTAGAGATGGACATTCGTGACACCCTTTACATTCTCGTACTTGTCTTATCAAGTACATCAGGACCCAGGACACTTGATACTATTCATGCAGACAGATTCTTCCTGAGATATTCATGGTGATTCTGTGTAGGATACAGGATTGACATATATACTATATTCTTAGATATTATATGACTTGTTGTATTAGCTATTATCCCGCTTGACATGGACATGAGACGTTATGGACATGAGATACGTGAATACATTGGGTGGGGAGAGTATTATCATGACAACGGCTGATTATATTATATATTATTGTCTGGAGGTGCTTCGGCATATCTACTGGAGTCGTGATACTACTTGCTTGGGCATATATACTGGAGTCGTGATACTAATACTGCTATGGGTTTCTCCGACACTGATCCTGTAGTAGTCTCAGCCCGAGTATGACTAAAACTCTCACTTGCATATCACTTAGCTGGTTATATACTTACCTTATTGTTTCATTTATTGTTGCACTGCACTTATTTGGCTTGAGTTATTTTGTACCTTGCTATGTCCCCTGAGGACCTGGATCCGGATTATGTCCCCAGGATTTGCAGACGAGATCTACCCCGAGGTATACAGTATAGGAGCATTAGCAGGAGCAGCAGCAGGAGCAGGCACTGGAGCAGTACCAGATCCAGTAGACGAGTGATCCCTGAGGGTATCTTCTGAGTATATACTGTTTTCATACTCAGTATTTGTTGTAGTTAGCTTTATTCTCGTATCTTAACAGATGTATCCGACTCATTATCAGGTTATGTCCCGAGATTATGTTATTTGAGATTGATCTTGTTTATTAATTCTGATATTGTTATATTCATATCTGTGGATGAGATTAGTATATTTAGACCATTATTATTATGCTACATCTTAAGTACGTCCTGATGGATCCATTAAATTGGATTGTCCATCGGTGCGTACTGCTGGCCATTGCCACGTGTTTGGTCCCTCGGTATTTTGGGACTGGGGCGAGACAACGTGCTCTATGAAAACCCCCTCAAAAGTAGCGATTATGCCGAGCGCGAAATGGTAGTAGGGAATCAAGTTTGGGTGGTCTCAACGAGAACGTTTCGCTGGACCTGAGAACTGCTTCATTGGAGAATTTTTTGTAGATCCATTATCCGTTGTGTATTCAAGATCACCTGAACACAGATAACAGATTTGGCAAGAAATCATGGAGGGACACGCATCCTCTTATGCATTTGCACTTGCTGGAGATAACAAAATATAAAAACTATATATTTTGAATTAATCTGCTGGGAATTACTAGCTTAGACGTAGTACTTGTTGAGGAACTTGCCCTTGATCGTATCATTGGTAAGTCTCGGTTAAGCTTTACGAGCCTGTAAGCATTGTTGAATCGAGGATGATATTCAACGTGGGAGCGCGAGGATGATATTTGATCCCAGTACCCGTACCTAATCGATTCAGAAGGTATATTCTTTCTTACGCCTTCATATCTCGAATTATGTGATCAAGTGAATCACCTATATATTGTGATGATATTTCTTGCATGTGTAGTTGCTAATAGATTTGTATCGTGCTTGTCCTGACTTATCTAGCTATTGCTTGGATTCGAATTTCGAGGACATAATTTTTCTAAGGTGGACAGAGATGTCACTTCCTGTTCCCGATATACTTATTTGGAACGTATTTTATTTTAGCATAGTTGAATGTGCATGGAGACTAGACCCATTCTTTGGTTTAACCTTGTTCATGATTTATTTTGTCGGTTTTTCAATTCATAAGAATCTTTGGTTCAACCCTCAACCCTACCTTATATAAACCAATATTTTCTCTCTCTATCTTCACTTCTTCATTTCTTCCTCTTTTTTTAGTTTTATCTCCCCATTTTCATAGGTAAATACACCTTGCATGAGAAATAGAAAAATCCTCTATATTATTATTTTATTATATTTTTTATGTATTTATAAGCACTTTTAGTACTTGGAGTTTTCTGTTTTGATGGATGGATTAGTGTAGATCTATATTTCTAACATAGAATTTTTATACATGAATTTTTCTTGGTTTTGATCTATTAAACTTGTATTTTAGAAAACCAGTTTTTGCTACATGGTATAGATTTCAATTTAGAGTATTTTGGCTTTTGGTTCACCTGATTTGGACTTAAAATGAGAATTTTATGAACAAAACAAAATTTTAGTTTTGGAGCTTTTTGCCATGGTCGAACCTGCTGTTGGAGAAGACGAAGTTCTTCTGTGGCCAATGAGCTATGCGAATGAGAGTGTCATGTGACCAGAGAGGGTTATGCGTCCTAAACTCTTGTCGCATACTGACAGCATGTGTCCATCTTTTTGGACGCATGACTGCTGATTTATACAAGTATCCTTGAACATCTTGTGCTTTCCCTCGCTAAACGAATGAGAATTTCGCTAAGTCTAAGGGAACTCCATGCGGTATCGAACCCCATGCGGCACCGACACTCATGCGGCCGGGAGAGCATGCAACCACTATTTTCTTTGGATGCATGGCTCTGAACTGTTGGCACTTATTTTCTTGATTTTGTCTTTTCTCTCTGACAAACTTTATGGCTTGTCACATCAGTCACATCAACCACTTTATGTCCTATCACTGACACTTTATTTATTGACCGTCACTTCAACACTTGTCCCAAGAAGTAGACCTTAACTCTGAGCAAGCGACTAGGATTCAAATGCGACCAGGATCCATATGCGGCCAGGACTTATCATGCGGCCAAGTGGTTCATGCGGCCCTAACTTCTTATGCAGCCAGGACTTATCATGAGGCCAAGTGGTTCATGTGGCCCTGACTTTATATCATGCCAGAATTTGTCATACGGCCTGACTTTCTATGTGGCCTGACTTTTCATGCGGCCCTGAATTTTTATGTGGCCTGGACTTGCCATGCGGCCTAGAGACCCATGCGGCCTTGCTTGTTTTGATTGAATGTCTTCTTGATTCATGTGACCCAATATATAATTGGTAATTGGAATCGAATATTAAATTCGTGCTGATACCACTATTACCTGATAATTATTTATGATTTAATGTGCACCGAGGTATGACACATTGTGTCACGTGTTAAGTGATTATATTTGGGTTGTGCATCGAGAATGCCTCCAAATTTCTAAACGCGTGATATTATAAATATACATTATTTTCCCAGCACGGGCATAATAAGCGAGTCAACTACCAAAGTGTGGTTAGGATATTAATTGTCTGAATGTTGCATACATGCTGGGGTGAATCCATATTTAACTTCCATGGATTCGTATCTAGCGTGCATGTACTTTGTACGATATCTTAAAGGAAATTCTCATGTGACCACGCCTTGAGATTTAAAACACAACATAGGGCTAATTAGGTAACTAAAAGCGGCAGTAACATCGAAGGGAACGGTATCCCGAGATCATGCCAACGAACCTTCCCACAGAGATTTATTCTAAGTGCGTTATGGGTTGGCCACCACAGATATTGTATATCATCTGTCTTAGTGGAGTACAGTATTTAACTATTATTATGTCGAGCCACTGTTTCACTATAGGAACACCGTAACCGCTAATACCATATTTTTAGCGCAGTGGCCCTAAGGGGGACTGGTGCATCCTGCAAGTGTCTGTTATATTTATTTGGTTCGGTTAGCTCATGTTCGGCACTGGCGTGATATGAGGATACTTATTATATATTATTTCTTAGATAACCTCAGACTCTACAAAAATATTAAGCCATACAAATGATTGGACGATTTAGAAAAAAATAGATTTGGTTGTGATTGTATTATTCAGCTGGTAACCTAAAAAAATGGACTATCATAGTGTGATGGTTCAACCCGTGTCCTTGTTTGGTTGTAGGGTTTGGCCTTTGTGCTAGGAATGTCATGGACCTAAGTTACGACATTGAACCTATGTATTATTATATATTTTCCTTGGATTTTTGTTTCTCCATTTCATACTTTATTTGTGGTACTTGCTATTTGGGGTCTAATTCCTCTGATTTTGCATGGCCAAGTTTTGAGCTAGCACCCGAAGATCCAGTGTACCTTCTCCCAACTCATGGTGCATACTAGGAACATGGTCACGGGGGATAGCGAGTGGATTTTTTTCTTCCCTGCTCGTCATTGCACATTTACTTCTTTTGGCGTTTAGTCACCGACACCCGTTAGCCGGCTCGTCTGGATATTAGTTTTCTTACATGATTGCATTAAATCAGACTACAGTTGATCACTGCCATATACTTTTGTTATTCTTTTAGCTTCTTATTTTACATAGCTGGTCTCCAAAATATTTTGAGAAAGCTTTTGTGACGCCTTATTGCTTATCATATATGCTCAATGCTTACTGTTTCATATTTGAATGATTGAAACATAAAAGTTATTGACCATAGGAGACTTGATAGTAGAACGCACCCCCTTGTCTTATACAGTCATGATCGTCGTACGACATATAGCATCTTGTACGGGATAGCTGGCCATGTCCGTCTCTGTATTCTGGTACTGGGGCGTGACAGTCTCGCTGTTGTTGATGAGTCATACGAGGCTTGGCTTTTATGCAAAATGAGACTTGTTAAGCTGTTGTAGGCATCTGAAGTCTTCAATTTGCATTTTCTGACAAGAAGATCAAACAACACGGCCTGCATTTATTTTCTTTTGTCCTGGTCATTGAAGGTAATACTTGTTGTGTCAGATCTTGAGCAATATCGGGGTGAACCCACATGACCTCGCACCGTGCTGTGATGAGAGGTACCAGCCCAATTTTTTTGCCACGAGCTGGTGGAAGATTGACAACCTCCATTGTTGCCCTCAAGATTGGGACAACTGTCATGACCCGCACCCGGAAATTCGGGCACGAGTGCGTGGGTACGTCCAGCCTACGCCGCAGAGTCGGCGGTAGTACGCTGTCTAGGTCAAATCCATATTTACTAACTAGCTCATTCACAAATAACATAAGCAAGATAACATTGAGAACCGAAACTTAAGATTGTATCTGAAATAAATACGACAACAGATTCAAATATTTTAGTACAGAAATTCAGAATGAAATCGGGGACAAACCCGATTAATAAGATAAGAATATAAATAAAGATAGCTACTACTAGCTACTCGGCAGCAGGGGTCTCCTGGGTGGGTTCTGGCTCCTCGTAGGTATCATCAGTACCCTCATAGGGACCATAATAAGTAGGGGCAAGGTCCTCATCATCGCCTAAATCAACAGATCCAGTCAGGAAATGAGCAAAGTACACAGTGCACAACAAGGTTAAACTAAATATTTATGACAATTAAATATTGAATATCAGGTTGAGAAACTGCATAACAGAACATCATTATCTCAAAGTTAAAGCTGTAAACAGGGATATGAGAAAGCAGAAATAAATGAGACAGGAAATGAAACTACAACAGTCAGCAAGATATATGTAACAAGACCAGAAACTATCTGTGTGAACTTGTGTTTGTTTTTAGAATACATAGTTGGCATGTAGGGGTTTATAAGGCTAATCCGGCCGTCATAAAAGGCTATTAAACAGGGAAATTCGAGGTTCGGCTGAGGTACAGTCGCGTACCAACAGCTATTAAACATGACAAGGGGAAGGATAAAACTACATGCCTTCTAGTATTCTCCCACCCGACATGAAAAACAAGACAGGAACTTCAATATTCAAGACATGAAAATCCAGCATTTCTAACACTAGGTGTAATCATCAAGGGTACTAGTAAAGCAGGGAATTAATTATCACAATATAAAGATTTAACTTGAAGTGCAGGTACTTGCCTGTTGTTTGGATCTGATTAATTTGGTTCTTTGGAAAATTTCCAGAGATGAGTCCAAAAGCTGAAATAGACATTACCATCACGCTCAGAAGATGTCAAATAGCTAGAAACGCCTGTCCTTGGGTCCAATTTGGAGACAAGGACAAAAACGACAGTTTCGGGTCAAAACAGGGTCCGCCGGTGGGCCCGCTTTGTACCGAAAAACGTATCCGGGTCAACGGTCTCCAAATTCACCAAACTTAGTGTCAACAGGTCAGGAACGCTGATATGAACCCAACGGAACTTCCAGATTTGGATTCCGATGAGCCGAACACAATCGCCCGTCGAGCGGGGCCTGTGGGGCCCACGACATGCGATTTCGTCAACGTTCTCAGAATCGAACCAAACTTGACCCACAGGACCAGCGTATCGCTACGAGTCCGATGGCGCAAGTTTCGTCTTGATCTGACGAGTGTACAAGAAGTTAGGGCGAATTGCCGAAGAGTCGGATACGGGGCGATGTCCGCGGATACGCGTTGATTCCGGTGTGCACGCACACCCGAATCAACTTCCACGAAATCTCACACATCCGCATCGATGACGCGCACGTATCTGTGAAGACCGCACGCAACCAAGTCGTCCCGTTTGGCGGGACGCACTCTGTTCCGGGGTGAAACAGGGTCTGGTTTTTCCTGTTTTTGGATCGCGGTGTGCGATCACCACAGGACGCGATGCCCCGAACAGTTTGTTCGGACACCGAGAGGGTCACACAGGCTTCACAACGCAATTTACGAAATTAAAAACGGAGATACAGGGTGCAAGATACGAGTACCTGAACTGGGCTCTTCGAAACAGGGAAATCTTGCGTCCGTGTCGTGTCCGACACGACATGGGGAAATTGGTGATTCGGGGTAGGGTTCAGGCGATGGCCGTAGACGGCGGAGGCCGGCCGGAGATGCGCCGGAGGGGGCCGGGGAAGGTTCGCCGGGTGCTGGGGATGCGGCTGGTGGTCGGCGGCGCGCCAGGGACGGCTTAGGTGGAGCCGACGGCGAGGGCTGGCTCGAGGGGGTTCTGGGGAGGAGGAGGAGAGCTGGGCCGAGGGCGGCTGGCTACGGCGAGGGGAGAGGGAGGAGGGCGGAGCCGGGGACGAGGTCGACGGCGGCGCTAGGTGGTGGTCGGAGGAGGAAAGAAGAGGAGGGGGGCCGGCGTTAGGGTTCCGGTCGAGGGAGTTTGGGTTGGGGAAGAGAGGAAGGCGGAGGAATTTATAGGGGAGGGAGAGGGCGACGCTGGCCGGAGAAGACGGGGGTCGTGGCGACCGGGCCGGGAGAGGCGGAGCGGCCAGGCGACGTGGCCGGAGCTCCGCCGGAAAACGCGCGGGGACGGGGAAGATGGGGGAACCGGTCGCCCGGGTCGGGCGGCTCGCGGGTCGGGTCTGTCTGACCCGACCCGACCCGGTAGCGGGTTGGGGCTGGGCCGGGTTAGCGGCTGGGCTGCTGGGCTCGGCCCACTGGTCCGGGCCGGGCCCAAGGAAAAAGAAAAAGAAAAATAAAATAAAATAAATAATAATAAATATAATAATAATAATAATAATAATAATAATAATAATAATAACAGTTTTAATTTAATTAATTAAATAAAAATTAGTTTTTAGGCATTTAAAATAGGTCTGAGGCCCAGAAAAATCCAGAAAAATTACCCTAAGTCTAGTTTTTCATTTTACACCAAAAAATATTATTTCCATAATATTTTAATATTGTTTATTAACAATTAAAAATTATTTATTAATTAAAACCTTGATTTTAATTACAGAAAATTCCCAGAAAATTCCAGAAAATTGGGGAAAATCCAAGATTTAATAATTTGAAAATTTAGGAGGTTTACAACAACACCGTCCTGGGCCTCCGTCACCAAAAAGTCACCAAACTGGATAGACACTATGTTCGTAATGACCGTCTTTTCCTCGAAGTCGAGTGCATGTGCGATCAGCTGCTGGATATGCCTCTTCAACACATATCAGTCTTTGGTTGTATGATAGACGTACCGGTGGTAGTGGCAGTACTTGGGTTCATCGACTTTGTCTGCCTACTCAGGGTATCTGATGTTTGGTAGACGGAGTTTGTTTCCCATTATCAGTACATTGAAGATTTCAATGACGTCGTAGTCATCGAAGGAGAAAGTCTTTTTTGGCTTTAGGGTTTTTGATTCCTGAGCCGCACAGTCCTTAGGAAATACCGTTAGTTTTGTATCGTCTTTGGACGCGAAGAAAATTCTACCCCCAGCTTTGGATGCTGCTTTGTCTTGTCGAGGGCGACTACCCCCAGACTTGTCATTGTTTATTTCCTCGGAATCACTGTCCCCACGAAATGACGGATTTGTATGGATCACCAGAAGAATGCTACTCCCAGCTTGCAGAGTTATTGTGGGCCCTGAGGGTGGCGGGACCACGTTCGCCTTTGTCAACAGTATCTCTTGGGCCAAGGTCTACATTGTGGTACTTATGGTGTGCATCATTTCCTCCAGAGCATCGAGACATTTGCAGTGAGTGATCCTTAGGAAAAGTTGGCAGTGTTACATCCTCTTCGAAATTAGAGAAAATACTAACACCCCAGCCGACCATCTCAAACCCCCCCCCCCCCGACTTTACTATTCCCCGCTAGACGCCGGACGCCGCCGCCTGAACGCTGGACGCCGGACGCTGCCGCTGAACGCTGAACGCCGGACGCCGCCGCCTGAACGCTGGACGCCGGATGCTGTCGTTGAACGCTGAACGCTGCCCTAAAACTGTGGAAGCAGTTATCTTTGCCCTAAAGCTGTGGAAGCACTATCTGTACGGAGAGCGTGTGGAAATCTTCACAGACCACAAGAGCTTAAAGTACGTGTTTACACAGAAGGAGCTGAATATGAGACAGAGAAGGTGGTTAGAATTGATGAAAGACTTTGATATCTCATTACAGTATCATCCAGGGAAAGCCAACGTAGTCGCGGATGCCTTGAGCAGGTACTCAATGGCTATGTGTTTGACTTCGGATAGACACTTATTAGCTGATCTTGAGAGTTTGGAAATTGAGGTATTAGTTTCAGGAGCTGAAATTCAGATGTGGGGACTGCAGATTCAATCAGAACTGATAGACAGAATTATAGCTGCGCAGTATGATGATGAGGCTCTAAGGAATATTAGGGCACAAGTTCAGGCAGGATTGATAGAAGTTTTACAGGAGGCACACCGCTCTCAGTACTCGATGCATCCCGGAGCCAACAAGATGTATCAAGATTTAAGGAGGCATGTATGGTGGTATGGTATGAAGCGCGAAGTAGCACGCTTCGTATCCCGATGTTTAGTGTGCCAACAGGTGAAAGCAGATTGACAGAGGCCAGGGGGATTGCTTCAACCTTTACCCATTCCAGAATGGAAGTGGGAGCACGTGACTATGGACTTCGTTTCAGGACTTCCTCGTTCTCCAGGAGGAAAGGACGCAATTTGGGTCATCGTGGATAGGTTGACCAAATCAGCCCACTTCTTGCCTTTTAAAGTGGGTACTTTGACGGAGAAGCTAGCAGAGATATATGTACAGCAGATTGTCAGATTACATGGAGTTCCTGTGAGTATTGTCTCAGATCGGGATAGTCGTTTCACTTCCCATTTCTGGAGGAGCCTGTAGTCTAGCTTAGGCACTCAGCTCAAGTTCAGTACTGCATATCACCCTCAGACGGACGGGCAGTCTGAGAGGACTATTCAGACTCTTGAAGATATGCTACGCACTTGCGTATTGGATCTCGGAGGTTCTTGGGAGGATCATCTATACTTGGTAGAGTTTGCCTACAACAACAGCTACCAGGCCAGCATTGAGATGTCACCATTCGAGGCTTTATATGGACGGAGGTGCCGTACCCCTTTATCTTGGGATGATATTAGAGAAAGAGCCTTGTTAGGACCAGAAATGATCGTGGATGCAGCAGAAAAGGTAAAACTTATCAGAGACAGACTACGAGTGGCGCAGGACAGACAGCGACATTGGGCAGATAGTCACCGTAGACCCCTAGAGTTTCAGGTATTATTTTGATTTGTTTTGTTGGTTTGTGATTGCTTTATTTAGGCTGCATATTAAGATCGTTGTTCTAGGTTGGCGATTTGGTGTTCCTACGGATTTCTCCGACACGGGGCACGATTCGTTTCGGCGGAGGAGGAAAGCTTAGCCCACGATACATCGGGCCCTTCAGTATTCTTGCAAGGGTCGGTACAGTGGCCTATAGACTTGACTTACCGCCTACTCTAGATGGAGTGCATAACGTGTTCCACGTGTCGCAGCTGAGACGGTACGTGGCAGATCCTAGTCACGTATTAGATCACTCGAAGAACGAAGTTGGACCGACACTCAGCTATCCTGAACAACCGGTGGAGATCTTGGATCGTAGAGAGAAGATATTGCGGAACCAGACTATTCTCTTGGTTCGTGTTGCATGGAGAAATCACTCTCCAGGAGAATCAACTTGGGAGAGAGAGGACGAAATGCGCGAGCGGTATCCATATCTCTTCGAGACTTGAGGTATAATTCATTAATTGATTGTTTGTTCTAGTGATAGTTATTTTAAATTTCGAGGACGAAATTCTTTAAGGAGGGTAGACTTGTCACCCCCACTTTTTGGATTAGGGGTATTTTTGTCTTTTCGTAATTAATGAGTAAATGATTGCATGATAATTGATTATTCTTAATTTTTCTGATTTTATTTTGTTGCACCTCACCATCGTTTTGAATTTTAGAACCCCACTTGCATTCACTTTTATTAAATTGATTCATAAGTCAAACTTGTACAACTTTTCATTGTTTGGACACCTTGGTGCAAGAGTAAATCGAGATATCCATCCCATTGGACGATACGTAAATAAATCCAAATTCTCTTTAGGTGCAAATTCCATAAATTCTTGGAAATGTGTAATACAACATCAATTTTTCTGAACCATGGCCTCAGACCATCGAACCAATGCATCTTAGCAATTTCTTTATTATTAAAATTCTAACCATTGTAATACGCATGAGAAAGCCCAATCCCAGGAAGGCCTTGACCAGACCTAATTCTAGGTCAACCCAAAGTCTACTATGATTATATATATACATAAGTATTGCTTCCCTATTTCTTTCTCAACCAAAACCTAGCACCCCAGCCGACCATCTCAACCCCCCCCCCCCGACTTTACTATTCCCCGCTGGACGCCGGCCGCCGCCGCCTAAACGCTGGACGCCGGACGCTGCCGCTGAACGCTGAACGCCGGACGCCGCCGCCTGAACGCTGGACGCCGGACGCTGCCGCTGAACGCTGAACGCTGCCGCCCGAACGCTGAGCGCTGTTGCGCTGAACTCGAGCAGGCCGCTGAAGCCTGTCACCACCCCATTTCCAGAGCCGGGTATTTTTTTTTATTTTTAATTTAGTTAATTGTGTATTATTTATAATTAATTATATTTATAATTAATTAATGATTGTATTATATTTTTATTGATTGTTTTAGGATTTTGGCTAGCCTAGACCCATGTCAGACCCTAGTGGACCCATGTCCGACCCGACCCACACCCTTGTGAGAATTATTTTGGGGCTTAGAATATTTATTTATTTTTAGAAGGTTAGTGGAGAGATTTGGAGCTAATTTGAGTACTTTTGGAACCCGGAACCCGAAACCAAGTCAAGTAGGGGCGTTTTGGGCATTTGGAAATTAGTGAAACCCATTTTTAGTCATGGCCGGCCCCTACCTACCCCCCCCCCCATCCGTGAGAACACAGCAGCTTCTCCCCTTCTTTTGCTTCACTCCTTCTTCTTCTTCACTTCTTCTTCTTCTCCACTACTTCTTCTTCTTCATTTCTTCTTCACAAGTAAGTTTCTCCATTTTTTCTCCTTCTCTCTTCTATTTCTTTCATTTGTTTGAACCCTAACCTACATTCTTCCCCAACCTAGGTGGGTAGAGCCTAGATTTGGTGTTGGAGCTTGGATTTGAGGCTTGGAAGCTTGGATTGGAGGATTTGGAGCATTTTTGAGACTTTGGCTTGAGTTCCAACTCCCAAGAGGTAAACCCTAAATTTCCCCTTGTAATTACTCTTTTATAGTGTAATTAATATTTTAGAACCTTCCTAGACCCTTAGGCTACCCGTGGGAGGAAGTTGGAACTAGTTGGGTAGTGTTTGGAGACTTTAACACTAGGTTTTGTGTCAATTTCGGGTAAAATCCAAATTTGGCCCAATTTTGGGTGATGCCCTAGGTTAGATGGACCTAGGTAGACATTGTCGGGTGTCTTGAGGGTGAGTGCGTGTCTCCGTTCGGACACGGGAAGCCGCGTCGCGGAGAAACGGGCGTTTCGGGCGAATTTGGTGCTTTTCGTCGTCGCCGATTCTAAGTGCGTGTGCGTTTCCGCCACGGACCTAGAATCGACACGGGAGTGCATTTTCTAGGATCTAGACATCGTTTAGAGAGCGTGGGTAAATTTTGGGCCGATTTCGAGTTCGTTTGGTGTGCGTTTCAGGAGGTTTTCCGAGCCGCGCACCACGTGTTCGTCGAAATGACCGAACGGCCATTTCGGCGTGGTTTCCTAGTTTCGGGCTTGTGCGCGCGTTGGGTTAGTATCGGGAAGTGTGTGCTAGAGTTTTCGAGTTATATTTTATATATTTTAGGGTGTTGGTGAGTGTCGGGGTCGTTGGGCGTGAGTGTGGCGTGTTGTTGTGTGTTGTGGTTGAGTGGTGTTGTGTCTCTCTATATGTATTTATAAGTGTCTATATATATATATATATTTATATATATATTTGTATGTGTGTTTATGTATATATATTTATATATATATATGTGTGGTTGTGTGTTTGTGAGTGTGTTTGTGAGTGCTTGTGTGCTTGTGTGAGTGCTTGTGGGAGTGTGTAGGTGAGTGTGAGTGTGAGTGTTTGTGAGTGTTTATATATATATATATATATATATATATATATATATATATATATGAGTTGTGTGTATATATGTATATATATTTATATATATATGTATGAGAGTTTGTGTGTGAGGTTGTGTGTTTGTGAGAGTGTGTGCTAGTGTGTGTGAGAGTGTGTGTGAGGGTGTGTGAGGTTGAGTGTGTGTGAGTGAGGATATATAGATATATATATATGTTTAAGTGTGTGAGTGTGTGTGTGTATATATATATATATATTAGTGTATATATATATATAGATATATGTGTGTATGTATATATAGATATGTGTTTGTATATAATTATGTGTGTGTGTGTTGATAGTG
The DNA here is from genome assembly GCA_036927795.1 of Iris macrosiphon. Taxonomy (NCBI): domain Eukaryota; kingdom Viridiplantae; phylum Streptophyta; class Magnoliopsida; order Asparagales; family Iridaceae; genus Iris; species Iris macrosiphon. The sequence continues at coordinate 22,946,585 of JAYESA010000018.1, read as the reverse complement.
TTGTGAGTGTGTGTGTGTATTAGTGTGTGAGTGTGCTAGTGTGTGTGTTAGAGTGTGTAGATGAGTGTGAATGTATATATAGATATCTAGTTATATATATATAGATATATATATATATGTGTATATATATATGTATATATATATAGGGGTGTGTGTGTGTGTGTATGTGAGATGAGAGGGGGGGGCAGGACCAGCAGCAGGGAGCTGCAGCAGCTGCAAGCAGCTGCACCAGCAGCAGGTGCAGCAGCAAGGAGCAGCAGTAGCAGCTGCACCAGCAGCTCTAGCAGCAGCACAGCAGCAGTTTGCAGCAGCAGTTTGCAGCAGCAGGAGCAGCAGCAAGGTGAGGAGCAATGCGAGAGAGAGGGGTATGCATATATATATATATAGATAGATAGATTATTAGATATTTAGTTAGATAGTTAAATAGATAAGTAGATAGATAGATGGACAAAGATAGATACCTAGATATAATAGTTAGATAGGTAAGTGGATAACTAGAATAGATAGATAGATAGTATTATAGATAGATATATCTATGGATAGATACATAGGTAGATAGGTAGTTATCTATCTAAGGTATATATATATCTATATACGTATAGTTATATGCATACCTAGAGATATCTAGATATAGATATACATATATATTTATGAGGAGGGTTAGGTAAGGTAAGGTATTGGATAAATATATATAGGTATATGCCTATATGTATTAGATATATGTATTTTAGCCTAGATTATAGCTAGACATATATGTTTATGCATAGTTAGTTAGCTAGAGGGGTAGTCGGGTTGAGTTTAGAGCGGTATCTCAATACCTTGAGATACCGAGGTATTTCAATACCTTGAGATAACCAAGGTATTGGGTTTCGAGCGGGATTTTTGAGCAATAGCCTAGGAATAGTATTGGAGTGATTTTTATATGTATATGTATATATATTTACGCGTGCTAGCATAGGTTTTAGAGGGTATAGGCGGGGTATATAGCCTAGGTTGAGGTATCGGATACCGAGGGTATCCCGGTATCTCAAGGAGGCGAGTTTGTGAGTTTTCTAGCTTAATGAGCTCGATTTGACCTAGAATTTCAGGAGCACCCTAGTTTGACCCAGACTTGACCGTAGTTGACTCGGTTGACCGCCAAAGTCAACTTTTGACCTAGTTTTGACCTAGAGTTGACTTTTTAGACCCAGAGTTGACTTTTTGACCCAGATTTTACCGGTTTGACCCGTTTGACCTAGAACGACCCTAGAAGCCTATTTTTAATTATTTTATATCTGTTTAACTTATTAGAACCCTGTTTAACCTTGCTTTTCATATTAGGTCCTTGCGATACCAGTTCGGATCGCAAGTTGCTCAGGACGTCAGGCGAGTACATTCTCTGATAGTTTTTATTATTTGATGATTATTATGATTCAGCTTCTAGTATAGTATCATCTGATTATTCTGGCACAACACGGGACACTGATTGATATTTCTGGATTCATTTACTTGCGACACGTATATTTCATATTTCTGGCCTCTATTCTGGAATCACTACTGGCATCACCTACAGGTATCACTACAGGCATCACTCATGTTCAGGCTGGACTCATCTTGATTTACGTGTCGGGTCTTGGATCCACTTGTATTAGTCGGGGCAGAAAAATACTCGAGTAGACATGTAAACATTCCTATCTGGCATCATCAGGAATCACTCCCTCTGGTCTAATCTGGAATGATAGCAGCCGCGCACCCAGTGCGCGGTGAGCCGTACTTACCCCTAGCCGTTTACATGTCGAAATAAGTATTTCAAAGACACCAAGTTCATTCTTTATAGTCTGGACTCTCATGCATTTCTTGACTTGTCTCACTTATATGTTTCTGGACTTGACTCACTACATGTTTTTCATGCTGGACTCACTACACGTTCATGTGCACGGACTTGATCTTAGCTTAGATTTCTTGTATCTTGCAGTTATTACTATCTTGCTCTGATATCCATACATCTTTACCTTTATGCACCAGTTATACATATTTTCTTGTTTCATACTTGCTTCATTCTTCTTGCTACTTGCTATAACTGTTTTATAGTTTTTATCATTTAAATGGAACTGCTGTTAGAGATGTACTTGCTCCAGTCCTGACTGGACATATTTTTCAGAGTATCCGGAGGATTGGTGTCCGATGTTTTATGGACCTGAGCCTGTCGATGGTGGAGACAGGGACCCTCTAGTTTAGGAGTGATTTCCTGGTTGGTAGCCGGGATCACTAGGACTTTGTTGTTGTTTTTATTAGCTTTAGCACCGGATTTGTCTTCGGTTTTGGATTGAGACCTTGTTTGTATATTATTTTGGATATTGTTGTATTATTATTTGATGTTGTGGTTGTTGTAGTAGTTGTTGTTGGTTAGACTTTATAGTTGTTAGATCTCTATGTTATCTTATCGTGCTTAGATTCGTGATTGAGTACTTGATTATCATTGTGATATTGCTCCTCCATTTGGAGTTGAGATCTTGACAGATTTATATATATATTGTTTGTGTGGTTGCCCTCCTTTTGGAGAGGTCATGGCCGATTTTTGTGTGAGATTATTATTTAGTTAGTTGACCTAGACAGCGTTCTACCGCCGATGCTGCGGCGTAGGCTGGACGTACCCACGACTCATGCCCGATTTTCCGGGTGCGGGTCGTGACACATTTTTGGTGGTGGCCCATGCAAGTCTCGATTCGCAATTAGTGCGCTGTCGTGGTGGTATAACTTAGTTGTACTGCTGCGAGCCTGCTATAGGATCTAGGATCTAGGATGAGAGTGTACTCAATCACGACTAGGAACAATTCTAATCTAATTATTCTGAAATTGTTTCTTTTGAAATATTACTGTCTTTTCTTGATGATATCGTATCTTGCGCCGTATTGACTTCTTTTGATCTGTGTTCAGGATGCCTCCGAAGACACGATCCCATCGTACCGTTCCAGCAGTTGCCACTGAGAGGTCTGCTACCTCTCGTCCAGCTCGTATTCAGGCAGCTGCTACCGCTCCACTCACCACTCCTGCAGTTGAGGGAGCATCTGCTTCTCTCGGGGATCCTCCTTCACCTGTCGATCCGAGGACTACCCCAGTCGTTCCGGTGGTTTCTCCACCACTTTCTGCTCCTGTAGATGCCGTGCAGTTGTTTGCGTTCTTCAGGGAGATGATGGACGCGCAGCACCGTCAGGTGGATGTGATGAGGCTGGGCATTGAGAACGCCCACCAGGTGGCCATGACAGCAGTGGATAGGGTGGCACAGATTCAGCCACAGGCAGATCAGATTCAGCATCCGAGGCCGGGCAGTATTATCGACTTTCAGAGGATGCGACCCAAGGAGTTCCGTGGTACAGAAGGGATCCTGTACGCGGATGACTGGATAGATCAGATCGAGGGGATCTTTAGGCTGGCACAGATTCCAGACATCATGCAGATAGAGGCAGCGGGCAGTCAGATGTTCGACCTCGCTTTGACGTGGTATCGCACAGATACGAGGATCGCAGCGCCAGGGATTACTTGGGAGGCTTTCAAGAGGCTTTTTAAGGAGAAGTTTTTCCCAGATGTGGCGCTCAGTGCTTTGGAGAGCCAGTTTGAGGCACTCGTCCAAGGGAGCATGACGGTGGACGAGTACGCAGCGGAGTTCTGCCGTCTGGGCAGATTTGTGGAGGGCTTGAGTGAGGCAGCCAAGGCGAGGAAGTTTCGCAAGGGCTTGGTCATGGCAGTCAAGTCCTTGACCAGGAGCGACCGCGAGGCGACTTTTGAGCAGATAGTAGGAGATGCTCAGAGAGCAGAGGATGACTTGGAGCTCAAGTCTAAGAGAGGCAGGGATGATTCAGGCAGTGCCAGTAGTAGTGCGGGACCAGCTAAGCGTCCCTATGTGCAGAAGGCAGCACAGCAGGGTCAGGATCAGAGAGCGCCCATTTGTGCCTACTGCAGGAAGGCAGGACACACTTGGGATGTTTGTAGGAGGAGGCTGAAGGTGTGTTTGTTCTGTGGATCCGCTGCTCACCAGATGCGAGATTGCCCTACTGCACCTCCATTGGGTGGAGCACAGGATCAGAGAGTTGGAGCTAGGCCATCTGTGGCACAGCATCGTGCCCCGCACCAGCAGAGGGATACACCCCAGCAGGGCAGGGCTTATGCGTTGACGGTCGAGGAGGCCGATGCTACGGATGTCGGGTTAGCAGGTCTGTCTCTTGTTTCTTCTTCCTGTCCTTTTCCATTCCTTGTGTGCTTTATTAGTACCTGTTAGATTTTCTTGTGCTGTGGTAGATAGTGTAGTAACCCTGATTGAGACTGTGATAACACGACCAGTAGGACCCTGATCTTGTGTGTTGTTTAGGTAAAATTTCTTGACTGTGATTGTTGGGGGTTTGACCTAGAGTGAGTGTGATTGACTTTAAATTTCGAGGACGAAATTTTCTAAGGAGGATAGGCTTGTCACCACCCCATTTCCAGAGCCGGGTATTTTTTTATTTTTAATTTAGTTAATTGTGTATTATTTATAATTAATTATATTTATAATTAATTAATGATTGTATTATATTTTTATTGATTGTTTTAGGATTTTGGCTAGCCTGGACCCATGTCAGACCCTAGTGGACCCATGTCCGACCCGGCCCACACCCTTGTGAGAATTATTTTGGGACTTAGAATATTTATTTATTTTTAGAAGGTTAGTTGGAGAGATTTGGAGCTAATTTGAGTGCT